>CM060940.1:637698668-638173668 GCA_030765085.1 Allium cepa | reverse complement strand
TCTTATTTTTGAAAAAAAATCTCAACCGCGACAATTATTTACACCAATCTCATCATTAAAACTATATCCTTTTGGACTTACTGAATTTGATAATGGTCAAAATTCCAACATAGTCCACATTCAACTCTATAGTCCAAACACAAATTCCTTGGTTCAATAATAATTTGTTTTATTAAATGTACTACTCTGACCAGATACTTTGGTTTGACTTGAGTCGACCATCATATTAACCCCATACAACTAAGCAGACGAATCCATGCTTGAATAGTGCTTCACTTTCAATACTTCCACTCGATCCAACTAGTCACTTGATGGGCACTGTGCCATGATTTAACTGTAATCAAAGAACAACTTTCATATTGAATATTCATAGAATTCTCAACTCGAAAGTACTGTGTAAATTATTCATATCGATGTTTTCTATTTGACGTTGGTTATATTAGCCAACAAAAAACTATCAAATGAGTCGTTCCATTATCCAATAATTATTATTACATAAACCCTAGCTGCCCCAACAATCATGAGTAATACATTGCCCAATATTTGGAGAGCGTTACTACTCTAATGTCAATGGATACATCAATATCTAGTATTGATACATCCTGACCAGGAACATTTAAAATGATATATTTAATTTTATCGTGATAAATTACTCATGGTTACAATACTTTGTAACCACTATCAGAAAACATACCATTTATGGATTTTCCATTAAATATAATTTTAATAACTTAGTTAATTAATATAACCAAATTATATCAAGTATATAATATATAGAAAACACCTTTATTTCGAACAAGATTGGTCAATGAGTTAGAAATATGTAACAAATTACATAATTACCCTTAAAGCATATCCTAACTCTATCAATCATCCACTTGCACTTAAGGTCAATTATGGAATCTTATTCCAACTTCTCTAATCAATTTTCTCAAAACCAATTAGGCCAGTCCCTCTGTGAATGGGTAAGATATCATTTTTCAATTATTTATTCTTTCAATCAACTTTTTCCGATGGTGATAAACAATTTTATCATGTGAAACAATTCGGATTATGTTTGTCAACTTCTAGTGAGCTCAAAGTTCTGTTAAAACTATATTGCAACATTGTTAACATATAACAATGTTACGAGATTCTCAACATTTGGAATTGGTTAGTTATAAATTTGTGTATTTATATATTTATATACATTGCTTTTATTGTGGCGCTATTCTAGGCGATATACTTAGCTTTTTCCATTAAATTAGCCACGATCTTTTATCTGGAACATTTCCAACTTAAAAGATTCTTACCTTGAATTTATTAATGATATATTATACTCAATATCACTTATGAAGTTTGAGTCCGTAAAGGATGCTTTTGTTTCTGCAAACAATTTATCGTATTTCATAAATACACGAGAACACTTTAAACAACCATTTAGTGATATTTTGGATTAGATATTTGCTTCATGTTTTAAATACATAAACAAATCATGATACCATCGACCACACAACATGTATGATAACTCCTATTGCCAATGCACAAGGAACTTATCTCACATGTTCTGTATTGAACAATTTAATAAGGTGTCTTTACATATCGATTTTCGGGACATTCCTAATATCTTTTATGCTCACTATAAAAGACATCGATGTACCCTTTAACGTTCTTTCTTATGAACTTATGCTTCCTCTGCGTAAACTATTCTATCATATTTTTTCAATTTTGATGCTTATAAAATTATAGTTTCTATCATTTTTTGGATCATATCTAAAAACTCACAATCTCAATATCCCTACCACTGACTTTGAGACATTTTTGGTTATTACATGTAAACAATTTACTTTAAATCATTATTCAGAATTTTCTAGTTCATTACATACATACTAAACATAAAGTCATACTAAGTGGTAATTCCTATAAATCAAAATTAACTTGAGCATGTTGAATGCTGAATTTATTATGCTAATTTCAATAATTGAAATTTGCGATATTATTCTCATCAACATTGCTCATTTAATTCCAACTTCATTAGTCTTACTCACAAAGACACAATCATGGCCGATGGATCACATCCCTTCGTCTACGACTACCGAAATCATATTTTGATAGCGTACTTGGAATTCTTTCATATCTACATATCATACCATATCGTAGAATCAACATTCTTAATGGTTATTTAAACAATCAAGGATTATATATTTTCGATATTGATAAGAAACTCATAATTTTCTTCAATGTGCGAGAATACTTATTAGACACTCTAATGCAATGTGTTCGTTTAGGTTAGTTAATTTCATTTCATCTCATCTAATCGGTTCTATACATGGATCGTATCCAATTCATTTAATTACCAATAATTACCTAGAAAAATTCATTCACAATGAAGTTGGTATTTCTTAAAACAATAATTTTTTCTTAGTGTAATAGAATAGGTATTAATAACCTTTTTATGAATTTCTTTATTTATAAAATTGATTTGGTTTTAGTTTATAAAGCTTATGTTCAAAATATAAATATGTCATTCAATGACCATCTTTCCCAAAATGCTTTTGGGGGAGATTCATACGAGATCTCTCAAGAACAATTATTATGTGCAATCTTTTGACTCGTACAACCTGCCAACTCTATGGCCTAGGATATGTTGGAGTTTCTTATAAACCCTTATCTTATGTGATTTTGAAAACTGTTATTTAGATGAAATAATATTAACTTTGTATACCGCTCTTAAGTACATGACCTTATAGAAAGAAACTAACTCAACTACACTCATAATTAACTGTACATTATCCAACAAAACCTCTTCAAATAGTACGTTCGGAACCCTTTCCAATATACTCATCCATTCGATCAAATCAAATTATTTCTGTTACATGTCATTGTATTTACTTCTGTTTTATATTCTATGAGTTGGCTATAGACTTATGATTGCATACATCTATATGTATCAATCCGAATAGTTCATCAACTATTATGATGCTACCACTGAATGGATGCGTAGCCCTGAATTGTCTGAGATATAATTAACCAGTATCATATGATTCAAAATCATATAATAAAATTATTTTTCCAAAACTATGGCTTAGTCTATAATTCCAAAATAACTGTAAATAATATTATATACTTCTGTATTTTTCAATGCATCACTTTTGTTACGAAAACAAATATCATATTATAGTTTTAAGTCATAACGAATATTCATAATATTTATATTGAAATATAGCTATGTCTATTTCTCAGTCGATACCCAAAAATAATCATTATTTCATAAAAAATGTTTGGTACGTTTTATGAAAACAATTTTCGTAATATGATATAATCAATAAGTGCTATATGGCATGCTTTCACTACTTCTACCATTACTATAACAGCGTACTAAATTTGGAGGTCCATCATTCACCTAACATAGATTTATTTCGCATTTTGCAACTACTTTATTGTAGGGAGTTCTTTGATCAACTATCTTGTTCCCATAGAAACAAATGTCACAGAAAAAAATTTCTATACTAAAATGCATTTCGGAATAGGAATCACATTTCTTATTCTAATTTAAGTATCAATTACTATTATTACAATTTTTATTTCCAATGTTTCTTAATGAAGAAAAAGTGACTATTCACTCTCTTTATCTTGACTATACCTTTGGTCACGTCTACTCTTGTACATTCACTATCCTCTCTAAATGGTAAAACTATTATAAAGAAAACCCTTAATACAATATCATAACGCACTCTTTGCAAAAGCACACTTGATCATCCTTAACATTTAAGGACATCAAATATGTTGTCCTTTGCGTAAACTGATCAAACTGACATTTTAGGGATCATGTTCTTAGATCTATCTCGTAGTTTTTCTCTAGTGTTACAGTTAACACAATACGATCCGTTTGTAATCGATCAAATAGAATACTTGAATTGCACTAAGGTTTATTTGGTTGTTTGAATGAAGTAATTTCATCGAAACATTGCACATTACGAACTTTGACCGTCCACCATATAACATTTATTTTATGATTGTATATGGATCAAATATCCATAGTCTTGTATTACTTTTAGAGTTTGAAACTCATAGAATGCAATACATGGTCTGGACCAAATTACTGCATTAGTGAAACAAATTTATGTTTGATGATGTCTTAGTTCCTATAAGACAAGACAGATCTCACTTGCCCGCAGCCAGATATACAGCGTGAAACAAGTTTATGTGCTGGGCTGGATGCTTTCTACCTTTTAATTCCTTTGTCCGGGAGATGTTGAGATATCTCAGGATGACCTCTACACAACTGCATCCCAACAGTTATACTTTCATTCATGGTACTTTCTTGCTATTCATGAATGTTCTGTTCTGTCCACTCACACCTGAAGACATTTGATTTACTTATAATTTCAAAAGATAAGTGGGAAGCCCTTCTTATGTCTTCTTGAACCTTCACCAAATTGTCAAGTCTTGACAGGTGCTTGGAACAAGTTTTCACTGCTAAAAAACGAATGGTTCTACGTGCGATGTCCTTTCGGATTCGCAGGAAGATGGTCAGAAGAACGCAAGTGTTACTTCCACTTTTCTCTCAAGTTCACTGATTCAAGTCATAACTTTTCTTTTGAATTTACTAACATCTGGAGTTCTTTTAGGTGTTCAGGCAGTGATTTCTCTAGAGTCGTTGCTACCATACATGCTACCCCCGTTGAAGACCAAGACATCAAACTCCTCATAACTGATGATCTGCTATCTTTATTTGGGTTGTTGGAAGACGGTCGTAGAATTGGACTTCCCAGAAGCACAACAGTTCCAAAGATTGTTCCAAAATGAATAAAAGAAAAAATCAACCCTAACTTACCCCTGCTGAGGGGGCTCGGGAAGATACTAAGGATGATGGAATTAAAGATTCTCAAGTTAAAAAACCGTTAGATGATGATGCAGGCCTTGGAGAAGCGTCGATGGTTGGACCGTCGCACGTCGGGCATTGCAAATACGTCCAAAGAGAAAAAAGAGGTTGGCGTACAGGCCATGTAGAAAAAAGACCGCATCAGACCTAGAGTTCATTATTACTCCTCTTGAAGAGGAATCATCTTCCCAGCGTTTGGAGAGCTCGTTAAAAGGATTCTCCAATCTTCAAATTTTGGATGACATTATGTCCTACGACTTTCCAAATATAAACATTGATGGACTTAACTCTCCTATGATAAGCGAAGAAGGCATCAAATCTTCTAATAAAGGGGAGAACACTCCGATAAGAAAAACTATCATTATTGGTCCATTAAGGCACACATTAGACACTCGCACTCACTTGTACTACACTATACACTTGTTATTGATCTCTAGTACGATAACTTCTAAGTCGCTCTTATTTGGTCTTTATAGGTGAAATGTCTTAAGCACGAGCCTTTGGTCATCTTCAAAGCTCTTTTGCTTATCGTCGCCCAAGCCGGGATTCTGAGTCTACTCAACGTACAGAAAAGGATGAAGGACAAGAAAAATATTATCATTCGAGGGAGTCTTCTTCCTCTTCTAAGTGAAAATCTCAATCTCATGCGTCTCGTCAGGGCAAACATTCTAATCTTTCGGTTCATAGTGGAGAAAAATATTATTATCATGGCCCTCATGTCGCTGCGTCTAACGAGCAACACTCTGGCTCTTTAAGTTCACGACAATCTCGTAAGCACCGATATGGCAAGCACCATTTGCCACTTCTGATCCACCCTTGGTGGCTATTACTCCTGACTCTTCTAAGCAGAAAAGTTGGCTAAATTTAAAGCTACTTTCCCAAAGACTTGCTTCAATGGTCTCAAATCCCTTACTTCTATTCGTATTATTCCAGGGTAAGCCAAGGAAAGCTCTTTAGCATTTGTGAACAACGTATTCGTTCAACACGAATCATTTATTCATTTGGCAGAGAAAGTTTCTGAAGTTTCCATAGAGCATCAACATGAAATAGATCATCTTAAGTTGGAAGCAATCCATGACAAGGATATAATCAAGCATGAAAATGCTGAGTTGCTTGAATTCAAAACCCAACTTACCGAGGCTGGAAAGAACACGAAGAAGATGGCACATGCAGTAAGCCGTCTGGAAACCTCTCATAAAAAGAACTCAATGTGGCACTTTATTGTAGCGGAACACTTGCCTTAGAAAAGGACTCCTTGCAAAAGGAGAAAGACATTTTAGCTCGCCGCGTTAAGGAACTCGAAGAATTGTTGAAAATGGAAAGCGAGGAAAAGATTGAAGCTCAGGAGGAGTCATAGAAATATTGTAAAGAAGTCGTTGAGGCAAGGAACTTGAAACCAAAACTTGACGTATAGCTTGCTAAAATTGAAGCTCTAAAAGAAGAATCCCGAGAAGAGGGAGGAAAAGAAATTCTTTAGCAAGCCAACTCCTAGATGGAAGCCGCGGTGGAGTCCGGTCGGAATGAAATCAAGGACTTATTTGATCCTCTGATTATTGAATATAATGAGAATGGTCCTACTCTACTGTGACATAAGCTTTCTCGACGAGAGTTACCTCGAATTGCTTGCCAAATCTTGGAAACATATTGTAAAGATAAAGAAAGAAGAGCCGGGCGAAGCCAAATTCAACAAGGAAGAACTAGTAAGAGAAGTTCTTCGAGGAAATGAGCCTTTGGATCTAGCCGCTGCCAAACTTCAATTTTTCAAGGCTTCCGCACCTAATTAAGCTGGAGAGCATTGAGTCTTCCGGAACTGATACCAAGGGTTCTTCTCTAACCTAAGTAGCCGGGCCGTCATCTCATGACATGAAGTAAAATCTCAGTTATGATCTAGACAAGCCTAGCTTTGGACCACAAATGATGTCTCCCATCCTTGAAGGAAGCACTCTGGTGACTACAGAAATTCAACCGAATGCTGGTATCATACTAAACTTCTCAATATTCGAATAGTTCTTGTTCTTTACATGCTATGGCTTTTAGCTAGTGTTCGTGTTTTAACAAATTTTTCTAGTTTTTGGGTCCCGATAAGACTCCCAAGAGCGGTGCCGCCATGAAACAGCATAAGAAGATGGCCGAAGATCCTGTCGCTGTTGATATTCCAGGGCCCGATGCCCAAGTCATCGGTGCTTTTGATCAAGACAAAACTGAAGATTCTGCTCTCAGCCGATGAATCACATGATGTGATAATTACAAGTGATTCAGAACATACTGGTAAAACCAGTATGAGGGAGAGGATTAAGGAGGATGAAAAGTTGAAACGAATAGCTAAAGGTGAGCCCGTCGAGGTGGAAATCAATGATCTTGATCTTGCACCATTGCAAGTTATTCCACCAGGCAGGTTGATTCCTGGTGAAATCCCTCCTTCTACTACAAGCACTCCAGATCTTAGAGAAGTTCGAGCGTCTCCACCTCGGAAAAATCCAAAAGGGAAAGAAAGTCGAAGAAGTAGTCATCAATTTGTATCATTAAACATAATTTGCATAATTACTTCTATCCCTAGTCGTAGTTGTACGGGCATGAATTCCGATTTTCGAAATAACTTGTACTGGAATTTTGGCACTTATGAATAAAAAATTATTTTCGATTAAGTATCGTGTGAATTGTTATTTTGATAGTTAAACAATTACTTTCGATATACTGTACTTATAATTCGTTGCTCGTCGTTCATGTTGGAATGATAGTCAGTTGCCCATGAGCTTGGGCATCATTTGATGACTCCATATGATAGCATCCTTTCGAACGTATCCTCGAGTCATTGTAAACATTGGACATAATTCGAAGTATTGAGCTATCACCGTCATTCTTTGGGAGATCACACTTCTACCCTCAGTCTCGGGTTGATAAATGTACTGCATGGACGGTCGAGTCTCGTCCCAGTCATGTTTATACTCCCACCTAAGCTCCTAAGACTTAAGGTTAATCAATGAATGGTCGGTTCACATTCATCTTGTTTCTCCTATTCGCATTTGGGTGATCGAAGTTTTCCAAAGGATGACCAGGTCATATCCATTTATGTTTAGCATGGATTGATATGACTGTCAACCCAGCGACACGATATTTTGGTGAGGATTAGTATTAACCGTCGATTAGGTGGCATAATATTTTAGTTTGGATCGATTTTGATCGTCGACTCAGCAACATGATATTTTGGCAAGGATCGATACTGACCATCGACCCAACAGCATGATACTATATTCACCTACTAATTTGGTCGTCATTCTGATTAGTTTTTTATTAAGGCCTCCTTGCGGTCATTGCCTTAACTCGCAAAGGACACTAAGCCGAAACTATAGTGAGTTGTTGTATTCAGCTTTTAGTAGTTTGTATTCCTCCTATCGATTTTAGGTTGGAGTTTGTGGAATAGAGAATAGTCAAAATCCGCTCATTTATTCTTTTTTTATACTCCATTCTGTACTCTGGGGACTTAGAGTTATTTCAAGAGTGGTCAATTCACTCGATTTGTGTTTATACTCTAGTCTGCACTTTGGGGACTTAGAGTTATTTTGTTGGCGGTCGGTTTACACCTAATTTATGTTTATACTCCAGTCCATGCTCCGAGGACTTAGAGTTTTGCGGGCAGTCAGTTCACACCAGATTTATGTTTATACTCCAGTTCGTGCTCTAGTGACAAAGAGTTACTTCAGAGGCAATTAAGAAACACCCCACACCCCTTAGTATCCCCAAAAAGGGCACACTAAAGGATGTGGTGCGTTATAGGTAGAGCTAGAGCATTACAGAGACTAAGATTCACAATACAAATAAGTAAAAGCAGCATAAAATATTTAAATAATAACTTATCATTCGGAATTAAACTTCATTTCAAAATAAATCATAAAAACATAACATGTCTCAAAAATCTCTTATGTCTCATGAATATACATCTCAATCTCACAAAATCAGAGTACAAAAATAACAATAATAATCCCTCTTATAAGTGCCATAAGCCAAATGAAAAAGATGAAAAGCATAAGAATACATCTGAAATGAGAAAACTTCGGAAATGAATCTCTAAGCAACCTGAATCAACTATCCTCAGCTCTGCTGGCCTATGTGGGAAGAGGAAAGATAGAAGAGTAGGTTAGACAATAAGTTTGGTGAGTGAAAGTAATTACTACCATTTCTAAGCAAGGTAAAGATAATAGACTAATCAATAGTTCTAGCATGAAAGAAAATACCGAAAAGATAAAACTCGCATAAAATACTGTTTCTGATTTGGTTTGACTGTTTTCTTTGATTATTTCTTTGATAATTTGCACTTGTCTTAAACTGCTGTGATTAGACTGAAACCCTAATCCTATCTCAACTCCTAATCTTGATTAGGTTGAAATCCTAGTCCTACCCACTGATCGGCCTTTCCTATCTCTGTTGTGCCACTGTGAGTCAATCCTGTTAGTCCTACAACAAAAGACACCTCTTAGCGCTTAGGATGCAATAGAGAATTATTTGCCTTAATCGATGTCGCACGCTTGGTCATCGTCGGTACACGCTGTCTCCCCCTATTTGACCATGTATTTACCTTAATCAGCATAAGCATGCCCAGCCTCACTCACATGTGAGACCATCAGTCCTCGACTTGAAAGGGAATGCTTCCGGTACTGGTCCTAACAAACAAATCTTTCGACGTTGCGCTTGTTGCCCAAATCCCCAAATTTGAGCCTCTATCTATTGGCCACTTATTTAACCTAATCAGCATAAGGGTGCCCAACGTCACCTACGTGTGAGACCATCAGTCCTGGACCTGAAAGGGAATGCTGTCGGTATGGGCGAGTACTGCTACATTTGCTTATTAACTTAATCCAAGATCTAAGTTTTAAAATAATCCCTTCTATTATTTCTTTCTTTCTAATTATAACCTACATGTTATAATTATTATTGCAACTGTTACACTTCTATTTTCTCTTTTTAGTTATAACCACTTGTTATAATTATGCTTGCAAATATCTCAAACTTTCCTATTTCAGTCCATCTCTATTTTATTTCAGTTTTTCTCATTTTTCATTTGATTTCCGTAAATTTAGTGATTTTTCTATTTTAATCCATATTTGCGAATTCTTCTCTTTTTAATACTTTATTCACGTCAAAAAAGGATTAAATTTGTACAAAAAGAAACTAACATTTATAAGCTAGATTCCAACTTAAAATAGATGTTAATAACTATAAATAACTATAAATAACTGAATAAAATAGCTAAATAAATATAGACTGAAAAGAACTTCTGAAATTTACTTAAAAACTGACTGTAAATAAATTTACATAAAAACTGTCTCAAAATTGTAGAAAAACTACAACTATTGAGAACCCTATTAATTTAACTTGCTTACAAGTCTAAAACAATTACAAAACACTCACATGTGGTCCTTAGCTCTAATCCTTGGCCTTCCTGAATCCACTTCTAGGACGTAAAATATTTTTATTAAAAAGATTTTCTCCCTAGAATTTTTTTCTATCTAGGGTTCAGCCTCAAGCAATGAACCCAATTGGGAGAAAATCTAAATGAGAAAAATAGCTAGGCCTAGAGTTCTATTTATAGTGTGGTTTAGGGATCTCAGGCCATCGGATTTGAAGAGTTAATCTTGTGCAAGCACGTCATAGGGTCACTAGGAACCATCGAATACTGCTACGGATGCACAAGATTTCACAAAAATCGAATTTATAGTCCATGGCTCGTACCTAGGCGAAAAATTGTCTAGGAAGAAAGGCGGGCCGACCTGACCCTAGCAAGGTTGACCTATGCCCTTTTTTTCCTTCTTTTAGTTATATATTTTGATTTCTTATTTCTCTCATAATTTCTTTGTACTAGCTTGGATTTCGACAAGTTATGTATGAAAATTGCTTAGAAAATTACCACAGAACCAATGGTGCAACTCCCGTGGCTCAATTCTGACAATTTCCCAACCCTATTTTATTACTCAATTAATTTGTTAATTAATTATTATTGCTCTAATTTTTTGGGTTGTTACATTCTCCCCCTCCTTAAAAGATTTCACTCTCGAAATCTCTAAGGACAGAAAAATGAAATAAATATTTTCATCCAACTTCCACAACCACATTTTCAACCACCATCCATTACATCGATTGTCCTTAAGATTTTTAATGCAATCTATGATGTATTTAATAGTGTAGTGTCAATTTCCCTAACTAATGCAAACGATTAGGCGGTCTAATGATTCTGTCGACCTTCTTTTTATGCGCTTATGTCCGTGCCATGTATCCAAATGAATGCAAATTCCCTAATGACAACTGATAGTTCTATGTGCATGCTACAATCATCATCCAAATGCAACAGTCATATGATAATCACCCATTCATAGCAACCATGAAATAGAAATGCAAGTGCATACACATCCAGATGCATATGATTTAGTGACCTAGTTAGGCCGATCTCTAAGAGATAATAGTGCCTACTGTGTGTATATGCATCCATTAGCATCCACTAGCAAACACTTGCAACCACTTGCATCCAACATACATAATATGTTCTAGTACCATGTTTACATTCAATCCTACCATCCATAGGTTAAATCCTAAGATCTACCCTCCCAAAGGATACTAAAGGAAATGACCTATTAAAAAAATAAAGATGGAAATAGGAAATTCAAGACGTACCATCGAAGAGATGTGGATAAGAGATATGTATTTTTTCCTCAGCCTCTCACATAGCGTCCTCAATACTATCTCCCCACTGCAGCTTAACTAAAGGGACTTCCTTATTCCTAAGCTTCATGATATCCTGCCCAATAATCTTGGTAGGAATGCGACGAACCGATGCTTCTCTCTCCACTTCAACTTCCTCAAGTTGGCTAGGTTCCACTACCTCTGCTAAATCATGTAAGAACTTTCTCAAGTGCGAAACATGAAAAACATCATGAACTACTGCGATCCTCTTCGGTAGCTTTATCCGATATGCCATCTTCCCTACCCTTTCCACAGTGGGGAACGGTCCTTCGAATCTGGAAGCAAGTTTCCCACTTGATCCAAACCTCACTACCTTTCTTAGCAAAGACACCTTAATGAAAGCCAAACCTCCTTCCTCGAACTCAATATCCCTTCTCCACCTATCTACATAGGATTTCTTTCTATCTTGAGCCATGTTCATTCTTCTTCTAATCAATTCAATCTTTTCCGAAGTCTCTCTAACCATGTTGGGACCAAGCAGCAATCTTTCTATAGACTCCAACCAACACAAAGGCGACTTGCAAGGTCTTCCATAAAGGGCTTCCAAAGGAGGCATCCCAATGCTATCCTGAAAACTATTATTATATGTGAATTCTAGTAAAGGAAGGTGCTCCTCCCAAGTCCCTCCAAAATCAAGAATGTACATCCTCAACAAATCCTCAAGAACTCTATTAACTCTCTCCATTTGGCCATCTATTTGAAGGTGATAGGCCATACTGAATCTATGTTGTATCCCTAAAGCCTCTTGCAAGCTCCTCAAAAACTTGGTAGTAAAGATAGGGTCTCTATTGCACACTATGCTAAAGGGAACTCCATGAAGTCGGACTATCTCACGAACGTATATGGATGCCAAATAGGGTGTCGTCCTCTTACTCTTTACAGAAATGAAGTGGCACTCTTAGTCAAATGACCTACAATCGCCTAAATACTGGTATTCCCCTTCCTAGATCGGGGTAAACTATATATGAAGTTCATCAAAAGACTATCCCACTTCCATTCGGGTACATCTAATGGTTAAAGAAATCCGCCAGGCCTTTGCTACTTCCCCTTAACCCTTTGGCAGACAAGACACTTAGCCACGGACTCTGCTATATCCTTCTTCATCTCACTCTAACAAACACTCTCTTCATGTCCCTATACATTTTATCACCACCCGGATGAATAGTCATCCGAGATTGGTGTGCTTCTGCTAGAACTGCACTCATCAAATCACCAGTGCGGGTGACACAAAGTCTTCCATCTCTCCTTAGCCACCCTTTACTATTTATGGAATAGCATTGGAAATGTCTAAAGACCTCTCCTCTGCTAATCATATCTAGAATATCCATAATTCTCTGAATCCTCTCGCTTGATCCAATCTGATCTATGAGGGTAGGCTTAACCTTAGGTGCTGCCAATAATCCAGAAGTAATGTCCGTAGAGGGATTAAAATCAAAGGTTGAAATAAACTCTAGGCTTTTCCACTCCATGAACATCAGGCTAAGGGTTGTTCTCTTCCTACTTAATGCATCTGCAACCGCGTTCCCCTTGCTAGGGGTGTAAGCTATCTCAAAGTCATATGATGCCAAAACTCACTCCAATGCTGCTGCCTTAAGTTTAAATCCTTTCGTGAGAACAGGTACGTCAACGATTTATGGTTAGTGAAAAGCTCGAACCTCTCTTCTAGCAAGTAATATCTCCAGGACTTGAGTGCAAAAATAATAATAGCCAGCTCCAAATCATGGGTGGGGTAGTTCTTCTCATGAGTTCTCAACTGTCAACTCTCATAGCATACTACCCTCCCATCCTGCATCAATACTGCCCCAAGGCCAGCCCCACATGCATCAGTGTATAATGTAAAAGGTTTAGCTCCACCAGGTAAAAATAACACTGGTTCACTAGTAAGTGCCCTCTTTAGCATCGTGAAGGAGTCCTCACTATCCGCATCCTACATGAATGTCGTATTCTTCTTAGTGAGGTGAGTAAGTAGTGCTGAAATCTTAGCAAAATCTCTGATAAACTTCCTATAATAACCAGCCAAACCTAGGAAGCTTCTAACTTTGGTAATGTTCTTGAGGGTCTTCCAATCTTATACCGCTACTACCTTAGAAGGATCCCCCGCTAGACCCTCTCTTGAGACTACATGCCCTAAGAAACTCACCTCCTTACGCCAAAAGTGACGCTTCGAGAATTTTGCTTTCAACCGATGAATAGGAAGTGTACGAAGAACCTCCTCAAGATGAATAACATGCTCTTTCATACTCTTGAAAAACACCAGAATGTCGTCCATAAAAACTACAATGAATTTATTTAGGACATCTCGAAAAACACAGCTCATTAGATCTACAAAATAGGCTGGGGAATTGGTCAGCCTAAACGACATAACTAACAACTCAAAGAATCCATCGACTATCCTAAATGTTGTCTTATCGAGCCAACCAACTGATCGAAAAGATCATCTATCCTAGGAATTGGGTAATGGTTCTTCTTCGTAAGCTTATTCAACTCTCTATAGTCTACACAAAGTCGAAGGGAACCATCTGCCTTTGTAGCGAACACGACTGGAGCCCCCACTCAAATATGCTCTGTCTGATGAAGCCTTTCTTTAATAGCTCACCAATCTACTTACTTAACTCCTTCTTCTCCTTGTGAGCCATATGTCTCATGGAAAATGCCACTAGCTTAGCATTGTCATTCATATAGATCCTAAAGTCAATTTCTCTTTTACGGGTAGCCCTTAATCTCCTTAAAAACGTCTGGGAAATCTTTAACAATTGGAACTGAATCTAACGCTCTTAGTGATGAATTAAGGGAATAAAGAAAACTCAACATGAATGACCCTTGTGGGTCGCAAGAAATTTCAGGAGTCCGTCTGCTACATGTCCCTAGCCTAACTACTCTTCTCTCGTAGTCCAATATCGCCCCATAAGTGGATAACCACTCCATCCCCAAAATCATCCCATATCTCGAAAATCCCCGTACAATAAGCATCACAATCAAACTCTACACCTAGTATAAAAAATTTCAAACCCCTACAAATCATGGATAAATGTGTCGATCCTCCTATGAGGTTTGAAACAACTACAGGTTCTATAGCTAGAGAAATTTCTAAGTGCAAACAACCAACCAAGGAACTACAAATGAAAGAATGCGATGCTCCGGAGTCAAAAAGAGTCTGAATAGAAAAAATCCGAAAAAGAGATCAAACCTTATACAAAGACTTTCCTACCTCGATCCGGTCCACTACTAGAAGGTGTTGTATCCAAAGCCCGTACTTGCACCATAGGTGCACCTTCTATCTGCCCTATCCTCTGAGGAAAAGCTCTACTAAGGTGTCCAGGCTGCCCACAGCTGTAACATATCCCCTTTATCATGTCCTTCTTACAGTCCTTTGAGTAATGCCCAACCAGTCCACAATTATGACATTTCTCGCCCTTCCTGATATGTCCCTTTTGAGGTCCTCCTCTTTTCTTCTTATCCTTATCCTTCTCATTCTTCAACCACTACTTCTTAGAGTTTTCTGATTTAGGAACCTCCTTAACCTCTTCTTCCTTAGAAACATCTGAAATGAGAGCCATTTCCACAAGTGACTCATATGTTGCTCCTATAGGTACATGTGTCAATACCAACCCTTGGAGGAGTTGATTCAAACCCTTAGCAAACTTGGTGGCCTTCTTATGTGGTGTATTAACAAGCTCCATCTCGAACCTCGATAACTCATTAAACTGATTTATATACTCTTTCACTGAAAGACTCCCCTGCTTTATACTAATGAACTTCTCCAACTTCATGCTTTCCTCGGCTTACGACAAGAACTTTCTCTCAAACCTTCGCTGAAATCCAACTCAACCAATGTCTCTACCCTCCATCTCAACAATCTCCCACTAGTAAGAAGCCTCTTCCTTCAACTGCCAAGATGAAAGCTGAACTCTATGTTGGTCCTCCAATCCTAACAGCCTAAATATCCGCTCCGTATTCCTCAACCAAATTCGTGCCTCTATGAAATCCTCCATGCTAGAAAATGTCTTGCCTCCTAGATTGGCGAAGTCCTTGCATAGCTTAGGAAAATTTGCTGTAGCAGGTGGATTAACGGGACCTCCACTCACCAGTGCTGCATTAGGCACTTTCCCTTGCACCTCTGGTGCCATAGCTTAGAGGTATCTACGAAGCCAGTTAGGGACTTAGACACCCTCTGGAAGATTTGGGGCGTCCACCATTTTATGCAAAGAAAAGAAAATTCAGGCTTGAAAGAATCGAAAGAAGATTGAACTGGACTTTGAGGGGATTTTTATAAAAAATCATTTATACTTGAAAACTATTTCTATAATAAGAGCTTCTTTTCAAAAAATGCTTTCAGTTTGAAGATATATTACCTTTAAATAATACTACATTTAAAACTAGTTTTAGGAATTCTGTAACCTTAGGCTCTAATACCAAATAAAACACCCTACACCCTTTAGTATCCCCAAAAAGGGCACACCAAAGGATGTGGCACGTTATAGGTATAGCTAGAACATCATAGAGACAAAGATTCACAAGACAAATAAGTAAAAGCAGGGGAAAACATTTAAATAATAACTTATCATTCAGAATCAAACTTCATTTCAAAATAAGTCATAAAAACTTAACATGTCTTAAAAATCTCTTATGTCTCTTGAAAATACATCTCAGTCTCACAAAATCAGAGTACAAAAATAACAATAATAATCCCTCTCACAAATGCCATAAGCCAAATGAAAAAGATGAAAAGCAGAAGAATACATCTGAAATGAGAAAATTTCGAAAATGAATCTCCAAGCAACCTGAATCAACCGTCCTCAACTCTGCTGGCCTGTGGGGGGAAAGGAAACATAGAGGAGTGGGTTAGACAATAAGTCTGGTGAGTAAAAGTAATTACTAGCATTTTTAACCAAGTTAAAGATAATAGACTAAGAACTAGTTCTAGCATGAAAGGAAAATATAGAAAAGATAAAACTCGCATAAAATACTTTTTCTGATTTGGTTTGACTGTTTGCTTTGACTGTTTGCACTTGTCTTAAACTGCAGTGATTAGGCTGAAACCTTAATCCTATCTCAACTGCTAATCTTGGTTAGGCTGAAATCCTAATCCTACCCATTGATCGGCCTTTCCTATCTCTGTTGTGCCACAATGAGAAAATCTTGTTGGTCCCACAGCAAAAGACTCCTCTTAGCGCTTAGGATGCAGTAGCGAATTATTTACCCTAATCAATGCCGCACGCCTGGTTATCGTCGATACACACTAACTGTCACTCCCTATTTGACCATTTATTTACCCTAACCAGCATAAGCGTGCCCAGCCTCACCCACGTGTGAGACCATCAGTCCTCAACATGAAAAGGAATGCTGCAAGTATTGGTCCTAACAAACAAGTCTTCTAACTTTGCGCCCCTTGCCCTAATCCCCAAATTTGAGCCTCTATCTATTGGCCACCTATTAACCCTAATCAGCATAAGTATGCCTAGCCTCATCTACATGTGAGACCATTAGTCGTAGAACTGAAAGGGAATGTTGCTGGTACAGGCCACTGCTGCCATATTTGCTTATTAACTTAATCCAATATCTATGTTTTAAATAAGCCCCTTCCATTGTTTCTTTCTTTCTAATTATAACCTATGTGTTATAATTGTTCTTGCAACTATTACTCTTCTATATTCTCTTTTTGGGTATAACCACTTGTTATAATTATACTAACAAATATCTTAAATTTTCTTACTTTAGTCCATCTCTATTTTATTTCAGTTTTTCTCATTTTTCATCTTGTTTTTTAAATTTTGTGTGTTTTCTATTTTAATTCATATTTGTGAATTCTGCTCTTTTTAATATTTTATTCGAGTCAAAAAAGGATTAAGTTTCTATAAAAAGAAACTAACATTTACAGGCTAAATTTCAACTTAAAACAAATTTAAATAACTGAATAAAATAGCTAAATAAAATAGACTGAAAGGAACTTCTGAAATTTACTTAAAAACCGACTGTAAATAAACTTACATAAAAACTGTCTCAAAATTGTAGAAATATTACAACTATTGAGAACCTATGATTTTAAATTGCTTACAAATCTAATATAGTTACAAAACACTCGCCTGTGGTCCTTAGTTCTAATCCTTGGCCTTCTTGGATCCACTTCTAAGGCGTAAAATATTTTTATTAAAAATATTTCCTCCCTAGAATAATTTTCTACTTAGGGTTCAGCCTTAGGCAGTCAACTGGGAGAAAATCTGAATGAGAAAAATAGCTAGGCCTGGGGTTCTATTAATATTGTGGCTTAGGGATCTCAGGCCGTCGGAATTGAAGATATAATCTGGTGCAACCATGTTATAGGCTCTCTAGGAACCATCAGATACAGCTACAGACACATAGGATTTCAAAAAATCGGATTTATAGTCTTTGGCTCATACCTGGAGTAAAAATCGTCCAGGAAGAAAGGCGGGCCAACCTGTGTTAATTAGGGGTCAACCTATGGGTCGACCTATACCCTTTTTTTCTTTTAGTTATATATTTTGATTTCTTATTTTTATCGTAACTTCTTCATAATAGCGTAGATTTCGACAAGTTATATATGAAAATTGCTCAATTCTGAAAATTTCCCAAACCTATTTTATTATTCAATTAAGTTATTAAATAAATATTACTATCGTAATTTTTTGGGTTGTTACAAATTACGCCGTACTACATTTGGTTGCCTTGATTTTGTTTCAGTCCCACAGTCCAAGCAGGAGTATTTCAATCTCCAGGTTATCGGCCATATTTGTTCCTTATCGCATGTCCCATTCTTTGGATCGTTTGTGGGAATTGTTAATGCAGCAATTTAATGGAGCTAAACTTATTTGATCCCATCGAGGATTAGTGTGATTGATCGATTTCAAGCTTCGAGTGCCTGTTCACACATATCGATATCAATCAGTTTCATTATGTATTTAGCATACAAAGCAATAATAATCACATGAACAAAGGAAGCTTGACACTTTATTCATCGAATCGAAAGGAACAAACTGATCTATCTTGTGTCATATTCGGAAAATCAAATGCTAAAGCAAGATTTGAAAGTAAATGGAACTGAAATGCAAAGGAAATAATCTAAATGAAATAGCATAGTAAATGCTTGCTATTCCGTACTCTCGGAAATGTAATGCAATCGACAGTGTCTAGCTTGAAAGTTCCTTCTCCAAGCCTCTGTTCAATGACATATGGTCCTTTCCATGTCGGATTCATGTGCGACGGGGTAGGAAAAACCTGTTTCAGGACGAGATCGTCAACTTTGAAGGTTCTCGATCGCACTTTAGTATTGTAATATCGAACGACTCGATGTCGGTGTGCAGCTGCTCTCAAATCAGCTTCCTCGCGCTTCTCTTCTATAAAGTCTAAAGATCCCAAGAGAAGATCTTTGTTTGTTTTGGGGTCATAGCAAGTCACATGATGAGAAGGGACTTCAAGTTCCATCGAAATAATGCTTCAGATCCGTAAGCAAGAGCGAATGGAGTATGGCCAGTCGTGGACTTGTGAGTAGTTCTGTATGCCTAAAGTGTTGTAGGAAGTTCATCCATTCACTTGCCTCTAGCCTTATCCAGACGCTTTTACAGAATAGACTTGGTAATTTTATTTATAGCTTCAACCTATCCATTCACCTGAGGGTGAGTGACCCTTTAAACCTCTTTTCAATGTGATATCTTCGGAAAAAGTCTTTAAATTCACACCATCGAACTGAGTTCCATTATCTTTTACAATAGTTCGCAGATGTGCGAAGCAGCATATGATGTTTCGAACGATAAAATTGATTACTTTCTTGGTTGTGATCATAGCTAACGGCTCCGCCTCAGCCCATTTGGTGAAGCAATCAACCGCAACAATATCGTACTTCGCACCAACTTTAGAGATTGGTAAAGAGCCGATGACTTCAATACCCCACATAGCGAATGGCCATGGGCCGACCATTTGCATGATTTCTATTGGCGAAGCTCTTGGGACTTTCACATACATCTAGCATTTGTCACATCGTCTTACATAATCAGAAGCATCTCAATTTACGGTTGGCCACTAATACCCATAACAGAGTATCTTCTTCGCCGGAGTTTGCCCTCTAATGTGATCGCTGCATTCTCCCTCATGAACTTCTTTTAGAACACACTTTATCATCGTGAGTGATACACCGGAGTAGGGGAATGGAAAAACCTTCTCTATATGTAGTTCCTTTTTGCATAATATACCGTAAAGCTTTGCGAAGGATCTATCACTTTTCATTTCTTCTTTCAGGCAAGATTCTATGCAATAAATAATCTTTAAATAGAGTCATCCATGATTCCCTCTCGGATTCTGCTTCCAATATCCAATGGACTTCCATCATATAAAAACTTAGGGTATCTAATATCTCGACCGGAACTAAGTCCATCTGTTGCACATCGTCGATGCTAGTGAACTTTCCAATGAATTAGCCTCTCCGTTTTGCTTGTGCGGGATATGTGATATGTCATAGTATTCAAATTCTGCCAACAACTCTTGACTCGGGTGAGGTACGGGGCAAGTCATTGTCCCTTAGCCTGATAGTCTCCTCTCACTTGATACACTAGCAACTATGAGTCGCAAAAGATTTCAAGAGACTTCACTCCAAGTTCCCTAGCAACTTTAAGTCCAGCAATCAATGCTTCATACCCAACCTCGTTGTTTGTGGCAGGAAAATCATGCTTCAAAGCGTAACAAATCGTGCGATTTTCAAGGGTCACAAACATAATCTTAGCTTCGAAACAGTAACCATTAGATGATCCATTAGTATACAATTTCCATTGAATGGTAGGGATTTTGCTACTTTCTGGAAGATCATCTTGCAAGGTAAATTTTGCTATAAATCCGCCGATAGCTCCTCGAGGAAGATATGTAATGTCGAACTAGCTGTGATCAATGTTTCATTTCAGCAACCTTCGAGATGTCTTAGGTTGGTCTATGTATCTATTGATCGGATGCACCTGGAAGTATAGACGAAGCTTCCGAGATGCGATTTGCAAGTAGTACGCCATTTTCTCCATATTCGGATAATTCCTTTTTGCTCACGTTAATTTCTTACTAATGTAATACACTGGCCTCTGAATCCAGTTCTCCTCGTGAATCAAGGCAGCAATAATAGCATGTGCTGATACAACCAAATAAATGTATAATTCCTCAAGATCTACTAGCTTTGACAAGACAAGGGGTCTCTCCAAATGATTCACTAAAGCTTGAAACGCGTCTTCGTAATCCCATGTTCATTCGAAATTTCTATTTCTCTTCCTAATCAAATCAAAGAAAGGAATGCATTAGTCAGTTTCTTTGGAGATAAATCGACTTAAGGAAGCAACCTTCCCATTCAGACTTTGCACTTATTTAATGGTTCTCAGTGCTTGGATTTCTCGAATAGCCTGAATCTTCTCGGAATCGGCTTCTATTCCATGTGCATTGACAATAAAGCCCAAAGACTTTTCCTGATGCAACACCAAATGAACATTTCAAAATATTGATTTTCATGTTGTAATATCGAAGGATGTAGAACATCTCCACCAAATCTCGAATGTGGTTGTTTGACTGTCGTGATTTCATGAGCATATCATCCACATAGAATTTCATTATCCTCCCAATCTGATCTTTAAACATTCGGGTAACTAAATGTTGATAGGTTGCTCCAGCATCCTTCAATCTAAAGGGCATCACCATGTAACAGTACAATACAACATCCGTGACAAAGATGGTGTGTTCTTGATCACGGACATGCATCGAGAATTGGTTATGTGCAGAGTACGCATCCATAAAAGACAATAATTCATGTCATGCAGTCGAATCAACTAGCTGATCAATCCTTGGAAGGGGAAACTATATCTAAGACATGCCTTTTTCAAATCAGAGTAGGCAATGCATGTTCCCTATTTCCCATTTACCTTCTTCACAAGTATGGGATTGGATATCCATTCAGGATAGAGGGCATCACGAATAAACCCATTAACTTTTAGTTTATCCACCTCCTCTTGAAGAGAGATGGATCTCTCCAGATCAATACCTCGTCTCTTTTTTTACTGGAATCGAGACAATGTTTAATGCATTGGTCACAATGGCAGGCGAGATCCCACACATGTCAGAATGAGTCCAAGCTAAAACATATAGATTTTCCTGGTGAAAGCCAGCGAGTTCTTTTATTATCGAGAGGTCGAGTCTTTACCTAATATTCAAGACTCGTGATGGATCATTGTGGCTGACCATTATATCAATTGTCAACTCAACCGGTGCAGCCTTTCTCTCCTTGGGCTCCTCTTCATCCCTCGGATCTATATCTCTATAGATCCGACTGTGGCGCCCAAGCCAGGCTCAGGCGCCACTTGCCAATCTTCAATAAGTTGGATGTGGACAGATTTGTCCACACCTTTTCCCTTCTCCTTCCGTTGAGCTTCCCTCAACTCATCTACATAATAGGCACGTCGAGTCGCCTTATCACCATGAATCACTCCTATACCATTATCAGTTGGAAACTTTAAATTTAAACACCATGGGGAAAGAGCTGCCTGAAATTCAGTCAGGGCCGATTGGCTTAGAAAAATGTTATACGGTGAGTCAACATCCAAAACAATAAATGGTAGGATCCACACTCTCCTATGCTAGCTTCCCCCAATTCAAATGGCAACTCCATATAACCAACAACCTCAGTCGCCACACCATTGAAACCATGTATGCGAGCTTTGATGGTTTCAAATCTTTAGCCTCCATTCTCATCTGGTCATATGCCTTCTTGAAAATAATGTTTACTGTGCTCCCACAATCAATCAAAATCCTTCATACCAAAATAGGAACAATCATGTCAGAAATGAACGCTTTTCTGTATCTATGCTTCAGAATACAATATCATCCGTCATCTTGCGTTACCGCTTGGCCAAAGCTTTATCCTCCATATTTGAACAATACTCAAAGTCTACATGCCTTATCGCGCTAGCATAGTGCTCCATTTCTTGCCAACTCCCATACATAGGGTGCGGTCCTCCAACTATCATATTTATCACTAGTCTTCCACCGGTTTGCACAGTCTCCTCAGCCTTATGCGAGGCTTGTCCTCGATTAGGGTCAATGTCCCATGTCCGCCGTCCTGTGGAGTTCTCATAAAATGTTGCAATTTCTTTTCTCGGATCAACTTCTCGATAGCATCTTGGAGATGCTTATACTCATTCGTATTGTCCCCATAACACTCATGGAATCGACAATACTTTCCAGTCTGTTTCTGTCTCTTTGACGACTCTTTTAGAAGCGGCTTCTTATATTGAACAATATTATAAGGGGATAAATAAATATTCTCTAGGGATGCGTTTAGAGGTGTGTAGTTATCATACATAGAAACCATAGGCCTTGATCTACCAGATTCCCACTTTTGGTCTCGATTCCTGTCTCCGTTTCTGTTTTGTTGATTCGGCTTGTTCTGAACGTTAACCTATACACTTTCGGAACTATTATCATACTGCTTTATTGCAATATTGCTTTGTACTGCTTCTTCTTTCGGTTCAATGGTTTTTTCCTGGAGGACCGAGCTTCCTCCTTCCTCAGATATTGAGCTGCCTTTGAATAGAAAGGCTCCAATGTTGCCGACGGTTTTTCAGCTAGCCAATCATCAAACTTAGATTCCGGATTAATCCCTCTCGACATGGCCACAAGTACAACATGATCATTTGAGTTACTAACTTATGTAGGGGTGATATGAAATCTTTCCAAATTGTCCTTCAATGGTTCCCCTGAAACCAGGATTATGCTCGAAAATGTCATCATGTCTTTAGGACGAGTAGCGTGGATCTAGAACTGCTCCAAAACTTAGTTGCAGTTCATCGAACCTTGAAATTGATCGTGGGGTAGTCTGGTAAACCACATCGTTGCTATTCCAGAGAGAGTTATAGGATAGCATCTACATTTGTTGCATCACTGGCTCTTGCTGAATCCATCAACCATTTCTTCCTCAGAATGTGCTTCCTGGGGTCGGTTTTTCCCTCATTGGTAGAAATCGAAGGTAGGTTGAACTTTCATGGATATTCCACATGTAAAATATTTTCAGTAAATGGGGTAAGGCTCCTTGAAATTCCCCAATCATCATTCGTCAAACCTTAGTTCTCTCTCACCAACTGTTTGACCATTGTTGACAAATCCAATGTCTGGATGGGTGGTGTCAAGCGGTGGTCTCATGCTCCACCTAACGTGAATGGTCCAGTCGATGTCTACGGACCGTTTCACTCCTTCTTGGTTCACCATCATCTTAATGTGCACTTGGGGATTCATCTTGTCGTTATTTAGGTGGGGTACTTGGTCAGTGTTTAGTCAAACCCCAACATCCAAGCTTTCGAAAATAGCTCCTACTCGATTCCCCAAGTGTAGCGGGGGAATCTTTTTTTTGGAGGAGGAACTAGTACCGTTCCCTATGGAGGGGTTGCCATCGATATGTCTCGGAAGACTATATTAGTCTGCCAAGCGACACTCCGATGTTTCTGCTATTCTCCTTCAATCCTATGACGCCTACGCCTATGTTATTCATCTAATGAGCTTGAACTCTCTGGCGCCGAGTAAGAAGTCGCGTCCCTTCTGGTGTTCCCACGCTGTTGTTGAGCAATCTAGTTCATTAGGCTAGCACTAGTTTGAATTTGTTTATTCAGCTGTCTGCGGCTTTCCATCAACTCCCTTATCAAGTTATTAAATTCAGCTCTGGTTATAGAATCAGTGGGGTTTTGGACTTCAGCAGGCTCCACATTCAAATTTGCAGGTTGGTTTCTCGAAGCTCCTTGTTGAATGCTGGCAGTTTCATTCCCATCCACATTTTGAGAAATTAATCTGGTATGTCTCACCATTATTGATTTCCTTGTGTAGATTCTAGCAAATATGGGTACTATCTGTAAATTTTTGAAGATGACTATGGGTCCCTTGGGGGTTTGATCAATGTAGTAGCAACAAAGGGGATTCTAACGCATTGAGAATCAGGTTCTTAATGAAAGCAACAAAAATGTTTGCAGCCAAATAGGCCACAAACATCCAAGAATAAGTTTGTGTAGAGAAGTACATGAAGAAAACTAAATTAAAACAGTGGAATATAGCAAAATAATAAGCAAATCAAAATAGAAATCAAGAAAAAAAGGATTTATAGTGGCTTGGCTTTCCTATGTCCAATTTGAACATTCTGTTTATTGATTCACTATAATATTGATTACAGTAACAAACAACAAGAAGTAAGGGAGTAATGAAAAAGTTGATTATAATAAAAGAGCTATATAACCATCAACGTCAAGATCCTTAGAATGAAACCCTAGGCCGGTATTTATAAGTGAAGGGGACCACTAATCTCTCTGAAATATCGGCTATAAGACCTCCTTATCTATATGGGCTCACCATAGGGGGCACTAGGCCCAAATTCTAATGGAGAAGGATCGGTACCGATCCATCAGTTGATTTTGAGGAAATGATCCCTATAATGGCTTCTTCATGCTTAGATACGATGTCTCTCCAAATGTCATGTTGATTAGATATGTGGAACTCATTCATTTGCTTATTCTTTGGTTCAGATTCATTTTAGAGCTATCCCTGCCAATCCCTTTATACTTGATAATGTCGATCGATGCTCATTCGTGCACATCCCTTGGACTTCATTACATAGCGCCGACCCTTTCTATTCCTTAAGGTTACACCGATCCGTCTAAAGACATATCATGTCGATCCCTATCATGAATTAACATGCCGATCCCTCTTATTCTATTACATTATGTCGATCCATAGACTTCCATCTATGTCGATCCCTCTTATTCCTTTATATTCTGTCAATCCCTTTGATAACCATTTATGCCGAGCCAAGCACCATCAACTATGATGATCTCTCCATTTCTTCGACCATGTCCATCCATTTACATAACCAAACATACCGATCCATAGTGTTCCACCTTGGTACGTCGATCCCTTATTAATCAAAGCTACTTTCCATATTTCTGGCATTCTGCATTGTCTATCTATCAACTCCGTTCAATATGGACTTCGTATAACCATTTAAACTCTACTTCTGGGTTCTATAGCCATGGTTATGTGGTCATCTTTCTTGACAACAATCAAATCTGTCTTGCACAATTAGTCCAATATAGCCAGGTCAGGACATCGAGTAACAATATATATACATACCTGTGTGTGGACGCATGCGCATGTGCGCGCACTTGTGTAACATAGCAATCCGTGTAGGGAATAACATGACCGTATATAGATATTGGGATTTGCATCGCAACAGATACATTAGCTCATTTTGAATGTATTGTATGTTGTCAAATATGTGCATGAACATATAACTATAAATTTCAAATGATTATTTGAGTGTGTGTATGCACGCGCGCATGTGTGTATATGTGTATGTGTGTATATACATACATACATATATATATATATATATATATATATATATATGTATGTATGTATATACATTTATACGGACATATATATATGCATATATATATATATACACACACACACAGACATATATATATGTATGTATATTATTGAATTAAACAGTTTCTGCCATCATAAATTAATGTAAAATAATTATGAGATAAAATTTCAATTATTATAATTCAAAAAGTTTCAAAACCTATTTTTCAACATGGAACAAATTTCTATAATTTTCCAGATTAAAATAATAATTATCGTTTAATAATTGATAACAACCCAAAATCAAATTAATTCTTCAAAATATGAATCAAGTTGAAAATTTCTAAAACTTTCTTAAAATACTTGAGAGATATTTTAGGCTTAGGAAAAGTTTATTGAATATTCTAAATTGATATTTTATTCTAAATTAAATATTTTATTACATTTTGAAAAAAAATTAATTTTTAAAATAACAAATTAAGTTTGAAAAATCAAAATAAATTTTTAAAGGTATCCGAGACACATTTTGGGCATATGAATTTTTTTCATAATTTTCTCAATTGAAATTTTACTTTTAATTAAATAATGTATTTTAGAATGAAAATAAATCAATTTTAAATAATATTAAATTAAGTTAAAGAAAATCTGAAATTTTATTTGAAGATTCCTAAAATGAAATATTAATTTTTAAAATTATAAAATTAATTTTCAGTAACAAATATTATTTTATATGAATTTATTGATTCATAAAGCAATTAAATAATAATGATACTATTTATATATATAATAAAAATTATTCCCTGAATTTTATAGTTCATAATAAATATAAAAAGGTGTTTGAAAACTTTCAGGTCAATGTTATACATAATATATGAAAATATGTTCTAATTTAAATTGTATGTGAATATCAAAATCATAAATTGATACATATATAAATATAAACATATATGATTTCAAACCCAGTTTTTTTAACATTGAACATCAGATATGAAACATAAATCATAAGATAAACCTCCAAATTCCATAAAAAATTCAATCTTCCTTGTGACAACAATAATAAATGTAAAAATTTCACTTAACCATGATCAAATCATGTGCATAAGATTAACTAATTAACAAATCATGAAAACACAAGAATAGAATTATCATATAAATATAATTATCCAGATTAGATGCCCTAAAGCCTACCTTGAAACAATGAATCCTCTTCTTCTAAAATTACTTAGTTATACGGATTGCTAATATAGAATCTACGATCAATCACTATCAAATAGCTTTCTGTTTTGATTTGAATTGAATTTGAGAGTTTGGGATGTTTTGGAGAATAGTTTCTACCATTAGAAGGAAGTAGAATAAAAATAAAGCGACGACTCAAAAAATAAATTAGAATTAGCTTAAGGTTTTGAGATTAGTATTTATATGCATAGGATAAGAGAGCAAACTATGTTTACATCTCCAAACCCTAATCCTATGTTGTAGCCGCCTCTAACCCTAGCCAAACCAACACTTATCATCTCCAAACATCATGATTTGTAAGCCCATTTGACCCAAACTAAATATGTGAGATCATATTTAACCTATTTTGTTATTGACGTCTCATATCAAACAATATATTTGTAACCATTATGAATATACGCAACAATTTTTCTCAAATCACATTCAAATTTCATAATTAATGTTTTATAAAAATAAATTAATGTATAACAATTATAAACTAATTAAATTGTTTGGTTTAAAGAGAGTTCATCTTTTCGGTTATATAACTCTTGGGTGTAAACACGGTCAACGATTAACATCGAACTATTTGAATGTTAACATTCACAGTTCATCTTGCAGGTGATGTGACATTATGGCCAAATTTGTCGCTTATTTAGCTTTAGTAAAATCAATTTTAGTTTATTAAGCATTACTCAGTTATGACAATTATTTACATCAATTCTCTTCATCAAAACTACATCACTTTGGACTCAATGAATTTGGTAATGGTCGAAATTCCAATAACATCCACATTCAACTCTATAGTCCAAACACAAAGTCATTGGTTCAATAATAAGAATTATTATTTACTGAACTACCCTGGCCAGAGTTTTTGACTTTGGGTTGATTTGAGTTGATTGTGATACTAACGCCAAATAACTGAAGAGTCGAATCCTCTCTTGAATAGTGCTTCACTTCCAATGCTTCCACTCAATCCGAATATACTCATTCGATGGGCGTTGTGCCATGATTTGACATAATAAAAGAAGAGCTTTCATGTTAAAGATTCATGGTATTTTCAAGTCGAAAGAACTATGTAAACTATTCACATCGATATTTTCTATTTGACCTTAGTTATATTAGCCATTTGAAACTATCGAATGAGTCGTTATGTATTCAATAACCATTAGTACGTAACCCCTATGTGCCTTTAGCTATCATGAGTAATACACTGTCCAAAATTTGAAGAGCGTTACGTTCTCTAGTTTCGATGGATACATCGATATTTAGTCTCGATGCATCTTGACTAGGAACATTTAAAAAGGGTATATTTAATTTTATTGTAATAAATTACTCACGGTTACAACACTTTGTTACTACCATCACAAAACATACCATTTATATATTTTTTTGTTAAATATACTTTTAATTATATTAATTAATTAATATAATCGCATTATATCAAGTATATAATAGAAAGAAAACAACTTTATTTCGGACAAAATCGGTCAACGAGTTAGATATATATATAAAATTTCATAATTGCCCTTAGGGCATGCCCCTAATTCCATCATTCACAGCTTATGGTTTGGAGGAGTTGTTCGTGGCTACAGGATTGTTGCAGGTTGTTAACCATGAGACATTTGAGTAGGAATGTCACTTGCGATGTACGCATCTATTCGACACTAATTTGAAGTATGTTATTGAAGAGCATAAGAATAACTTCACATCTGATGTCAAGAGGACGGATATTTTGAAGACGAATGTGCAGTTTGGGATTATTCTACATATCTCTATAGTAGGAGAGTATTTGGATGGGATAGAGACTGCAAACACATAAATTTTATGCATATTTTTTCTTAGGGCAGTAAATGTTTGGGGAGTAGATAATATACGAGTCTGATCCCCTCTGGTCGCCTGTATTATCCAACATCATCCTAAAGGCAGGGAGTTTTGACCAGATCTACCGCTTAGTATATAAAACCACTTATGTAATTAGGGGTGGTGCTGGGGTGAACTGGGCCATGGCCATTATGTGCTAGTACATAGACCCCGGAGTTGGGACATCAACGAGCTGCATTCTATATTATTATCTTTTCACCCGCGTCATCTGATAGTAAGAGTGATTCTCCGAGGAGAGCAAGTGTAGAAGAAGGCCCTTACACAGTTGAATAGGTCCCCCAATAGAAGGATGTGGACTAGGGAGGTTCCTGTAGAGGTTGGAACACAGGAGGATGCATGTCAGGAGCAGTGGGCCTCATGACCAATTTAGGAAGCTATAGGGCCACACCCACAGAGCTTAGAGCATGCGAAGATTCAAGATTCACATATCCAAATCGAGGCCAAGCTACAGGAGATTCGAGCTGAGCAAAAGCGCCAGGGTCGCGAGCTTGATGCATAGTTACCATGCTCTGATCATTCAGAGGTCGTGGCAATAACTCGAGCTTCTATGGAGGATCAGGGCCATTTAGTAGCTCGTAAGTAGTACTTAGGTTTAATAGTAGCATTTATTATTTTTCTTCTAGCATTTTTTTCTTTTAGGCTTTGGGTTGAAAGCATTAGTTTTTTTGTTTGTATAAACACGTCCAATATTATAAGAAATGTTCCTTTATATTACTCTATTGACTCTTTGGATAGATCGTTATATTTATTTGAAAGTAATATAAATAAAGAAATCTCATAAAGATGTTTAACTAATGCAAAGTAAGATTGGAAGTTTATAAGATAAGTTAGAAATTTTATTTAGCTACTAAAAAGTAAATTAAGCCCCAAAAGCACTAAAATTTAAAAAGATAAATTTTAGCAAGGGAAGGATATGAAATGGTTGTTGCAAAACCATGGATCACTATCCATAGCCTTAAATGGTGAAATTTATAAATATACTTATGTACTGGTTGTTGTTTTAAAATAAAAGAAAACGTTTTTGAAATTTAAAAATTTACCGTGCAATAGGCTAAGGTCAATCATAGGCATTAACCAATTGACCGAATCCTGATTACTTTGAATGTGGCTTGATTTATTTTGAAAAAAATTAAGAACAAATACTTTTGAAAATTTTGTTCAAAAATATTTTAAAATATGAAATAGTTTTTGTTAAAGTTTTGAAAAATGTGCCTTCGTTTTAAGAAAACTTCTAAATATTTCAAAATTTAAATAGAAAAGGATTTTAAACGGAGAAGAGAATTTTTTTGATTTTTTAGATGCCATGTGCTTAGCATAGGAAAAAGTCGACGGGTTGTCAAATATGAATTTTACTGTTAGTAGAAGTGATAGTATGTAAAAGTATAGATAATAATGAAGGAAAACACTGTTTTAGCTTTGAAACTTCTTTTACCATATCCCATTGATAGCAAAACAAAGCTTGTTTTGAAACAACTCTTTTTTAAAAAAAAATTTACAAAAAAATTCCCTTTGTGAACTGTACTTGGAAAAATTGAAAAAAAAATCGAAGGCAAATAAGAAGGTCCTAAGACATAGTGGAAAGGAACATACGACTCGGATGGAAATATAAAACTCTCCATCTAAATTCCCTTCTTTGGCATAAAAGTATAGATTTAGGAAAATTGGATTTTCAAAATTTTGAATGTTTGAAACTATGTGCTAAGCATTGGAAGGTAGTAATTTAGTGCAAAATTGGTTGAACTATACTTCTATTCGTAGGAATATGGGAAATTGTTGTTTGAAAAGGGATTTTTGATTTTTAAAACCTGCATACATATACAACTAGCGGTATATATAGGTTGTTTGCACTATATTTTAAAAATTATTTTTAAATAATGCATTTGCATAGAAGGCACCAATTTAGTATTATTCAACATACATATCATATGGATTGTGATACACCATGCACTTGTATGCTAAAATTGGTTATACACCAATTTGTTGAATAGTTTAGAATAGTTTAGAATAGTCGCGCGCTATGTAACATGATTCAATTCTTGAGGAATTTTGGGGATGATATTCTTTTAAGGAGGAAGAATATAACACCCCCCAATTAATTTAATTTTTTTATTAAATAATCATTAAAGCTTAAAATAGAATTTCTGTAGTATCTGAATCTGGCTATGAAATTTCACCGTTGTGTTCATAGCGATTTCCTAATCAACTTTATTACATAGAGTTGTACGATTGAAATTCAAACGAAAAAGTTATTAACGTTTGAAGAAATCGAATCGAAAATAATTAGTAATTAACATTAACGGTCGACCCCTTAAGTTCAACTGGACAACCTCTAGCGGTCGACCGGTGGTAGGTTGTCGGCTGCCAATAACCCTAAACCGAACGACCTGAATTTACTATAACCTAATCTAATTGATGGAATTGATTCGAGCGTCTATAAATACATATCCAGTCCTTCACTTGTCTTTTTATATTTTCTAAATCAAAAGCGAAACTCTGTCATGTTCTCTTCTCGATAAATTCTAAGGATTATAGAAATTATATATATATATATATGTGTGTGTGTGTGTGTGTGTGTGTGTGTGTGTGTGCGCGCGCGCGCGTGTGTGTAAATAAGTGGAGAATAGCGGAAAACAAAAGAGAAGAGAGTAAGGTTGAATCGATTCGTCAAAGCAAAAGATAAATTGTAAATCTAAATCCATGTTTAATTCAAATCTCTTCTCGGATTTATAATTCTAACGAATATATATACTTTTGATACATATTTTGATAGAAAGAAAATGATTCAATCAAGAATAATGGATTTAGATCTGGATATTTAGAAGCTTAAAGTTGAGTGGGGAATTATATATTTTAATCTAATATTGGATTTATATCATTGCAAATCTATTTTCTTTATGCCTAAATGTAAAATTTGAAATTATAGGCTTACACACATGCACGTGCGCGCACACACACAGACACACACATTCAATGAACTTGAGACCTTTGCCTACATATTCTTTGAATTGTTAACCTTTGTTAAATATTGCATGTATCTAAATCTGGAATGTAAGAGTGAAAGTAGTCCCTAAAGTTACGAGATAATTCATCAATAAGATTTTATATAAATTCCAAGTTTGTTGTTTGAATGTTATATTGATTGGGATTTAAGTTAATATTTTAATTCGTTGAAGTAAAGAATGTTTCTATGTAAATTTCTATAAATGAGCTAACTTTATAAATATATGTATGAAGGTGTATTGTTTGAAATAACAATGAATATGCCAAAAGAAAGAGATATACGAAATGGAAATGTTTACCATATTTTATATTATCTATTTTAATAATAACAGATAAGATCATTTCTAATAATTCCAAGCATAGCAGAAATCCTCTTTTAGATAATTTATGGGAAATTATAGTGTTAACATTTTCTTTTTGGGAAGATATAGTTCCAATGTATTAAAATATAGGAATCCCTAAATATGAAACCAAAGCGTAAAGAGAAATAATAGGAGAATTCCATTGTGAATTTAATACACGTGAGTTGGGTAAGTTAGGAAAATTACAGTAATCAAGAAGGTTGTCAATAAATTAAAGGAATCTGCGAATTAGATGTAACTATAATAGTTAAAAAGGAGCAGTAAATTATATCTAATTGGAAATCAAGCGGTAAAGGATATTTAATCTATTTAATTAGAAAGAAGTGGTAAATGATATTTAATGGAATTAATTAAATAAAAGTAAGTTCATGTAAGTAAACGCTAATAACTAACTTAGGAGGCATAATAATTCTCCAACTAAAATTATATAACCTCAAGAATATGTTTATGATGGGTGTAAATTATTAGATCTAGCCAAATATTTAAATCAACTAGAAATGACAATTATTATTAAGGGTTGGAATGCGATGTCGGTAATGTTACATAATAGAAGTTTGTCCTCCTTAAGGGGCTAGCAGTAGTTACGATATATTATATTGATGGGGGATATCTCGAACTGTGGTAACTATGGGGATATATGTTCGCGTATAAGTAAAGGGAATATACCAAAAGGGGTTCGCCTCGAGTTTAAAGTCTTAAACGGCCAATTAGGGTCTGCTTCAATCCCAATATGGGGTACTAAGTAACCAAGTGGGCATTTCTTTGATTGCATTAGGCAATCTAAGTGGGATGGTGGGTGTGGGCTCAGCTCTATGTCAACAAGGTTGGTATCATATATGTGAGGAGTATAGTTGTACATATAGGTCAAGAGTATCATCGATCCTGAAGCGGTCTTTAGAAAGATTTTGGGTTATGCCTAGAGAGGACTATACCTCCTACTAGTATAGGTTCCATATGGAACATGCATTGCCTCAAAGTTGTTTGTTAGTTTGTTTGTCGTTAGGAGGAAAGACTAGATATCCCCAAGATGAGTCTTTAAGACGAAGTATAATACAGGTATATAGTTATCATGTCGTAAAAGCACTAACGGGAGATTCATTAGTGTACGTAGGTAATTCAACTAGACACTGTTAGTAAATGTCCAGTGTGGTGCAGAGTTACGGATAGTAGCGGGGAATGTATCCTGGTCTATGGGGGAACTATGGTACTTATACACACGCGTGCACGTACATACATGAGTATATAGTTATTGTATACCTCGAGAAGATTGAGTTTATTGTACGCATATATGAAATCAAATGACTAAATCTTCAAAAATAGACATAACAGAAATGGAAAACAATTGGCATAAAGTAGTGTTATAGGTAAAGTATGTAATTTACTAGTCATCAAAACGTTATTTTGGATTCCGCCTCATTATAACTCATATGAAAGATTTAGAGGGACAAGTACCGGTGCAAGGTGAGAATGGTGGAAGGACAAATTTTTTTATGCACGCTATGCACTAAAAAGGGCATTAAATATAAAAGTTATTAGCCTTTGTCAGTATATATGTGTTTTATTATACTTTATTATTCGGTAGCTCTTTGATATACTTTTGTTTATTATAGGATACCAACATCAATGATCCGTAATGTAATGGACTCGGTTTTTCGATTTAGCGAAAACTCGAGCCCGCTATGGTACGGGTTGTTACACCTTTCATAGTATTCATTTGGTAACACAAGAACATAATCCCTTTTTGTGAACTGTTTCGCTTTCATGCTCCTTTCTTGTGCCACTTTTGTGTCGCAAACAAACACACCCTTATTATTCATTTCAAAGATGACATAATAACCTGATTACATATTCAATGAAAAAGATTCTAGGAAGGGAAATCTAAAATGAGTGAATTAAATTAATAATCTAAGAGATTAGTTAATAATGAGAATCTAAACTAAACAGACTAAAATATTAATATGGAAAATCATATACATACTTACCCATGTAAAAAGTAAAATATTTCGATTGCTAAAGCTGAAATTAAAGGTTGGACATTCTTTATAAATTGACTTAAGATATTTGAAAATGAAACTTGAGATGAAATAAAATAAAGGAAGTTTGATTCGAAGATAAAAGATTATTCAACATAACCATATTTTTGTCGAAATATCTATGACAAAATTGTTGTTCTTAATTATATTGCTAAGACCTTTTTGGCAACTCGTGTAACTAAAACCAAAATATTGAAAAATATGGATCTAATAATAAAATTTAATGGAGAAATCAATTAATTTTTTGATGGAGAACCTAAATATAGGTTGATTCGACCCTTTCGATTTCACATAAACATAGCGTGTTTTTCTCAAAAAATCAACTCATTTCTGTTGAAAATAAAAATATTAGAAACAACATAGCTTTCTCTCTCACTTAGTTTAGCAATGAATTTTCTATGGTTTTAGTAATGTGTTTTAAAAGTGGGAAATAATTAAAAATAAAACAAGGGATAATTTTGTAAGAACTTGGTGGCTAAATATTTTCTGATTGATCTTTATTCTATTTATGGGTATGGGAAGCAAAATCCTTCTTTTTCTTTCCTTTTTTGTTTTAATTACCAAAGGAATGGAATGTACCATTAATAATTTACATGCTAATTATATTTAAACACGTAAAGTTGTTGAGCAGTCCCAAACAAAAATGGAAAAACCACCATATTCATATTTTTGCTAAGCATGCCCACCTTATTATTAAATATTTCTCTTTATATCATTGAAAAGTAAAAATTGATAAAAATTCACCGTACGATCAGCCATCTCACAGTGAGAATTTTTTTTCGATATATGCATCCCAAATACATGGTTTGTAATGACCCATATTTTTAACTATGTTAAATTATTAAATTTAATGTTTGTGAGAAATGCGGATTACAGATCTTAAGGCTTGAATTAACACTAGAGGGGGGTGAATAGCGTTTAAGAAATTACTAATTCCTTTTGAGTTTATATTAATTTGAACACAAATGTTGTAACGACCCGAAATTTTCACACCCGAAAATCCCAGATAGTTATGAGAAAGAAGAAAGAGATAGAAGAAGAACAATAGAAACACCAAACATCTCACAATCGCAGCGGATAAAATAAAATAAATAATAACAGTTTACAAAAGAATATTATAACTGTCGGTTACATTTGATATACACCAGAGTTTTCAAATAATATACAGTCACTGAATATTTCCAATTATCATGACTCAGATTAACAATATTATAAGTATAGCGGATATACTCTATACGATATTGCCTCCAGCTCGCCTCCTGAGCTCCAGAACGAACCTACCTGAAAATCTGTAATACTCGGTCTGACCCGAGCATTGCACCAAAGTAACACCCGGGTCAGGCTGGCAACCAGCGTGAGTAAACCCTAATAACATGGAATACCAAAACAAACAATTTATATAAACCCGGGGTGACTTATATTAATTTAACCAATTCACAATTTACTATAGACAATGCTTATTTCACATATAAATTTCTAAGTAGCAAACTTAGATAAAACAATCTTATTTACTTAAATCATGGCAATCCAGTCTATTTATTTCGCATATTAATTTACTTTTAATCTGAAGTGGTTTCGGGTATTTCCTAATACCCGATCCTGGCCCCTTCTAGTCTCATGTCATACTAACCTAAGTGATCCAAATTAAATACACAACATTTCAAATCAGAGATATCAGCTAAAATCAAATATCCAAAATCATTCAATTATCCATAAGCAAAGCTTAATAAATTTAATTTCATTAATCCTGATTGCATTATTAACCTCAACCACTTAGATTTCTTCATTTAACATTAACTGATTTCCAATCAATTAACCAATCATTCTTCATTTATTCATCTTAATTAACCACACTGGGTTAATTATCTTTTTATTACAATAAGTAATTAATTCTCACTTAATTACACAATTAATTAGCCTTTACCCCTTCATATTTCTTACATTGATCCTTAATTAATTACTCAAATTAATTATCTTATAACCACTATTGATCGATTATCCTTCATTTAATCATACTCCTTAATTAATTTCTTTAATTAACCTGTCCTGAATTAATTACTCTATGCAAATAATCCTTTTGTTTGCTTTTATCAAACATTTATCCATTGGTTAATTATCCTTACTTAGGTTAACCTTTAATTTTAAATTTAGTTACTTAATCCTTAACACATCAATTCTTAATACGTTACTCTTTTAAAATTTTTTTTACATTAAGTCATTATTACTTTCTAATTTTCCCATTAATTACCTACCTTAATTAACGATATCTAGTGGTTATTCTTTTATATAAGTGGTTTTCATTAATAAATTCCGATTAAGTAATCTACTTTTAATTAAGTTATCATTCTAAGTTTGCATAAATTAAAGACACTGATAAATCAACCTCTTATATTGATTTCTCAAATTAATTAACAAATTATCTTAATAATTAACCCAATTATTTACCCCTTAAATTGATTGCATTAATCAACTATCCTTCTTCCTAAATAACTTGTTTTATACCATTTGCATTATTTAATCATTTTTAAAGACCTAGGATTTACTTATTATAATCACCTGAAAATCAACCATGTCCACACCCATCTTCGGAAACCCCCCCAAAATCTTTCTTCCCCTTTACTGATTATCAGCAATAAGGTTGAGAACCTAGTACTACTCGTTCACGTGAGCAACCAGAAAAGACTCGAGAAAATTTGAGAAAACTCACCTGCTATCACCACTGCGAGCCTACTCACTATTGATTTCGTATGCTACCCACATCGCAGCGCTGCCGCTCGAGTTCGAGTCAACTCGTATGCTACCCTATCTTTAATCGCTCTGCACTGAAGCCATCACACGCGAGCGCCAACCTACCCCACCTCGAGATCGCCTCCTCTGCCCTCGCCACTCGCTGCTCGAGCCACCAGTGCGTCGCCTCTCCTTCGCGACGTCGACAAAGCTCCTTGAGCTCGAGCTCGAGATGACACGCCGCGAGTCTTCCCAAGTGTGCGCGACAACTCGAATTTCCCAAGCTCGAACAAATGGAAATCTAGCCTCTCTTTTTATTTGATTTTGATTTCTTCTGGATTCGGCCATTTTTTTTTTGTTTAAAATGTTTTTTTTTTCGGTTCTGATTTAGTCTTCCCCAAAAACGAAAGAGAGTACTACTTCCTATTATAAATGGAAAGTGGCTTCGGGAATAAGCTAGAGTGTAATCACGTGAGTAGGGTGATGTAATTTAGACTTTTAATTTATTTTATATAATCGAATATTGGAAATATCTCGTATTCCATAACGCGAAATCCCGAACCCCGAATCAACATGCCGACAGGCGTTTATAAAATTTTACCCGCATTCCGAACTCAACGGAACATGTTTCGGAAGCTAGTTTGATCGTATGCGCAAATTACGGAAGTAAACGATCAATTTTAAATTAAATCGATTAAATAGTTTCTATGCGTTTCGAGCTGCCAGGGTCAAACGACAACTCCGATTGCTGCGAAAATTGAAATCCGGTAATAACTAACTATTACGGATCCAATGGAACTGGTTTCGTCAAATTCCAAGACTTTGCCTCGGAAGGCTATTCTTAGATATCGATTTAAACGATATAATTTCAAAATTGAACAAATCACACTTAAATTAAATTCCTTCCATTCCATTATCTGCAGTAACACCATTATAAATTTTACGTGCCTTCAAATTATTTTAAACAGTTAGAAATTTCAGATTCAACAATTTACCCAATTCAATTATTAAATTCAATATTTAAGCTATACAATTCAATGATTTCATTATCAAGTAAATATTGATATCTTAAATTCAAATTAAAATTAAAATTAACTTTTAAATATTTAAAACCAATAATCTTTTCAAATTTAAACTGCTAGAAACTCCGGGTTATCACATTCTTCCCCCCTTAAAAGAATTTCGTCCCCGAAATTACTAATTAGGAAGAATTGACCCATACCCGTTTATCTTTTCCAAAATTCACAATTCAACATTCTACCACTTATCTTTTATTAAAGGTCCACTAACAACTTATCCAACTTTCCCAAAACCTTCTATAGTTTCAATCAATACTCTTCTGCTCAATCAATTAAATTTCAATTTAAAACCAAATTTTGAATTATCAAAATTTCTCAAATTTTTGTTCTAACTCTCTAAATTCCCGAAATTTTTTGCCAGCGTCTCCTTTGCGCGGCTAGCTCGGTACTACTACAATAGGCCTCTACGGGCTCCCAAATTCCAAAAGAAAACAAAAGCCAAGTGGCTACATCAAAAACCCAATCCAATTTCATTCCGAAATTAAGTTACATACCTTTTTGTCGGGCAATTCAAATTTATCTGCTAATGTCAAATCCAACCTCTTTTTTCTTTATGTACCTGCATATCTTACTTGACAATAATATCCAATCGTAACCTTTCAAAACATTTATACCTTTTTCTTATAGGAGTTCACATATACTTCTATGTAATTTAGTTTTCCTTGTTTCATGCGAATTTAATACGTCTTCAATTATGGTTATTAAATTTTATTTTCCATTTATAACTGATTCGTATTAGTTTCATTTACTAATTTACTTTGGTTTCAAATTTGAAATTGTTTTGTCGTTAATAAAATTTTACAAAAAAATTTCTAACTCCCAAAATTTTCAGAAAATTTTGGCAAAGTCTCCTTTGTACGGAGGAGCTTTTGCAATTTGACAATAGATATAAATATGTATACATCGACCCACACGATCGGAAAAAGCAAAAACAGTTCATATTTCCTATTTTTATTGCGTAGGCGTACCTTATTTAGCAATTTAAGCAAGCGGCTTATAAATTTTAGCAATTAGCATACCCCAAATCTAGCCAAACGGCTTCCCTGTACTTGTACTTACTCAAATTAAATATGTAAGTGCCATATATAGAAATTTTATTAACCTAACACTTACTTTCAAAAGCCAAACACATGCATTACATAAATAACAAGCACCAAACATATCCAATAAGCAATTTATATGTTTTAAAGCACATCTAATTGTTTCCAACCAAATTTATATGCCTTTTCATTCAATTTTAATGGTTTACACACAATTACTTGCATTCAACTCATTTTAAGCGAAACAATCTCATATTCACTTCAATTGATTCAAAAATCAATTATATCGCTTCCACTAATTCATAGCATTTAATTTGATTAAATCTCGCTTGCGTTAAACGATAATCATTTCTACGCAATTTGATAATATCCATGTGAATAATTAATTGTTTAAGTTTTATAACCAATTAAAATTGATTCCAACTCAGTTTTATTTAATTCAATTCCATTTTAATTTATTCACCAACCATACATACACATTTCATTTCATCACCTTATTGACTTCATTCAAACTATTTATTAAGCTTCGCATATTCAATATTTCTAAATTTATAACCATTTCCAAATTAATTTTATCCAAGCTTTAATTTAATAGGCTTTTATCCTTATTCGAAGCCAAGCTTCCATAAAATTTAAACTTAAGTTAATTACTTTAATTTATTCCAACATCAACTTAAGTTCACTTCCATTAAATTTGATTCTCATTAAATCAAATTCCATTTAATTCAGTTAGCCCATCCCCTTCATTGTAAATTTAATCCACCTTCTCAATTTATCAGAACAATATCCAGGCACATATGCCACCGAACTTAAGTCCAGTCTGATAATCCAATTCCAATTAAAGTTTGATTCAATTTTTTTTTTTATTCATCAGGCTTCATCCATTTATTATATAATTCCAGTGATCCCATTAAATTTTTTAATTTACTTGTTTATTTTGAATTTATTTTATTAATACAAGACCATCTCAATTTATTTCTATTCACTTGGATTTTGCTTTGCAACTCAAACTATTTCTATTATAATCACTTCTCTTATATCCAATCCACTTGCAAATCTCATTAAATATTATTCAAATCACTCTTGAATTTTATTTATAATTCAAACCATCACATTTCTTTTTCAATCCAGCCCTATTTTATTTTTCTACAACATCTCTTCTAATTTATTTCATTATTAAATCCAAGTCGAGTTCTATTTACAATTTGAATTCATTTCCAAACTCCACTGTTAATTTACAATTCATTTATTAACCAAAGTTAAATTTTATTAACATACTCCATCAAGTAATTATTTTGTTAATTAGCTTACTTCCAACTTTCAAATCAATATGCGATTTTATTTCAAAGAATCGCTTCATTGAAATTTCCCGAGTCCAATTTCATTTTATAATTCCAGTTTGAAATCCCCTTTTTACTTTAAAATTTAGGAATGCCTTCAAATTTAGACAATACAATTAAAATAGCTTTTTATAAAAATATTTCTTATAACTCGATGTCTCAACCAGTCCATCCTTGTTCTCACAGAAATTCAGTCATACGTTGATCAGGCGTAGGACTGAAAATCTATAAGTACTTGGTAAACCCGTTTTCAACACCCAGTGAAAATACTTGGAAAACAATTTTATTGAAAATATAGAAAACAGTTATTTTGAAAATAGAGGAAATATCTTTGCTGAGGATGCTCTGGAAATCATCACCCCCATTCCATGGTCACAGTTACATACCAGGGTTACGTTGCAGTCGCAACAAAAGTCCATGTAACTGCAGGCTCTCCGCGGCACTCTCGATTACGCCATGGAACCCACACAACAGATCACAGTTACATCCAGGGTTACGTTGCCGTCGCATCAAAAGTCCATGTAACTGCAGGCTCTCCGCGGCACTCTGATTTTCGCTGTCGAAATGAAACTTCTCCACTCCTACATAGGTCTTAGTCTACCGAGATAAACTCAAACGCAGACTGTTGGCTCTCAGCGGCACACACGACTTTCGCAATGTTACCATAGGTCGCAGTTACATCCTGGGTTACGTTGCAGTCACAACAAAAGTCCATGTAACTGTTGGCTCTCCGCGGCACACACGACTTATGCTATGGTAAACTCAACTCATAATCCTCAGGAAATAGTTTTGTCCGGACTCCTCACAGGATCAACTTTAGAACCCCCTTGGGCTCAAGGCAGCACCACCCGGTGGCACTCCTGAGAAGTTCATTTCGAGGGAGCGCCTTTTTCCCCAGAGTCATCATCAAAACATTTTATACTATACATATATAGTATCTTCAAATCATACACCTAGTATGATATTATACAAAGTTCCTTTACACAAAATCGATTATCCCAAATCGATAATTCTCAAAATAGGCTTTCCAAAACTCAATATTGATTTTTTTTCCAAAAATCAAAAGCCTTTCTCAAAATCCTCATAAGATCCTTTATATATATTCAGAGATATATATATATATATATATATATATATAAATTTTTAAAACTTTGGATCCTTACCTTCTTGTATAAAACACCTTTTATACTCTAAACACTCTCAAAAACCATAAAAATATCCAATTTCCATCTTTATTCATTCATAATTCTCAAAATATTCATTCAGTTCAAAAGAACCATTTCATATTCCTCATTCACATTTACATTAATCCCCATTTGGATTATTACTTCAATCCTTATCTCAGTTGGGTACTTAATCAATAACAGTTTGAACTCCGACCAATTTAGAAACATAGCTTGAAAATTTTAAAAATAGGTAAGTAGTTGAAAAATAATTATTAGTTTGCAAAATAATTGTAAAATAGTTAACTAATTATAAAATAGTTGGAAAATAGTTAAATAGTTATAGAAATCTTAGATAATTGCGAAATAGTTGTAAAATAGAAATTAATTCGTAACTTAGTTGAAAATTAATAATTAGTTTATAGAACAGTTGTAAAATAGTTAAAGAGTTCCAAAAGTAGTGGCAAAACCAGTTTAGGTTTTAAAAAGAAAGTTGTATAATAAATAGATAAGAAAATAGATTTAAAACTATTTATATTAAAACAATTTACATTGAAAATGGTCTAGAGTCAAAACTGTTCACTTCCCCAACAATTTAATTTAAATTTCCACTCCATTTAAATTAACCCAATCCCAATTAATGAACTCCAATTTCCATTGGACTTGATTCATTCCCAATTCACATTGAATTGATTCTCAATTCCTTTCTAACTTCAAATCAAATTCCATTTGATCTTTAAACTTGTACAACTTTAATTATAATTTCAATTTTTACATCTTCTATTGCTTTTAACTTGGAATTATACTTTTTATTTAGCCAATATATTTTTATTTATTCCATAAACATTTAATCAAGATTCCAGAGTTTAAACAAATTTCCAAATTTCAATATCACCTTAGAATTCAACTATATCCAAAATTCTTTGGCGAATTCAATTATCCCTTTGAATTTCAAAACCAAATCCAGTGCACAAACAATTTCAATTTAAAACAATTCGGTAGCAATTTCTCTTCTAGAAACTCGAAAATGAACATCGATGATGCTGCAGTCATCACCGACGTTATTTTCCAGTGACCAAAAGAGTTCAATGCTTTTATCTCTCTAAAAACACTTCCAACTATTTTTGATTTCAAATCTCCCAAATTTCAAACACAAAAATATTTTTGAAATAATACTATTCTTTCTTTAAAACCCTTGGAAACCACTTTCAAACCCAAAGGAATTTTAATTTTTCCCAAAATTCCAAACTCCCAATCGATCAAATTCATATTTAAACATTACTCTGGAATTTTCATCCTACTTTATTTTCAAATATTCTCTGGAATTCTATCCGAAATTATAATCTCATTTATTTATGAAGTTTATTTCAATTTATAAATTACATTTACAATCCATATTTCAAATTCCTTTTTGATTTTAAACCAATTCTGCTTTAATTACAATTCCAAAGTTATTCTAATTACTTTGGACTAATATCCATTCAATTGAATCCACTTCAATTTCAATCATTACAATTCTATCCAAATCTTCCATTTAAATTTTTGAACTTTTACATCTTTAATCCCAAATCCAATTAATTCAAATCCGGTTCAATTTGAATGAATTCAATTCCAACTTCAAATTTAAATCATCTCGAATTATATAAATTCGAGTTAAATTCTCAAGGATTGGTTTAACCTTTTTAAACCAAATTAACTTTGTTTATTTAAAGTTGCAAACAATTCTAATTTCTGAGTTCTAATTCTAGAATTTCATTTTTAATTGATTTAATTTTAATTTGGTTGTATTATATTCCTTCTTAGCTTAATTCCAATTCAAGATTTAAATTTGATTGTATTATATTACTTCTTAATTTAATTCCAATAATTTAACAACCAATCTCCTTAATATTTATTAGAAGAAGATATTGCTTTATATATCAAAATATACTTTTATGTAAAATCATTTAAAATCTTTATAAGAAAATAACAAGTACGCTCTCATATATATACGCTCAACCCATTCTAGAGTGCTACAGACTCTATTTAATGAGTAATTCCCACCAGAGCCAAGGTTCTCGCTTAACCTTCAGCTCTGATACCAAATGTAACGACCCGAAATTTTCACACCCGAAAATCCCAGATAGTTATGAGAAAGAAGAAAGAGATAGAAGAAGAACAATAGAAACACCAAACATCTCACAATCGCAGCGGATAAAATAAAATAAATAATAACAGTTTACAAAAGAATATTATAACTGTCGGTTACATTTGATATACATCAGAGTTTTCAAATAATATACAGTCACTGAATATTTCCAATTATCATAACTCAGATTAACAGTATTATAAGTATAGCGGATATACTCTATACGATATTGCCTCCAGCTCGCCTCCTGAGCTCCAGAACGAACCTACCTGAAAATCTGTAATACTCGGTCTGACCCGAGCATTACACCAAAGTAACACCCGGGTCAGGCTGGCAACCAGCGTGAGTAAACCCTAATAACATGGAATACCAAAACAAACAATTTATATAAACCCGGGGTAACTTATATTAATTTAACCAATTCACAATTTACTATAGACAATGCTTATTTCACATATAAATTTCTAAGTACCAAACTTAGATAAAACAATCTTATTTACTTAAATCATGGCAATCCAGTCTATTTATTTCGCATATCAATTTACTTTTAATCCGAAGTGGTTTCGGGTATTTCCTAATACCCGATCCTGGCCCCTTCTAGTCTCATGTCATACTAACCTAAGTGATCCAAATTAAATACACAACATTTCAAATCAGAGATATCAGCTAAAATAAAATATCCAAAATCATTCAATTATCCATAAGCAAAGCTTAATAAATTTAATTTCATTAATCCTGATTGCATTATTAACCTCAACCACTTAGATTTCTTCATTTAACATTAACTGATTTCCAATCAATTAACCAATCATTCTTCATTTATTCATCTTAATTAACCACACTGGGTTAATTATCCTTTTATTACAATAAGTAATTAATTCTCACTTAATTACACAATTAATTAGCCTTTACCCCTTCATATTTCTTACATTGATCCTTAATTAATTACTCAAATTAATTATCTTATAACCACTATTGATCGATTATCCTTCATTTAATCATACTCCTTAATTAATTTCTTTAATTAACCTGTTCTGAATTAATTACTCTATGCAAATAATCCTTTTGTTTGCTTTTATCAAACATTTATCCATTGGTTAATTATCCTTACTTAGGTTAACCTTTAATTTTAAATTTAGTTACTTAATCCTTAACACATCAATTCTTAATACATTACTCTTTTAAATTTTTTTTACATTAAGTCATTATTACTTTCTAATTTTCCCATTAATTACCTACCTTAATTAACGATATCTAGTGGTTATTCTTTTATATAAGTGGTTTTCATTAATAAATTCCGATTAAGTAATCTACTTTTAATTAAGTTATCATTCTAAGTTTGCATAAATTAAAGACACTGATAAATCAACCTCTTATATTGATTTCTCAAATTAATTAACAAATTATCTTAATAATTAACCCAATTATTTAACCCTTAAATTGATTGCATTAATCAACTATCCTTCTTCCTAAATAACTTGTTTTATACCATTTGCATTATTTAATCATTTTTAAAGACCTAGGATTTACTTATTATAATCACCTGAAAATCAACCATGTCCACACCCACCTTCGGAAACCCCCCCAAAGTCTTTCTTCCCCTTTACTGATTATCAGCAATAAGGTTGAGAACCTAGTACTACTCGTTCACGTGAGCAACCAGAAAAGACTCGAGAAAATTTGAGAAAATTCACCTGCTATCACCACTGCGAGCCTACTCACTGTTGATTTTGTAAGCTACCCACATCGCAGCGCTGCCGCTCGAGTTCGAGTCAACTCGTATGCAACCCTATCTTTAATCGCTCTGCACTGAAGCCATCACACGCGAGCACCAACCTACCACACCTCGAGATCGCCTCCTCTGCCCTCGCCACTCGCTGCTCGAGCCACCAGTGCGTCGCCTCTCCTTCGCGACGTCGACAAAGCTCCTTGAGCTCGAGCTCGAGATGACACGCCGCGAGTCTTCCCAAGTGTGCGCGACAACTCGAATTTCCCAAGCTCGAACAAATGGAAATCTGGCCTCTCTTTTTATTTGATTTTGATTTCTTCTGGCTTCGGCCATTTTTTTTTGTTTAAAATGTTTTTTTTTTCGGTTCTGATTTAGTTTTCCCCAAAAACGAAAGAGAGTACTACTTCCTATTATAAACGGAAAGTGGCTTCGGGAATAAGCTAGAGTGTAATCACGCGAGTAGGGTTATGTAATTTAGACTTTTAATTTATTTTATATAATCGAATATTGGAAATATCTCGTATTCCATAACGCGAAATCCCGAACCCCGAATCAACATGCCGACAGGCGTTTATAAAATTTTACCCGCATTCCGAACTCAACGGAACATGTTTTGGAAGCTAGTTTGATCGTATGCGCAAATTACGGAAGTAAACGATCAATTTTAAATTAAATCGATTAAATAGTTTCTATGCGTTTCGAGCTGCCAGGGTCAAACGACAACTCCGATTGCTGCGAAAATTGAAATCCGGTAATAACTAACTATTACGGATCCAATGGAACTGGTTTCATCAAATTCCGAGACTTTGCCTCGGAAGGCTATTCTTAGATATCGATTTAAACGATATAATTTCAAAATTGAACAAATCACCCTTAAATTAAATTCCTTCCATTCCATTATCTGCAGTAACACCATTATAAATTTTACGTGCCTTCAAATTATTTTAAACAGTTAGAAATTTCAGATTCAACAATTTACCCAATTCAATCATTAAATTCAGTATTTAAGCTATACAATTCAATGATTTCATTATCAAGTAAATATTGATATCTTAAATTCAAATTAAAATTAAAATTAACTTTTAAATATTTAAAACCAATAATCTTTTCAAATTTAAACTGCTAGAAACTCCGGGTCATCACAAATGTATGCAATATTCAAACACAGATATGATCACAGAATCAAACACAGATGTAGAAATAAAGTAAAAGCAATAAAGGAAAGAACACACCGGATTTTACACTGGTTCGGAGTTACCCTACATCCAGTCCCGCACACAAGTACGGATTTTCTTTCAAAATCAATTCTTACAGTTACACCCTCGATTTCAAGGCCACGAGGTACACCACTCTAGATTCACAATCCTCTGGGTAGAGATACTTGATTTTACGGGCAACAAGTTCACCCAGTTGATTTCACAGGCTACAATCACACCTTTTATCGCTTGATTGATTTCATAGGCTACGATCACACCTTTTCTCACTCAATTAATTACAAAGAAGCCTATAACTCTAAATAGCACAGAGATCTTGTTGAGATAGTGATAGAGAATCAAACCAGAAATGGTCTAGTTAGATTCAATGGTGATTTCGGCAGAGTAATGGTAAAAATGTATGTAAAGAAATGTCGAAGAAGAAGAGGAATGAAATCAGAGAAAATATGTATATCAAAGTTCATTTAAAACAGCCCCTATTTATAGTAGAACACAGCCATGTCCATTCATGAAAGGATATGACGAATAGACACTTCCTTTGAAATTCAAATTTTTGAAATTTGTCAACAAGGATATCTTGAGGTGTCGACAGGCCTAAGCAATTTTTGGCAATTTGTTTTTCTTTGAAAATAACTTCTATCTTGTATTAAAACTATTTTAAACTTTATAAAAATACTTAACTATAGTTAAAATACATAAATAAGTACAGAGAATAATATTTTGGTATATATAAAATTTTACTATATATTTAAATCTAAGTATGAATATTAAAAGTTAAATATATTATAATTAAAAGATAGTTTAAAACCAAGGATAATTTGATTTTGAAAATAAAGATCATTTTGAGGCTAAAAGTTTTTTAAAACCAGGATAGATGTTTTTGATTCTTTTAAAAGGAAGATTGTGAAATCATTTTGTAAACAAGGTATAATTTTGTAAAACATTTAAATAAAAGTTAGTGGATTCAAAATAATGTTCCACTAGATTTTTCATAGGTTCCATCCTACTTAGGGTTCCATCCCTTTAACGGGCTCAAAGTGGATTCCATTCCACGAAGAAAATGGATTTTAAGATGTCAGTGCTTTTCTAGGAGTTTTAACAAAATTCCTAACTAAATTACTTATTATTGAAATCTTGAACTCTTGATAATCTTAATACTCATGAGTGTTCAATCTTGATATCTTCAGTCTTGAATCTCTATACTGTACAATCTTCATTCTTGGCATCTGCATGGTTAAATCCTTCATATACATATATATCTAAACTATAATGTTAGTATTTATATTTTATAATCTTAATCTAAGGTTGTCGTCACCAAAACCATCTTCTCCGGGACTAACAATCTCCCCCTTTTTGATGATGACAACCTTTGTTTATAAAATATTACTTCTATCCTAATAACTCCCTCTAAAACTAATAACTCTCCCTTAATCTATGCCTAACTATCTTATATTATACTTCTCCCCCTTTGTCATCAACAAAAAAACTAACTCCAAACTATATAACTCCCCCTTAATCTAATACTATATGACATGTGATTATAATGATAGTGTTATCATAAATAATCATCACTTAATTCTAAAACTAAAACTTAGTCCTTAATTACTAACTATCCTAACTAAGAATCCATATACGATAATACTTATAATAGTGATAATTCAAATATAAGAGCACAAATCATTTATTGTTATATTTACATTTGCGTAGAAGTCGAAAGTAAGATCATATAACAATAAGAAAGAGAGAAAAGAAACTAATGTGTGTCCTTGAAAATGGGAGATCTATGAACTGAGCAATTTGGATAGTGGAAAAAAAAATTTCCACGTTGTTCGATTAGATTTCCATCCTTGTCAAAGCACACTTCGCCAACGCAAACAGTTTTGTCGTCATCTTCAACATGCTCTTCTTCCATGAGGGCTTCTTCTTCTTCCTCGCTATCCTCTTGCACTTGATCTCCTAAAGATTCTTCATCAGTCAAGATCGGATTAGCGTGATTGTCCATTAGAAACTTGTGCAAGTTGCAAAGGATTTTGCCTTGCCATTCTTATTCTTTGTCCATTCTGAATTGCACTACTTGAATTTCAGTCATTAGTTGCAGTGCATCCTTCAAGGAATCCTCCATTTTCATCATTCGTGCAAGCATAGTTCGTTGAAATGGTCTAGTAGAAGGAGAAGGGAACGAAAAGGTATATTATTTTTTTTGATTTAGAGAAGGAGGCCATTGTTTAATTGTTTTCAGAAGATAGATCAGAGAAAGGATAGAAAGAATGAACAAAATTTCGAAATAAGAAGAATATATAACCACTTATTTGAATTTTGGTGGGAAAATTTCAAAAGAAAAAAAATCGTTACATGTCGATAGGGGTAAGGGAGGGTTGCCGACGTGGTACATATATTTTTACTATTTGATTTATTTTAATTTAATTTTTAATTATACTTTGTTATTTATATTCTATATTTCAGTTATTGAACAAATACCTAATTCTCTTCTTAATTTAGTAAATATAGATTCGTTTAAGGGTTTTGTTAAGATATCAGCAATTTGGTTCTCAGAATTGATATAATCGAGAGTTCACTTTCTTACTTATATTATCTCTGAGAAAATGAAGTCTGATATGAGTATGTTTATTTCGAGCATGATGAGTAGGATTTTTGGATAAATTTATTGCACTAGTATTGTCACAATAAATTGGTGATTTTGAGATATTTAAACCAAAATCTTTTAAAGTTTGTTGTATATATATTACTTGAGAACAAGCCAAAGCAGCAGAAATATACTCTGCTTCAGTTATTGATAAAGAAACCATGTTTTGTTTTTTACTAAACCAGGAAATCAGAGAATGCCCCAAAAAGTGACAAGTTCCACTTGTACTTTCGGTCTGATTTACAACCAGCATAATCAGCATCACAGTAAGATATTAATTCAAAAGAATCATTTTTAGGATAAAATAAGCCATAATGAAAGGTGTGTTTAACATATCTAATGATACATTTTACAACTTTTAAGTAGGTCTCTTTAGGTTGGGATTGATATCTTGCACAGAGACAAACATTATGCATAATATCGGGTCTACTAGAAGTGATATAGAGTAGTGATCCAATCATTCCTCTACATAATTTTTGATCTACATCTTTTGAGAGATCTTCTTTACTTAGGTACTCATTGGTTGTCATGGGAGAGGGTTTTCCACTTGTAGTAGTCAAACCAAATTTACTAACTAGGTCTTTAGAATATTTTTCTTGACTAATAAAGATACCATTATCTTATTGTTTTATTTGAAATCCTAGAAAGAAGTTTAATTCATCCATATGACTCATCTCAAACTCTTTACTTTTACGTTTCAAAAATATTGTTCATGTAAATTTAGAATAATCATCTACAATTAACAAAACATATTTACTATGATTTATTGATAGAATTTGAGATGGACCAAATAAATCAAGATGAAGTAATTCAAGAGGTTTTGAAGTTGAAATCATATCTTTTAATTTAAAGGAACTTTTTCTAAGTTTTCCTAATTGACACGCATCACATAGACTATCTAATTTAAAATTCATTTTTGGGAGACCTCTTACTAGATCATGTTTTAGTCTAGATAAGAGTTTGAAATTCAAATGCCCAAATCTCTTATGCCAAATACAAGGGTCACTTGTACTTGTCAAAAGACACAGGTAATCATTTGAAACTTTCATACTAAGAATATAAATATTCTTTTTCCTAATTCCCTCAAATATTATGCCTGAATTATTATCTTTAATGTGACACTTATCTTTTTCAAATTTAATTTTATATCATTTATCGCAAAGTTGACTAATACTTAGCAGATTATGTTTCAGATTCTTAACTAGCAAAACATTAGTAATAATAGGAGTTTCAGAGTTACCGACTTTGCCGATGCCAATCACATATCCTTTTGAGTTGTCTCCAAAGTTAACCAGTCCTCCATCTTTGTACATTATATCATTCAGCATATCCGGACTACCAGTCATGTGTCTAGAGCATCCACTATCGAGTATCCATTTGTTCTTTTTGATCTGCACAATTTGTCCATTGTGGATTGATTCCTCAACACCCATAAAACATGTTTTTTGCACATCATACAATTTTGGTAGACAACTTGAATTTGAATATTGATTATATGCAGACTCAAGAGACAATGAAAATCTGAATATTTCTAAACTAGTATTAACAAGTTTTTAAACATAGCCATTTTAAAAGCTTTTTCAAAAATCATATTATGAAACTTTGAAAACCTTGCTCTAATACCAAATATGAGAAATGCGGATTATGGGTCTTAAGGCTAGAATTAACATTAGAAGGGGGGTAGGAGAATAGTGTTTTAAGAAATTACTAATTATTTTTGAGTTTATATTAATTTGAACACAAATGTATGCAATATTCAGACACAGATATGATCAGAAAATCAAACACAGATGCAGAAATAAAGTAAAAGCAATAAAGGAAAGAACACACCAGATTTTATACTGGTTCGGAGTTACCCTACATACAGTCCCGCACACAAGTATAGATTTCCTTTCAAAATTAATTCTTACAATTACACCCTCGATTTTAAGGCCACGAGGTACACTACTCCAGATTCACAATCCTCTGGGTAGAGATACTTGATTTTACGGGCAACAAGTTCATCCAATTGATTTCACAGGCTATAGTCACACCTTTTCTCGCTTGATTGATTTCACAGGCTACAATCACACCTTTTCTCACTCAATTAATTACAAAGAAGCCTATAACTTTGAATAGCACTGAGATCTTGTTGAGATAATGATAGAGAATCAAACCAGAAATGATCTAGTTAGATTCAATGGTGATTTCGACAGAGTAATGGTAAAAATGTATGTAAAGAAATGTGGAAGAAGAAGAAGAGGAGTGAAATCAGAGAAAATATGTATATCTAAATTCGTTTAAAATAGCCCCTATTTATAGTAGAACAACGACCATGTCCATTCGTGAAAGGATATGACGAATAGACACTTCCTTTGAAATTCAAATTTTTGAAATTTGTCAACAAGGATATCTTGAGGTGTCGACAGGCCTAAGCAATTTTTGGCAATTTGTTTTTCTTTGAAAATAACTTCTATCTTGTATTAAAACTATTTTAAACTTTATAAAAATACTTAACTATAGTTAAAATACATAAATAAGTACAGAGAATAATATTTTGGTATATATAAAATTTTACTATATATTTAAATCTAAGTATGAATATTAAAAGTTAAATATATTATAATTAAAAGATAGTTTAAAACCAAGGATAATTTGATTTTGAAAATAAAGATCATTTTGAGGCTAAAAGTTTTTTAAAACCAGGATAGATGTTTTTGATTCTTTTAAAAGGAAGATTGTGAAATCATTTTGTAAACAAGGTATAATTTTGTAAAACATTTAAATAAAAGTTAGTGGATTCAAAATAATGTTCCACTAGATTTTTCATAGGTTCCATCCTACTTAGGGTTCCATCCCTTTAACGGGCTCAAAGTGGATTCCATTCCACGAAGAAAATGGATTTTAAGATGTCAGTGCTTTTCTAGGAGTTTTAACAAAATTCCTAACTAAATTACTTATTATTGAAATCTTGAACTCTTGATAATCTTAATACACATAAGTCTTCAATCTTGATATCTTCAGTCTTAAATCTCTATACTGTACAGTCTTCATTCTTGGTACCTGCATGGTTAAATCCTACATATACATATACATATATATATCTAAACTATAATGTTAGTATTTATATTTTGTAATCTTATTCTAAGGTTGTTGTCATCAAAACCATCTTCTCGGGGACTAACAATGTTGTTATTGAATAAAAATGGTTAGAAGTGAAATTTAGTGACTTATTTATGTAATTTATTCAATATGAAATTGGATAAAATTTTGAATAACAAAATTTAAGAATATAAGAGATTGTAACTTAAATTAGGAAGTAAATTAAATAATATTGAATTGTAAGTAATTGCATTAATGTCAAATTATTGTAAAGTGAAAGTAGTTGCTTTATTACTTGAATTCATTTAAAAGTTAGATTTTATAAGTTAAATAACTTATTTTGAAAATTAGGGTGATTTATTGAATGATTAAAATTGTTTAAATTCAATATTGGAATTATTTAAATAATTAAATTCTAGAGTTAATATAAATGAAAATGATTTTAAAAGTTGATTTAAATTTTATTTAAACAAGAATGAAATTGTTAACTTTTAAAATTGAATATAAAAACGACTAAATTAATTTTGTAAATTACTTGTTTTACTTAACGAGTAAAAATAGCCATTTTGGCCACTGTCTCGGATTTTGACGAGACCAGTTTCATCGGATCTGTAATAGTGAATTATTATAGGATTTCAAGTTTCGATTGGACTTGTCGTTTGGCTATGCCAGCTTGAAAGGTGTAGATATTAATTTAAGGAATTGAATTAAAATAAATTGATTTTGAAAAGCTATCTTCTGCATATGATGGAAGTGGCTCCCAAAACTAGCTCCATTACATTCGGAATAGGGATATAACAAATAGAACGCCGGCGGCACGCTTCATTTGGAGTTCTAAATTTCATAGGTCGATCGAGCAAGATATTTTTTATTATAATAATATTTATATATCTCGACAATATGTACACCGCGCTACCTTATTGTCTTCTCGGTACTTTCCCCACTCTCTCTTTTTAAATCTTCGACAAAACGTTAGAAAAAATAGATAAATAAATAAGCGAACGATGGCCATGGAGAGTGCGCGAGGGCGGCAACTTGTGGGAAAGGTAGTTTGATCGATTTAGGGTTCATGGGATGGTTGCGATTTTTATCCGATCTATGCGCGACCAAAAGAGTTACGTTGGCCGCTGGCGGCGGTGGCGCCTAAGGGCCGGGCGTGGGTGGGTTGCCGATTCGTGATGAGGGGTTCGTGTTGCCTGAAGCACGATCGTTCTGTCACAAAAAAATGAAGTAGGAAATTGTGATCTGGAATAGGTAGGCGGCTGACACTGTGTGCAAACGAAAGCAGGTAGAGTTGTGTTAGATTTGTTTTTAATTTTACTTAATTAAGTTAATTAGTTTATCAATGTTAATTAAAACCGTATCGCTAATTATCGTGTAACTTTTTTGTATGAGATCTTGAGTGAAACGAGTTGCTGTGGATTCGTATCGACGTCATCTACGACATGGAATCAAATTCGAATTTATTTGAAGCTGAAATATTTGCAGTTTTGAATAAAAGGATAGTGTTTTATACCCTCACGAAGTACTAAAATATTTTTTATGTTAGTTAAATTTATACCGTGAAGTGATTTAAATTTATTGACTGTTGTTTGGTAAATTTAACTGACAATAAAATTGATATGAATTAAAATGATAAGAATTGAATTGATAGCTCAAAATTGAAATGGGAATTATATTGCTAATTAAATTCTCGATTATTGATAACTAGTAAATTCTTATGATATTTTCATTTATTTGGATGTTGATTGTGATGGATGCTATTGATTGATATTTTAGATGATTTGGATGTTTATTTATTTTGATATATCCTGTTATCATCCTGTATATTATTTGACAGTATACAAAACTGCTAATTGAATTATTTCGAATAAATTAAAAAGTAGGTTGAAATGATATATACCCATGACATTTATTTGGGTTTAAATGATATATATCTATCCTTGAAATTAAATTGGAATAACTAACCAATTGGCTATAGGATAGAAAATTATATATGGACACCGAATTGGTTAAATTGAATTGTTTTAAATTCTTTAATTTGAATTTATTAATTGATTTTGATTTAAAGAAATAAAAATCAAATTTATAAAGATTGAATTAATTTCGAATTTGAGTTTGAAATGTTGAATATAAAATTGTTAAAAGAAATTGTTTTAAAGAATTTAATTTGGAAATTGAAGTTATGTTAGAAATATAACTTGAGTTATAGAAATTGAATTGTTTTAAAAGAGATTGAAATTATTTTTGAACTTTGAAGTTATTTAAGTAAAAGTGATATAAACTGATATCTCAAATTTGGACTCGAGAATGGATTTAATTTTAAGATTTGAATCTAAATTCAAAAATTGAAGTAACTTGAATTAAGTGATTTCAATCGATGTTTTGAAATTGAACTCAAAATTCATATAAATTGAAATAGGTTAAATTTGGGAATGAAATTGAAATTTAAGCTTTTGAATCGAATCAATGAAAAATCATAACTAAAATTAATTCAAATTGGAAATTTAAAATTGAAATAGATTTGAATTTAAAATCGGAATCAAAATTGAAATCGGAATTGAATTGATTTAAATTGAAATTGGAAATGACTTGAATCGAAAATTTTAGAATTGGATCAGTTTGACTTTGAAATTGTTTTAAAAAAATTATTTAATATAAACTAATTATAGCCTATCTTTTAATCCAAGCTATTTTGTTATATAAACCATTTTTAATACTCAAACTATTTTATATTATACTATTTTAACTTTTAAACTATTTAAAAAAATTCAAACTGGCTAGGGTGGGAACTATTTATATTTAAATCATGTATTTAAATGTGAATTGAGTTAAAATGAAGTTATAACCTAAACTGTAATTCAAATCAAATTTTGAAGTGAAATTGACATATTGAACTGAATTGACATATTTTGAGTAAATATGAGGATTTTTTAAACGAATGATATTTTGCAGTGAATATGATATTTTGATATCAAGTACGAATTGTTTTCGAAATACAAAAGTACCATCCGGTGTGTAAAATGATATTTGGTTGTTAAAGAGACCGTGCCCTGTCATTAGCATATTCTCTGTCAATATAGGAACCGCTTTAACAACTGTGTACACGGAGCAGGCTCTAGAAGGAAGTGGTTGGATTTGGCGTCGTTTGCTGGTTTTGAAGAAAGAGAACAATGATGGATAGACCCCGACACTTGTGCTAATTTGAAATGACTAAAATTGGACGACTTGATAGGGCCAAGGGGGCTTGCTACCCTTAGCGAACATCTGTTCTTCGATTTTCATGGACTTGGTCCAAATTATTACTCTTGTTGTTGGTTTTGATTGGTGCACCTTGATTTTTGGATAACCTCTATTTGACTCGATATGGGATGGATGGACGCAGCTGGCGATCGTGGCTACGATGCGTTACCACCAGCACTGCAACCCGAACTGGTAGTATCCTACCTTGGGCATTGCCTCACGTGCCTTGCCATAATTTTATCCCTATATGAGACCACTACGATTTTGATTTAGTGTTGTCGTGTCACGATGCATCCCTATTCCTTGATGTGCTACTGGAGCGTTATATGCAAACTGTGCGACAATGCTTAAAAACACATTAAGGGGGATTAATGTAAAGCCTTAACTCTAAGAAAAATATTTATTTTACCGATTAGACATTATATATGTAGCGTATTCTACTACATACAAATAATTTGATGGATCCTTAAGAGATGGAAAATCTGTAACATCTCTTGAGTTATTGCATGCATGTTGTACACTAAATAGGAGACGTGCAATCCCATAAACATCTCTGACATTATTACACTCATGTTATACGTGATATTGATTTGACTCACATAAGGATATTTTAGTCCTGACTTGAGTGTTTTGTCTTTTCATTACGCTCGGGTCAGTTCTGAGTTTTTCAACACATTAAAGATCATTTTCTCGAAGACGAGGACAAAGAATTGGTATATTATATTACAATTATTATTTTCCTGCATCATGTTGTTCTGTTGCATTATATTTTGTTCTGTTGTACATATAACTCCGATAAATGTTGTGTAAATTATAATCAAATGTATAATGTAAACAGTTTCATGAACTATTTATTTGATTATTATATTTTGTCATTCCACTACGAGATTATGTGTTTGTTTTCTTCTTCTTTTCTTATTTTTCTTAATTAATCCCATTGATTAACTATGTTTTGGAAACCTCACTAAATATGGATCGTCATAGTTGGTATCAGAGCTTTGGTTTAGCGATAACCTTAGCTTTATGGGTTTCGACTTATTAGAGATAAGATAGTCATACTATAGAATGAGTTGTTTGAGTATATATATATGAGAGCGCATGCTTGTTAGTGTTATAAAATGTTTTATATTGTGCTTGCTTATTTGTTGAGTTGTTTATGAATTTTGGTTGGTGTGTGGGATGCCATGTTATCGATGGGTTTTTCTAAAAACGTAAACGAGGCAAGTTGACATAATATGGTTTTAAGATAGGGTAAATGAAATAATTTTACCTAAATCTAATTGAATTTGATTTAAATTAGATTTAAATTGGATGTAAATAAATTGAGTGCAAATGAAATAAGTGAATGTTAAATAAAGAGAATGGTATACTTAAGTATAAGTGGTAATAAATACTTAGTTTAAATTGTGAAATGAATAAATTTATAAAATAAATGGAATATGAAGAAAATTGGGTGTAAAACCAAGTTGAAAATACTAACTTAACTAATTTGAATTATGGATGTTTATAAACTTAAGTAACGAGTTATGAAATAAAAATCTAACCGTAGTTTAAGTTAAAAGAATGAATTTAAATTTAGAATTTGAGAATTTAAATTCCAGTGTTTTGGAAATTGTTTTCCAAGATTTTGAAAATAATATTAATATTATGTGAAAATATTTACGAATAGAAATTGTTTTCAAAAGGAATTAAAAGGAAGTAAATCCTATACTCCCATTTTTGTCGCTGGAAAATTATTTCGGTGATGATGGCCACATCATCGACATTCCTTTTCGAGTTTCAAAGTGGATGAGACAACTTAGTAACTTTTGTTATGCTTCTGATTCAATAGACAGATTTTGATTTAAAATTTCTTAATATGATTTTATATATAAAAAGATGAGTGTATATATATGTATATAATTTCAAAACAATTTAAAATAAACTCGGTATATGAATTCTTAATTTCTTTTTAATTAATAATTTTCAGTTATAGACATAAAGTGAACTTCTGAATAATTGGAAACTTCTAAAATGAGAAATAATAAATTGAAGTTAAGTGTTTTAAATAAAATATGAGAAGTTAAATTATAACTCTTAAATTTCAAGACAATGGAAATTTAACTTGTATAAATTATTGAACATTCTTGTTAACTAAAATAAATAAGATAAATTTGTATAACATTCAGTTACATTCTAAAAACATATATATCTTACCAGAAATGTTCAAAAAGTTGAAATGTTAAATATGAATGTTTTATCAAATATTTTACAAGTTTGAACTTAAGTACTAAAAATGTTCAATTTGAAATTGTGTCTAAGGAAATATTTATAATTTTTTTTAATTGAGTTGTTATAAAGAAATGTTATACACTTAGTTAATATTCTAAGAAATGTTAAATGAATTGTTTGAGTAGTAAAAAGAAAATACTATTTAGATGTGAACTTAAGAGAAGGTAAATAAATAATAAATTAAATCATATCTTTATGAATTGTTTGAAAGAAAGGAAGAAAAATTTGCAAAGGATGTTTTGATAGTTAAGTATAGCTTTTTGAGATAATTATACATTAAATAATATTGTGTATATTATGATACACCTGAAAAAAATATAATTATAAACTTAAGAAATGATTAACGAAATAAGAAGATTGAAATTTGAATTATGAAGTGAAATTTTACTTAAGTCAAGTTGAATGTAATAAATTGATGAACTAAGTTAATGAAATAAATTATAAAATGGAAGTTAACTTAAGTAAATCTGAAAAAAAATTGATTGTGATGAAAAGAAAATTTATTAATATGAATTTTAGTGATATAATAATATTTACTTAAGTAAAATTATTAATATGAATTTGAATAAATGAAATAAATAAATGAAGTGAGTCAATAAATTATGAACTTAAGATATGAAGTAATAATAATAAACATGAGTTATGTTATATAAAATGTTTATAATAAACTTAAATGTTTTATAAATGATATTAGTATCAAAGAGAATATACTAAGTGATAATAAATAAAATTTAACTTAAATAAGGTTAGATGGAATAATTTTATAAAATGGTTCATAAATGAATTAATATGTAATACATTAAACAAAAAGTGGAACAATTGAAATTTAACAAATTGAATTGAATAAATTGAATGTGAATGAAATAGATGTGAACAAATTTGAAGCAAAACCGATTAAATGTTAATAAAAATTGGATGTTAATAAGAAATGAAGTGTATAAATTAAATATTGACATTGGATAATGTAAATTCACATAGTTATGAATTAATTGGATGAATATTGATGGTTGAATGGTTTCTTTCATTGCAAACCATTGTTATTACTATTTTTGATTACATATGATTGTTGTATGTTGTGTATTTGTGTTGTGCTTGTGATTTGTATTCAAAATTCATGCTATGTGGTTCTATTTAACTCATACAGGTTCTATATCTTATTATAAGTGGATAATATTCTAAATTGCGTTGAGATAGATACATATGAAGACCGTTTGGACGTATATATGGATTTTATTTTCTTTTTCTTGCTTAATACGAGGAAACCTCATATTAACAATAATAAGGTACGTATCTCGGGTACATACCGCACTTTTATATTTTCCCTACAGGATGCCTCATAATTGAGATGAGATGTATATTTGGTATATTTGATATATATTGATGTTGTATATTGCATTGTAAAATTTTTCCAATCGATCCGCGCAAAGGTGACTCTATCAAAATTTTCCGTAAATCCAGGTGTTAGAACATTTTTGAGGTTTTAAAATTTTTTACAACTTTTTCTGTAAATAAGTTCTAATTTCCGCAAGCCAAGCAGACTAGCGTAGCAAGAGCATAGTAAAGGTTTTGTAAATAAGAAGTTTATGTTTATATGTTAATTATTTTGAATAAAATATATTGTATGTTTAATTTCTTACTTGACCCCTTTTTGAGGACGAAAAGTTTTGGGTGAAAAATTTAGAAATATAAGAGATTGTAACTTATATTAGGAAGTAGATTAAATAATATTGAATTGTAAGTAATTACATTAATGTCGAATTATTGTAAAGTGAAAGTAGTTTCTTTATTACTTGAATTCATTTAAAAGTTAAATAACTTATATTTAAAATTATGGTGATTTATTGAATGATTAAAATTGTTTCAATTCAATATTGGAATTATTTATATAATTGAATTCTAGACTTAATATGAATGAAAATGGTTTTAAAAGTTTATTTAAATTTTATTTAAATAACAATGAAAATTATTAATTTTTAAAATTGAATTTAGAAGTGACTAAATTAATTTTGAAAATTACTTGTTTAATTAACGAGTAAAAAGAGCTATTTTGGCCACTGTCTTGGATTTTGACGAAACTAGTTTCATTAGATCCATAATAGTGAATTATTATAGGATTTAAAGTTTCATAGCGATCGGACTTGTCTTTTGGTCGTGCGAGCTTGAAACGCGTAGAAATTAATTTAAGGAATTTAATTAAAATAAATTGATTTTGAAAAGCTATCTTTCGCATATGATGGAATTGGCTCCCCAAACTAGTTCCATTGCGTTAAGAATAGAGGTATAACATATAGAACACCAGGTGGCATATTACGTTTGGAGTTCGGAATTTTGCGGGTCGATTGGGCGAGATATTTTTTTATTATAATAATATTTATACATCCTCTACTCAACAATACATACACCCCGCTACCTTATTGTCTTACCCGTACTTTCCCCGCTCCTTCTTTTCAAATCTTCGGCATGACATTAGAAAAAATAAACAAATAATCGAATGATGGCCGTAGAGAGCGCGCGAGGGCGGCGGCTTGTGGGAGGGGTTGCTCGATCGATTTAAGGTTCAGGGGAGGGTCATGATTTTTATTTGATCTGTGCACGGCTGAAGGAGTTGAGCAGCGCCGCTGGCGGCGGCGCTGCCTAATGGAAGGTCACGGGTGGGTTGCGGAGTCATGATAAGGGATTCGTGTTTCCTGGAGCACGATCATTCGGTCCCAAAAAAATGAAGAAGGAAATCGCGTTCTAGAATAAGGAGGCGGCTGGCACTGTGCGCAAATGAGAGCAGGTAGAGTTGTGTTTGGTTTGTTTTTAATTTTAGTTAATTAAGTTAATTAGTTTAATGATCTTAATTAAAATCGTATCGCTAATTATCGTATAGCTTTTTTGTACGTGATCTGAATTGAGTGAAATGAGTTGCTGTGGATTCGTGTCGATGTCGTCTACAACATGGAATCGAATTGCAATTTATTCGAGGCTGAAATATTTTCAATTTCAAATAAATGGTAAGTGTTTTATATGCTCACGAAGTACTAAAATAATTTTTATGTTAGTTAAATTTATATCGTGCAACGATTTAAATTTATTGACTGTTGTTTGGTAAATTTAACTGACATTTAAACTGATATGAATTAAAATGGTAGGAATTTGAATTGACGGTTCAAATTTGAAATGGAAATTAAATTTCTAATTAAATTGTCGATTGTTGATAATTGGTAAATTGTTATGATATTTTGATTGGTTTGGATGTTGATTGTGATGGATTCTATCGATTGATATTTTGGATGATTTGGATGTTTATTTTTTCATATATATATATATATATCATGTTATCACCCTGTATATTATTTGACAGTATGTAAAAATGTTAACTGAATTATTTCCAATAAATTAAGAAATAAGCTGAAATGGTATATACCTATGATATTTATTTGGATTGAAACAATATATATCTATCTCTGAAATTAAATCGGAATAACTAATCACTTGGCCATAGAATAGAAAATTATATACGGACGCTAGATTGGTTAAATTAAGTTGTTTTAAATTCTTGAATTTGAATTTATCAAATGATGTTGATTTAAAAAGATAAAAATCGAATTTATAAAGATTGAATTAATTTCGAATTCGAGTTTGAAATGTTGAATATAACATTGTTAAAAGAAATTGATTTAAAGAATTTAATTTGGAAATTGAAGTTGTGATTGAAATATAACTTGAGTTATAGAAATTAAATTATTTTAAAAGGTTTGAACTTTTATTTCAACTTCGAAGTTATTTAAGTTAAAGTGATATAAACCAATATCACAAATTTGGACTTGAGAATGGAAGTAATTTTAAGATTTGAATCTAAATTCAAAAAACAAAGTTTAACTTGAATAAAGTGATTTAAGTCGATATTTTGAAATTGAACTTGAAATTCATATAAATTGAAATGTGTTAAATTTGGAAATGGAATTGAAATTTAAACTTTTGAATTGAATCAATGAAAATTCAAAATTGAAATTAATTTGAATTGAAAATTGAAAATTGAAATTGATTCGAATTTTCAGTTGGAATCGAAGTTAATTCGAACTGAAATCGAAATTAGATCGATTTAAATTGAAATGGAAATTTGAAATGGTTTGAATTAGAAAATTTAGAATTGAATCAGTTTGACTTTGAAATTATTTTAAATAAATTATTTTAATATAAACTGATTAAAATCTATCTTTTAAATATTCAAATTATTTTGGTTTTCCAAGTTATTTTATTGCATAAACCATTTTCAATACTCAAACTATTTTATATTAAACTATTTTAACTTTTAAACTATTTAAAAAAAATCGAACTGTCTTCTGAAATCACTTGTCAGGGTGGGAATTATTTATATTTAAATCGTGGATTTAAATGAGAATTGAGTTAAAATGAAGTTATAAGCTAAATTGTAATTTGAATCAAACATTGAAGTGAAATTGACCTATCGAACTGATTTGACATATTTTGAATAAATATGAGGACTTTTGAAACGAATGGTATTTTGAAGCGAATGTGATACTTTGGTGTCACGTATGAATTGTTTTTGAAATATAAAAGTACCGGCTGGTGTATAAAACGACGTTTGGTTGTTAAAGAGACTGGGGCCTCTCATTGGCATACCCTCTGTCAATATTGGAACCACTTTAATAATCATGTACGCAGAGGAGACTCTAGAACAAAGTGGTTGGATTTGGCGTCATTGTCTGGATTTGAAGAAAGAGAACGACGATGAATAAACCTCGACACTTGTGCCAATTTGAAATGACTAAAATAGGACGGGTTGATAGGGCCAAGCGGGCTAGCTACCCCTAGCGGACATACATTCTTCGATTTTCATGGACTTGGTCCATATCATGACTCTTGTGTTGATTTCGATTGGTGCACCTTGATTTTGGGATAACCTCTCTTTGACTCGATATGGGATGGATGAACGCGGTGGACGATCATGTGTAACGACTTGTAAATTCAATTTTTTTTAAAAAATATTAATTAAATTGTTGATTAGAATATGGTTAGAAATAAAGAGTTTTCAATTATTACTGTAAAAAAAATTTGTATAATATAAAACATGATCTTAGGTAAAATTCTAAAACAACTAATATTTAATGAAATGGAAGGTAGTAACGCGTTTGAGAATATAATTAAATAATATTGATTGAATGTAATTGACAACTATATCAGTGCAATTTCAATCAATTGTAATAATAAATGTTACTAAAGAATGAGATAAACAATATTCTAAGTATGTTAGCATTCAATGAGAAATCAATTATTTGGTAAGTAGATTTATACTCCTTGTGTAAATAGTAAATTAATAGATATGAATTACTAAGTCGTACAATTGATTTATTCCTCATCTCATCGATTAATCCGCTTTGGAATTTATTTTACGATCAATGGAATTAAATGTACTTAAAATCTTTGAAATAAAAGGAAAGAGGACATTAATTGTAATTAATGAACGTAATAATAGAAACATATGTTTGAATTAAAATAAAAGAGGAAGTTGATGAAATAAAAAAGGAAACATATGAAAGAGAAATTTGATGTAATATAAAGAATATGTAAGTCGAAATAAAAGGATAAAACTTTGTTTGAATTATTTAATGAAAATAAAACGATTAGTGTGTAAACATTCAATTGGAAAAGTAATATTGAATTAATTGGAATTAAATTTTAATTAACTTAAAGAGAAATATATGGTAATTGATTCATTCAAGAATAAGCAACATATGTTGAATTGAATAATATGAACATTTGAATGAAGACAAACCAATGTTAATAAAATGGAGGTTCAATTATGTCAATCTTAAATATATTATTATTTAAATTTAAATAAAATTTAAAGGTTAAGATTAAAGAACAAATTTTGGAACATTGAGTAATATATTTTTCCAAATTCAATGAAATAGAAAATTTTCTAAAATTTTAAAATATGGTCAAACTTAGTCAAAATATGACCTTTGGTTGAAAATTGTAATTTGGATTTAAAATTTTTATTCTTTCTATATGATATTAGACTGAATTTTGATATTTTCTCCACTTTTCGTTTCGTCAAAATCAAATTTCGATTGCTCTAGATATTTGAATTTCTGTGAAAAACTGACATAAGTTTGTGGTGTTTAGTTGTGAAATTGGCTAAATCCTAATGGGTTTGGTTTAGTCCTAATGGGCCTTGGTTAACCAAGAGACTCTAACCATACCAAGAGACTTGTGTCTATTCCTATTCCGGCGACCATTTGTTTCCTTATGACTAACTTGTACGTAAATATTTTTCTCTTTAGAAAACTTTCTCGACACGCTTCCTTCTTCCTCTCAAAATTTACAGAAAGTTTTAGATCTAAAATCTCCAAAACCTCACAAATCAAAACTCTTTCTGTAATGACCCGGTATTTTCAATCATTCGCATCCGTGCATGTTGGACTTGAATTGCTCAAAATATCATATTGTTAATTTAAATTTGGCAAAACTCAGCATATACAGTTAATAAATCAATCATAAAATCACAGACACAGAGTAATATAATAATAATGCAGCGGAATAGATAAATAGTAGTTCATGAAGCTACTATATAAATATCAGAGTTAGAAATAAAATACAGCAGAGCATCTCAAAAGCAGTGAAGTCTCCAATACAACTGATGACCTCTCTGAACAAATCGACTGGAAAAGATGAAAACTGAATCGATAGTTGGATCTCCAAGCGAAGCTCCAAACTCCAAAGGTGAGTCTCAAATGCTGAATTACTCAGTCTGACCTGAGCATAAAGCAAACAAAAAACACTCGAGTCAGGATTAACATTCTTATATCAATAAATCCAACTCAAATGAAATATCAACTGAAATACAAGTAACTTAGAGGATGTTTGGGATAACCATCCTCTAAGGATCCATGGAACTATCTACAATGTAGAAATATACACTATAACACCGTGATCATTTCAAATTAATTTATACTTCAAAACCAAAATATCATTTTCATTTCAAATATATCTATTTCCCAAAATAGTATATATATCTTAAATAATTTATAAAGTAAAGCATTCGTAATTACCTCAAACTCCACAAATCGCTTCAAAATCAACTCGACTTTCCCCTTCAAATTTAATTCAATCTCAATTTATAGATTTCCATTCAATTCAGTTTTTGACTAAACAAATCCGAATTTATCGATTTCAAATATAGCTTTAAACCGCAAATAAATCATTTAAATTTCAATGTAATTCAAAGTCAATATTTAATAGAAACTTTAAATATTCAACGTTTTAAAGACTAAATTTGATAATTGCATTTATCTCCCAATTTAACTTCACTATTATTTAGTTTTGAAATATTCCCTTAATAAATTCAATATTATTTATATGATCTTAAATTACATTTCCTATATATATTACCTTCGATTTCTTTAGACGTGAAATATCCATTAAATTACTTAAATCAAAATCAAATTATAAGATCATATCTAAAAATTCCAAATTTAATCGTTTCAAATTGATTTAATTTAAGTAAAATTCTTAACTAATTACAATTTTAATCAATTCAACCTTATCTTCCTTACTTATACAAATCATTGAAAAATCGATTTAAGAATATAATACTTAACATATTATATTAACTAAATCAAACTTTATTAATTTGCGTTTATTATTGAGTCTACTTTATATTTAAACATATTTATATAAAATATTTCATTATTAAATAAATCATATATATTCCCTTTCAAAACCATAGAAATCATTTTCAAAATATTTATATATTCTGTATAATTCTCTATCCAATGGTCAAGTAATAAAGATATTTATCATTTCAATCCGCAATTTAATATATACATGTATATATCACTTCAGCCCGCAATCTCAAATTCAATGCAAATGAAAATCGCTTGGGTCTATCATTTCAACCCACAACGATTTTCTCCTATTCTAAAGTCCGTTCGGGTATGTATCATTTCAACCCATATTGAATTCTATACTAACAGGGAACTAGCAGAGTGATGACAGTTACGATAATAATAACAACATGCATATATCATAAATAACAATATGATATAAACAACAGGATATGGTGTCATATCCCACAGGTGAACAGTTACAAAATAATAGCATATATACCACAATTTAAAATAACTAACAGCAGCATATTTCAATTGTCATTTCAATTAAAATCAAATTTAATAAATATAAGAATGTTAATCGTGAGTGATTGCTCACCTTTCGAGGCTAAGATAGATTTGATGAAGAAATGAGTTGGAATCCAAGCACGAATTTCGAAACAAAGCAAGATTGGCACGAATTCGAAGAACAGGGCTGATAACGAGGAATTGATGAAATAAATCAGAATATACTTAATAGAAATAGAAATTATTATTATTATTATTTCCATGAAGTCAATATTTAATTTAAAACAAATGTTAAAATAACACACACACACATATATTTATAATTAAAATCATTGTTTTAATTAAACTCCATATAATACAACAAACATCTCCTCATATAATAATTCGAAACCTATATATGGTCGAATATATAACTAATTATATAGATTAATATACAACAAGAATATGTAAAAATACTTTTCTATAAATTGTAATACTAACGCCATAGATAATTTATCATTTCAAAATAATATAGGGTTTTAATTTAAAATCATATATTGAAGACTATATTGATACGTAGACATGTATATTATTAAACAGCAAACAACAAAGTATTCATGTAATGAAAATATATTATATCAACCTTTATATATATATATATATATATATATATATAACAGATGGATGAAACTTCAATTTTTATCGCATATACATGTATACACATATTGTCTACGGCAGATTACCACTAGTATAACAACGTGCCATATATACACATATAACATATCAAATATATAGTTGTCAAATATATTTCCCGTTAAAAATGTGGCTTTTACTAACGTATATGTATAACCTGTTGAACATAGATATTATATAAAATATCACATGGGAAGCGACAGCAGGTCAAAAGTAACTATTATGAAATCTATGATATTATATATAACATAAACAAGAGTACTTCATATGATTTGGAAATCTTCCAACATATATAAAAGACTATATATAAAACTTTCGCAACTAATTTATATATATACAAGATAACATAACTATATATATTTACTGTAACATTATATGAATGTATACTAGCCAGCAATGCTTATCAACAACATATTTTATAACAATATTTCTTTTTTAAACTTAACTCAATCTATAAAAGCGAGATCAAACAACAAGGTTCAAGGTCATCAAATATATTTGCTGAAACACAATTTTTTATAAACGTATGTATATATATATATATCCTTATTATCATAATAAAATATATATAATACCTCGATCTAAAAGAGACGTTGGGAGGAGAGGAGCGGTGAGATTGGTGGGAAAAAGGCAGTGCGCGGCGGAGACTGGCGTAGGCGAAGGCAGCAGGGGCACACGGGCCGAAGAGAAGGGAATATGGGGTCGGGTTGATGCCAGGCTGGGCCGGAGCTTGGTGAGGAGGCAGCGTGGCCAGGGAAAGACAAGGTGGTGAAGCCAATAGGATACAGAAGGAGGGAGTTATGGTGGTGAATTGGTTGCTGTGTTTGCGGTGGGTAGGCCGAGAATGTGAAGAGCTTGAAAAATGGAAGGAGACCCGTTTATATATATGTTGATAATATACGTTTCTGGAAAACAAAAGGTGTGAACACAAGGAAGAGAGAGAGGCAATGAAACGTACCAGTGTAAATATAAATTGAAATGATGGGACAACTGTACATTGATTGAGAAGCTATTAAAGCAATTTATTATATCACGTGGGCGTCACGTTTCAATTTGAAAAGGCAAAGGAAAGCTAACCGTCACGATTTACAGTACCGATACGACTCACCGTTTTATTGTTTTCATCGCGTATCGGACCTCAAAATACAGAAATAAATATACCTTAGAGATCAGCACGACGAGACGATCAAAACGGTATATAGATATTGGTGGTACGATCATCTGATTAAAACTCGATAATCGGTACCAGAATTGCTGTTATTTTGCCATAATTAAGATAAACGGAATAATAGAAATCCAAATTTGGAAAAACGAAAGATGACGTCTCTCCTAGAAGATGATTTAGAAATTTACTGTATAAAATGTTCAGGTTTTGGAAACATTTATTATCATCAATTATTAACTGACTTGAATTTGAATAAAATTATACAATAAAATTTACTTTCATATTTTCTGATGAAAATTTAACAATTGCTATGTTAAAATAAACGTATTTCAAATATTAAATTTTTATTTTCAAATTTTATTGTTTAAAATTTCAAAAAAATTTCAATTAGTTTAATAAATAAAATTACTAAAATTTATGGATCGTTAAAATCTCCCCCACTCAAAACTTTTCGTCCCCGAAAAGGAAGGAGGTAGGAGAATGGAAACAAGCAGGAAGAAAAATAGATTGAAGGACCAGGATAAACAATTAATTTTAAACTATATAAATTTTACTTGAAATATTCATTTGAAAACTTCATTTGCAAATCAATTATCTTTAATACATTAATACTTTTCAAAACCCATTTGTAAAATTTCTTGCTTCCTTTATAAATACCATTTATATCTTTAAATAACACCTCTATAAATATATGAAAACTATTTGATACAATTATTTACATCATTGGTTATATTTACAAAGAAGCTATTGAAAACATTAAATCCATAATTCATAAATTCATTAATTTATCTCAAGATACTTTTCAAACATTATTAGTAAATCAGTAATCGTTTACTTTAAATACGTTTTATTTAATAAACAACTTCTAAAATATTTGTAACACTAATAATTTTCTATTAAACCAAAGGATACACTCAAAAATGAAAAGAAGGTAGATTCGAAAAATAGAATATAGGTGAATAAATAAAGCTGAGCAGATAAGGTAGATTCAAAAGACGTCAGAGGTATTTATGGGATTTGACATCTCCTATCTAGTTCAAACATGCGCGTAGTAACTTAAGGGATGCTCGGGATTCACATCTCCTAAGGATCCGTTAAACTATTTATTATGTAGTAATATTTTGCTATTATAATAATGTCTAATAGTAAAATAAACTTACTTTAAAATAGCGTTAAGGAGTGACCCAATATTCCCCTTACCACGTAATAGTCCCAGTAATCCATCCAGTATCAGCATATCTCCAGATCGGGAGACTACCCTAAATACTCCACGGACTATGGGAGAAAACCAAACTCGTACAAGGCTCGCTAGGGTAGTGACACGGCACACAAGGCAATGTCAGGGCAGATATACCAATTACGCATCCGGGCTGGTGGTAACGCGTAGCAGCTACTACCGCCCACCTCGAGCCACACCCCCAAAATCAAAAATCAAAAGTGGCCACCAAATCAATCCAAAAGTCAGAGTATAATATCGAAGGAGTGTTTCCGATAAGAGGGGCTACCTCCGTGGCTTGAGAATCGCTCCTGTTTTAGCCACCTTATGCCAACTCACGGGCGTCGGGTCCACGTATATACCTTAATAGAACGTCGCGGCCATCCTACTTCATTCTGGAATCTCCACCGCGTACACGGTTGTTAAAGTGGTTTTTAGAGTTGGCAGAGAGTATGACAACTTCCGATCCCAGTCTCTTCAAAAACCAAACGTTATTATAACACCGCGGTCATTTCAAAATAATTTATACTTCAAAACCAAAATATGTAACATCCCGCCTTTTTGCACACTTTAAACCGACACACGTGCCAATTCAAAGCATACGCAAGGGCGGATTGTTATGGGGTAAATAAGAAAACAGAGAAGAAATAAAAACAAAAACAGAATCTCACAGCGGAAGGATAAAATATAATAACAAATATACAGTTCATAAACAGTTTACAAAAGCTTGATCCTTCTTTTACAATAAATATCAGAGTTACACATACCAATACAAGCAATGCAGCGGAATAGAAAGAGTGTGGTGTAATACTATATATAACATAATACTTATTCTTCGTCTTCGTCCTCCAAAGCTAAAATCTGCTATCCTGAAATGCTCGGACTGACCCGAGCGAATTTGAATAGACAAAAACACCCGAGTCAGACTAGAATATCTTATGTGAGTTAAATAAACAGAATATAAATATGAGTACAGTAACTCAAGAGATGTTCGGGATTTACATCTCCTAAGGATCCGTTAAACTATTTACTATGTAGTATATTGCGCTATTATAACAGTGTCTATTTATAAAATAAACTTACTTTTAAATAGCGTTAAGGCTTTACATTTTCCACCTTAACACGTAATAGTCCCAGTAGTCCGTCCAATATCATAGCCCCTCCTGATCGGGAAGCCACTAGAGGATACCACACGGGCTACGGGAGAAAACCAAACTCGTACAAGGCGCGATATGGTAGGTGACACGGCACAACTAGGCAATGCCACGGTAGATATACCAATTGCTATCCAGGCTGGTGGAAACGCGTAGCCGCAGTTACCGCCCACCTCGGACTAACTCCCCAAAATCAAAATATAGAAGTGGCCACTGAATCAAATCCAAGTCAAATTATAATATCGAAGAGGAGCGTCCGATCAGAGGAATGACCTCATTGGCCTGAGAATCGCTCCTGTTTTAGCCACCTTATGCCAACTCATGGGAGTTGGGTCCACGTATTTACCTTACAGGAAACGTCGCCACCACCTACTTCATTCTGGAATCTCCACCGCGTACACGGTTAGTCAAAGTGGTTTTCGGTATCGACAGAGAGTATGTCCATATCCGATCCCGGTCTCTTTGCCAACCAATCGTTATTATAACACCGCGGTCATTTAAAATAGTTTATACTTTAAAACCAGAACATAGTCCCTTTCAAAACCATAATATTACGATATCATTTTTCTTTAAAACACAAATAATTTATCTTCATGTTATTTTATAAAAACCCAAATCCATGATATCGTTTCCCAAATAAAATTTTCCTTTCCAAAAATTATGTCACTTTTTATTATTTAATATCCCATGTAACCAATATTTTGTTTGTAACTTTCAACATAATTCTTCGAAAATCCATAGTATTTTAAAACCATTATTTTCAAAACTAAATGGTTTGGATATTCAACGGTATGCGAATTAAAAAGGTTTAACTTTACTGTTGCTTTATAAAGAATAAATTACATGGCTTTCCAAATATTTCTTGTTTTAAAGTTAAACCAAAGTCCAAAATATTACTTCAAGTCCCACAACCATTTCAATTTTATATATATTTATATCCATTTTTGAGCATTAATATTTCAACTAAAGTTGGATTTTTATCCTTTCAAAATCAATATTCTATTAATTAATCTTGACCATTCACATAAAATCCATAATTAATAAGACTTCAATTTCTAGTAAAATATATATATATATATATTTCCAAATTCAATTTTTACTAGAATATTCATTTCAAAATATTTTGGGAAAAATCCAATTATAAATATCATATCTTTAAAATTTCCAACTTAATATTTAAACATAGGATATAAATCATCAAACTCCATTTTCTTAATTTCTTCCATTTTCAATAAAGAAATTTATATTCCTTTTAATTTCAAAATTTCAACTTCATAGGTATATAAATATGAAATAAAATATTTATACAATATAAATTTAAGATTTATAGACCGTATTCAATCCAAACCATAGAAATCACATTAAAATAGTTATATATAGACCGCGGTGCCTGTATATAATTTTCTATCCTATGGTCAAGTGATACGGATATTTATCATTTCAATCCGCAATTAAAAAAAATAAAACTTTGCGGTTTTATCATTTCAAACCACAATCCCGAATGAAATGTAAAATGTATGCTAACTTGCAGTTTAATGATATCAAATAAAACATCCATTCAACAAAACATCCATCATCCAGTCACAAACATCAAGCAATATCAATCAATAACAATTATATATATGATCATATATAACAGGTGATAACTGGCAGTTTATTCAAATTAAATTTTTCAACTATTAATCTAACAATTTATATTCAGTGATAATTGACATAACTGTTAACTAGCAGTTCATATGCAACCAAAAATTTCTAACAGCCAATTAACACGCAATAAATCAATTAAATTAACAGTTACATTCAATAAAATGCAATTCAACAGATATGAATGAAATAACATGCCAAAAGCTCATAAATAAATTTCTATTCATTTCTAAAATTTATTTAACAAACATAAAAGCTTCTAGTAGTTGTGAGTGGGTTAAAACACTCACCTTTTGAATTTAAATTGAATTCAAATCCAATTTAAACCCAAAAATTGGACAGTCTCCAAATTCATCCAAACCAGTGCCAAAATGTCAGAAATTCCGATACGATCCCAGCAAAACAAACCGCGCGTGAATCCGAGCTCGTATGCAAAAGTTATGAAAATTTGAAAAATGAAAAATTCTGGTCCTGGGTCAACTTCGGGTTCGACTTCGGGGCGCCGCCTCATTTCGCCGATGCTTGCTTGGAGTTTTCGCCAAAACGACCCGGAGCGACCCGAGTCATTTTCTTCCTGACCCGAAGTTGCTCTAGGGTTTTCTCCTCTAAAACCCGAAGCGCGACCAGAAGCTGCTGCAGATCCACAAAATTTTTTTTTTTTTTTTTTTTTTTTTTTTTTTGAAATAAAATTTTGGAATTTGGGAATCAGGTTTTTTTCTGCCATTGGAATGAGGAGTTGAGAAGGAGATGTACGTATAGAAAAATGAAAATAAGGAGTGGCTAGGGTTTATAATCGCAAATATATAGACAGATAAAAGAAGGCTAGGTGGGTACGGATAACGAACGTGCTAAACGATAGTTGGCCCAAAAAGCCCGTTCTGCCTCCGGAGTCGAATTTGTTAAAACTATATATCCAAATAGGTGTTTCAAAATATTCTGAACGCGATGGAAAAAGTTTCGCGACCAAATTCGATCGTATGAAGAAGTTATGCTAAAAAAATAAAATTTTCAAATTGATTTCAAAATGCGTAAATTTCAAGGCGTTTCGAGTCCGTACGATCAAACGACAAGTCCGATCGCAACGAAACTTGAAACATTATTATAATTCACCGTTACGGATCCGATGAAACTAGTTTCGTCGAAATCCGAGTCCGTGACAAAAATGACTATTTTTAATATTTATTAAATAAATTAAAATAAATCATAAAATCCAAATTTTCTTTCAACTTTAAATATTGGCCAAATTTCATTACTTATATAATCCAATCAATTCCCAATAATTTAGCAAGCTTGGATGTGAATTAAAATTTATAAGTATATAAATTTCGCAGTGTTAACCTCTGCGTTTTCTTATTATTTGGGAATTATAAATTTTATTCGCAAAACCCAATTATTTAATCATATACTTATACTCTCATCTTAAATCTAATTATATAAATAACTTGATTTTTATTATCCAACTCAAAATATATCAATTATTCTCCAACTACATAGTTAACGTTTCTTTTATATATCACTGTGGTAATATTTCAAAATGTTCATCTTTTGTTTGCATAAATTACTGTATTTAGATAAAATTGTAATTTTGGTAACTTATCACATAAATAACTTAAAACCTCAACTAATACATTCCACCTTTGTTTCATCTTATTCATTCACTCATCAATATTCCGTACTAACTACAAAATTTAGTGTATTCCTTTAAATTGATCAAAATAAGACTTATCAACTAATAGAAAGATTTACGTACAAAATTTATTGTCATACATCTAATTTACAAGCCTATACTTAATTATTATCCTACAATACGTTTTACGTTACTATAATGTTCATTCTTCCGTTCCTACGTTTCTATAAATTTATTCCTTTATAATTTATTTAACGCAACACTTAATCTACACCTATTGCGATGTTTCAAATTTACTTGAATGAACAATTTCTTTACTTAAAATAGTTGTTGTAAACTCTTAATTCCACATTTATAAGTGTATTATTATTTTCACTCAAATATTATACATATATATAGAGTATTGGGTTTTTATTTAATCATCATTTATCATATATATTAATTAATTAAATTCAATACTTAAGTCTGACTAAATTTATTCCCCAAATACACATTTACATTTCTCAACCAATAAATATAACCAATCAAATTCTCATTTTATTGAACCTTGGTCAATTCCACACGTTAATTTTACTTAAAGTCTCAATTAATTAATTTACCTCGGTTTCATTACCTTATTACCTTATATGCATAATTGACATGGTTATATCTTCCATTACATCAATAATTTATCATTTCATTTCTATGCAATATATACTCATCTTATTCCATTTATTTGGTTACTGCATTGAAATCTATTTATTAACCAATACTAACGTTATTATCATAAAAAAAAATTTGATTCCCAATTTTATTCAATACTTAGAACAAAAATTTTCACATTAAATCAAATCCTTCTATTCAAACCAAGTATCATGCTATGATAATATTTTACGTTGGTTACACTGAAAAAAAATCAACTTTTTATCGTTATCAATTAAACATACATTAATTGCACAAATTAAAGGAATTAATTGCCATTTATCAAATTAAATTTTTCATACATCAATCTATTTCATCTAAATCCTTACCTATGAATATTGCAACCTTTAATTCCATTAAATACCAATTAACCCAAATTATTTCATTTATTCTAAGTCATATCACTAAAATAATTCATCATAATAAACTTAAAATCTATACGTTTATTGATTTATTTCTATTTGTCTTATGTTAAATTCTAAATTTAGTAAGACAACCTAAAGTACTCCACTCAATCGACAGTCCCTTTCAATTGTTAATACGTACTTAAATTTCTACAGTTGCCTTCCATCTGCACTTCCGTTACTATGATAAAAATTAGTAACGTTTATGCCATCAATCCATCATAATTACTTACCCTTAATTGAGTTTGATTTCCAAATAAATTTGCTGACCCTTAATTAGACAATTTATAAAAGTTTGTCATCATACCTATAGTTCTACGCTTATGCTATGTCTTAAATTTCAATAAATTTATAAATTTTGAGATGTTCATTAGGGTTTACAAATTTATTGACTTGCAATAACAGGGTTTCTTAATCTATTCAATTTATCGTTCACAATCTTTTATTGCATTAAATTGGTTTAATATTCCCATATTAAATTTTATGTACAGGTAAGAATTTTTCTTTCTTTCTCTACTTAATTCATTTGAATTTTATTCAAATGTCTTTAAATAGGTTTCTAAGTCACTTCTATATAATTTATTCTAGCCTTCATTTTAATACTTATCTACCACCTTTATTCTTTCAACTAAAATAAATTACAAAATCCTATTAAACAAACAATTTTAAATGGTCGAACTTAACGGGTCGTTACACTCTCCCCCACTCAAAACTTTTCGTCCCCGAAAAGGAAAAAGAAGGGAGAAGGAAGAATAAAACAGTACATCTCAATTCAATATTAGCTTATAAATAATAATTTACTGGATTAATTTCCTTTAATGAAATATACCCGTTTTATAGCCATTATAAACTTTTATACTTAAATAATTAAAGTTGGAAAAACATTTTCAACAAAATTCTAAGTCCAAAATTTACGGAAAATTTTGGCAGAGTCTCCTTTGTACGGAGAGGCTCGGGAGAAAATAAAATATCAAAATATAACAAATATATTACAAATATTATCAAAATATTATATCCCAACACGGGCAACTATATAAAATAACGCTTTAAACGTAATCCGAAAACGTACCTATTTGTCGGGCAATACGCTTATTATTATGGAACCAAAAGCAGTTGCTTCCATCACCTGCATTCACTTATATAACCTAAAAGGTTAAATATTTATATTAAAGTGAAATGTTTAGGTGGTTTCAACCATTAATCACCCAATCAATACAACAATTATCAATCTTACAAATAACATACATACACAAAGTGAAGCAACCATTTAAACCATCAAACAATTAGTTGTCTGGGTTCAAATTTGAAATTTGTATGAAATGAAATTAACTATCAAGTGCATCCTTTACTCAACAGTCTTAGATGGAACAAGGATAGATTATTTATTCCCCAACAACTTCAAATTCCTTACCCAACAAACATAAATCAAACAATAACAATTCAAACTAACAGCCAAATTAACTTATTATACATTTATTTCATACTTCGGTGGTTTGATTTTCTTTCTTTCATTTATGGAGGGATTTCTTTGTTTCTTACAATTTTCATTTTCCATTTGTTACAAAATTCATTATATTGTATTCCAATTTATTGACTAAGGTTTATATCATCTATTTATACTACTTACCCTTTCTTATATAGTAAAATTTCCAATTTAACTTAAGTTTATACAGTTAATTCTCATTTATAACAGCAAATTTATTGAATACCTTAATTACCTCAAGCTTCACTTGTAAGATTTCCCCTTACATTTTCTTACTAACATTGCAACTTTTATTATATGGTAAGTTATGTATATTTAAGAATGCAAGTGAAAATTTACAAGTTTCTTCTCAATTCCTTTTTATTTATTAACGGTTCAATAAATATATATTCGTTTTATAAATTACAATTTCAACTTACCCTTAATTTCATTCCTTTATTTAATGTTTATGTTTTATTATATTTAATTACAGTAACCCTCTACTTACACTTAAATTATTAACCTTAAAACCTCCATTTTTATAAATAAAGGATTTTATTAATTCATTATCTAGGGTTTACAGACATTTATTTATATTACCTACTTTTTATTATATTACTAGTAGCATTTTAAATCATACTTAAGTTTATAACCCTACACATCAATATTAAAGAATTTCATTTTATTTACTTAAGTTAAAATCACCTATTAATAATACTCACCTTTAATTTGGGTAAAATTTCAATTATCACTTAAGTTTATACCAATAAATTCTTTCATTATTTCCTAAATTCCTACTTGTAAAATATTCAATTCCAGTTTCTCATTTAACACTTCAACTTTTATATTTGGGTAAGTTATTTATGTTAAGGAAATTGCAATTGAACTTATACAAGTTTAATCTCCATTCTTTTAATTAAATTTAATGTTTATTCATATTACCCTTTGTCTCATATGTATGCAAATTCCTCTTTATAGCTTTGCAGTTATTCTCTTATTCCAATTAGAGGTTTCAATTCATTCATTCTTCAATAAATCTTTTCCATTATTTATCAGTTAAAAACTTTTACTTCCCTTATCCCTAGCATTAACTTTCTTACTTAATATTTCACTAACAAAGTTTAAACAATTAATTAACGGAAAAATTTAGAATTAAATACCGTGTCAAATTTTAATCTATTTCAAAATAATAGATAAATAAGTTCTTACAACTTTTATATCTCTAATTATATTTAGAACAATAAAAGAAAATTTTTAGAAAATTTCAAAAATAAATCTGCAGTAGAATTTACTACAGTGGCCTTTCCCCTTCGAAACTCGAAAATGAAAGTCGATGATGCGGCCGTCATCACCGAATTTATTTTCCAGCGACAGAGCGGAAAGTACAGAATTTAATTCTTTTCCAAAATCTTCTTTAAAACAATTCTTCCAATTTATACGAAATATTTATATAAGAAAATACTTATAAACCAAATCAATAAATTTCACAAATTCTTTGAAAGCAAATTTTCAAAAATCCCGGACTTAAGTTCTAAATCTCCAAATTTGGTTTATTATAATTTCACTTAGCTTCAGTTATTATAAATATTTTTATTGCCTAACATCCAATCTATAGCAACCAAATATATATATATCTTTATAAAACTATTTTTATATATAAAAATATAATAGGCAAAATTATTTCATTCACCTATATTAAAAACAAATATTATGTCGGTCTGTCCTATTAAGTGTTTAGAAATCCCTATTGATGACATAGCGTCCCATGCATCAACCAGAATTTATAAATACAAAGCGGAACAGATTAACACAATATTAAAATCTTTTTATTAATACTAACAAGTACGCTCTCTCTTATATATACACTCAGCGACTCCCATAGGATATTTCTACCCTATTAACAAAGAGTCAAACCCCACAAAGCCAAGGTTTATCGCTAAACCAAAGCTCTGATACCAACTGTAACATCCCGCCTTTTTGCACACTTTAAACCGACACACGTGCCAATTCAAAGCATACGCAAGGGCGGATTGTTATGGGGTAAATAAGAAAACAGAGAAGAAATAAAAACAAAAACAGAATCTCACAGCGGAAGGATAAAATATAATAACAAATATACAGTTCATAAACAGTTTACAAAAGCTTGATCCTTCTTTTACAATAAATATCAGAGTTACACATACCAATACAAGCAATGCAGCGGAATAGAAAGAGTGTGGTGTAATACTATATATAACATAATACTTATTCTTCGTCTTCGTCCTCCAAAGCTAAAATCTGCTATCCTGAAATGCTCGGACTGACCCGAGCGAATTTGAATAGACAAAAACACCCGAGTCAGACTAGAATATCTTATGTGAGTTAAATAAACAGAATATAAATATGAGTACAGTAACTCAAGAGATGTTCGGGATTTACATCTCCTAAGGATCCGTTAAACTATTTACTATGTAGTATATTGCGCTATTATAACAGTGTCTATTTATAAAATAAACTTACTTTTAAATAGCGTTAAGGCTTTACATTTTCCACCTTAACACGTAATAGTCCCAGTAGTCCGTCCAATATCATAGCCCCTCCTGATCGGGAAGCCACTAGAGGATACCACACGGGCTACGGGAGAAAACCAAACTCGTACAAGGCGCGATATGGTAGGTGACACGGCACAACTAGGCAATGCCAGGGTAGATATACCAACTGCTATCCAGGCTGGTGGAAACGCGTAGCCGCAGTTACCGCCCACCTCGGACTAACTCCCCAAAATCAAAATATAGAAGTGGCCACTGAATCAAATCCAAGTCAAATTATAATATCGAAGAGGAGTGTCCGATCAGAGGAATGACCTCATTGGCCTGAGAATCGCTCCTGTTTTAGCCACCTTATGCCAACTCATGGGAGTTGGGTCCACGTATTTACCTTACAGGAAACGTCGCCACCACCTACTTCATTCTGGAATCTCCACCGCGTACACGGTTAGTCAAAGTGGTTTTCGGTATCGACAGAGAGTATGTCCATATCCGATCCCGGTCTCTTTGCCAACCAATCGTTATTATAACACCGCGGTCATTTAAAATAGTTTATACTTTAAAACCAGAACATAGTCCCTTTCAAAACCATAATATTACGATATCATTTTTCTTTAAAACACAAATAATTTATCTTCATGTTATTTTATAAAAACCCAAATCCATGATATCGTTTCCCAAATAAAATTTTCCTTTCCAAAAATTATGTCACTTTTTATTATTTAATATCCCATGTAACCAATATTTTGTTTGTAACTTTCAACATAATTCTTCGAAAATCCATAGTATTTTAAAACCATTATTTTCAAAACTAAATGGTTTGGATATTCAACGGTATGCGAATTAAAAAGGTTTAACTTTACTGTTGCTTTATAAAGAATAAATTACATGGCTTTCCAAATATTTCTTGTTTTAAAGTTAAACCAAAGTCCAAAATATTACTTCAAGTCCCACAACCATTTCAATTTTATATATATTTATATCCATTTTTGAGCATTAATATTTCAACTAAAGTTGGATTTTTATCCTTTCAAAATCAATATTCTATTAATTAATCTTGACCATTCACATAAAATCCATAATTAATAAGACTTCAATTTCTAGTAAAATATATATATATATATATTTCCAAATTCAATTTTTACTAGAATATTCATTTCAAAATATTTTGGGAAAAATCCAATTATAAATATCATATCTTTAAAATTTCCAACTTAATATTTAAACATAGGATATAAATCATCAAACTCCATTTTCTTAATTTCTTCCATTTTCAATAAAGAAATTTATATTCCTTTTAATTTCAAAATTTCAACTTCATAGGTATATAAATATGAAATAAAATATTTATACAATATAAATTTAAGATTTATAGACCGTATTCAATCCAAACCATAGAAATCACATTAAAATAGTTATATATAGACCGCGGTGCCTGTATATAATTTTCTATCCTATGGTCAAGTGATACGGATATTTATCATTTCAATCCGCAATTAAAAAAAATAAAACTTTGCGGTTTTATCATTTCAAACCACAATCCCGAATGAAATGTAAAATGTATGCTAACTTGCAGTTTAATGATATCAAATAAAACATCCATTCAACAAAACATCCATCATCCAGTCACAAACATCAAGCAATATCAATCAATAACAATTATATATATGATCATATATAACAGGTGATAACTGGCAGTTTATTCAAATTAAATTTTTCAACTATTAATCTAACAATTTATATTCAGTGATAATTGACATAACTGTTAACTAGCAGTTCATATGCAACCAAAAATTTCTAACAGCCAATTAACACGCAATAAATCAATTAAATTAACAGTTACATTCAATAAAATGCAATTCAACAGATATGAATGAAATAACATGCCAAAAGCTCATAAATAAATTTCTATTCATTTCTAAAATTTATTTAACAAACATAAAAGCTTCTAGTAGTTGTGAGTGGGTTAAAACACTCACCTTTTGAATTTAAATTGAATTCAAATCCAATTTAAACCCAAAAATTGGACAGTCTCCAAATTCATCCAAACCAGTGCCAAAACGTCAGAAATTCCGATACGATCCCAGCAAAACAAACCGCGCGTGAATCCGAGCTCGTATGCAAAAGTTATGAAAATTTGAAAAATGAAAAATTCTGGTCCTGGGTCAACTTCGGGTTCGACTTCGGGGCGCCGCCTCATTTCGCCGATGCTTGCTTGGAGTTTTCGCCAAAACGACCCGGAGCGACCCGAGTCATTTTCTTCCTGACCCGAAGTTGCTCTAGGGTTTTCTCCTCTAAAACCCGAAGCGCGACCAGAAGCTGCTGCAGATCCACAAATTTTTTTTTTTTTTTTTTTTGAAATAAAATTTTGGAATTTGGGAATCAGGTTTTTTTCTGCCATTGGAATGAGGAGTTGAGAAGGAGATGTACGTATAGAAAAATGAAAATAAGGAGTGGCTAGGGTTTATAATCGCAAATATATAGACAGATAAAAGAAGGCTAGGTGGGTACGGATAACGAACGTGCTAAACGATAGTTGGCCCAAAAAGTCCGTTCTGCCTCCGGAGTCGAATTTGTTAAAACTATATATCCAAATAGGTGTTTCAAAATATTCTGAACGCGATGGAAAAAGTTTCGCGACCAAATTCGATCGTATGAAGAAGTTATGCTAAAAAAATAAAATTTTCAAATTGATTTCAAAATGCGTAAATTTCAAGGCGTTTCGAGTCCGTACGATCAAACGACAAGTCCGATCGCAACGAAACTTGAAACATTATTATAATTCACCGTTACGGATCCGATGAAACTAGTTTCGTCGAAATCCGAGTCCGTGACAAAAATGACTATTTTTAATATTTATTAAATAAATTAAAATAAATCATAAAATCCAAATTTTCTTTCAACTTTAAATATTGGCCAAATTTCATTACTTATATAATCCAATCAATTCCCAATAATTTAGCAAGCTTGGATGTGAATTAAAATTTATAAGTATATAAATTTCGCAGTGTTAACCTCTGCGTTTTCTTATTATTTGGGAATTATAAATTTTATTCGCAAAACCCAATTATTTAATCATATACTTATACTCTCATCTTAAATCTAATTATATAAATAACTTGATTTCTATTATCCAACTCAAAATATATCAATTATTCTCCAACTACATAGTTAACGTTTCTTTTATATATCACTGTGGTAATATTTCAAAATGTTCATCTTTTGTTTGCATAAATTACTGTATTTAGATAAAATTGTAATTTTGGTAACTTATCACATAAATAACTTAAAACCTCAACTAATACATTCCACCTTTGTTTCATCTTATTCATTCACTCATCAATATTCCGTACTAACTACAAAATTTAGTGTATTCCTTTAAATTGATCAAAATAAGACTTATCAACTAATAGAAAGATTTACGTACAAAATTTATTGTCATACATCTAATTTACAAGCCTATACTTAATTATTATCCTACAATACGTTTTACGTTACTATAATGTTCATTCTTCCGTTCCTACGTTTCTATAAATTTATTCCTTTATAATTTATTTAACGCAACACTTAATCTACACCTATTGCGATGTTTCAAATTTACTTGAATGAACAATTTCTTTACTTAAAATAGTTGTTGTAAACTCTTAATTCCACATTTATAAGTGTATTATTATTTTCACTCAAATATTATACATATATATAGAGTATTGGGTTTTTATTTAATCATCATTTATCATATATATTAATTAATTAAATTCAATACTTAAGTCTGACTAAATTTATTCCCCAAATACACATTTACATTTCTCAACCAATAAATATAACCAATCAAATTCTCATTTTATTGAACCTTGGTCAATTCCACACGTTAATTTTACTTAAAGTCTCAATTAATTAATTTACCTCGGTTTCATTACCTTATTACCTTATATGCATAATTGACATGGTTATATCTTCCATTACATCAATAATTTATCATTTCATTTCTATGCAATATATACTCATCTTATTCCATTTATTTGGTTACTGCATTGAAATCTATTTATTAACCAATACTAACGTTATTATCATAAAAAAAAATTTGATTCCCAATTTTATTCAATACTTAGAACAAAAATTTTCACATTAAATCAAATCCTTCTATTCAAACCAAGTATCATGCTATGATAATATTTTACGTTGGTTACACTGAAAAAAAATCAACTTTTTATCGTTATCAATTAAACATACATTAATTGCACAAATTAAAGGAATTAATTGCCATTTATCAAATTAAATTTTTCATACATCAATCTATTTCATCTAAATCCTTACCTATGAATATTGCAACCTTTAATTCCATTAAATACCAATTAACCCAAATTATTTCATTTATTCTAAGTCATATCACTAAAATAATTCATCATAATAAACTTAAAATCTATACGTTTATTGATTTATTTCTATTTGTCTTATGTTAAATTCTAAATTTAGTAAGACAACCTAAAGTACTCCACTCAATCGACAGTCCCTTTCAATTGTTAATACGTACTTAAATTTCTACAGTTGCCTTCCATCTGCACTTCCGTTACTATGATAAAAATTAGTAACGTTTATGCCATCAATCCATCATAATTACTTACCCTTAATTGAGTTTGATTTCCAAATAAATTTGCTGACCCTTAATTAGACAATTTATAAAAGTTTGTCATCATACCTATAGTTCTACGCTTATGCTATGTCTTAAATTTCAATAAATTTATAAATTTTGAGATGTTCATTAGGGTTTACAAATTTATTGACTTGCAATAACAGGGTTTCTTAATCTATTCAATTTATCGTTCACAATCTTTTATTGCATTAAATTGGTTTAATATTCCCATATTAAATTTTATGTACAGGTAAGAATTTTTCTTTCTTTCTCTACTTAATTCATTTGAATTTTATTCAAATGTCTTTAAATAGGTTTCTAAGTCACTTCTATATAATTTATTCTAGCCTTCATTTTAATACTTATCTACCACCTTTATTCTTTCAACTAAAATAAATTACAAAATCCTATTAAACAAACAATTTTAAATGGTCGAACTTAACGGGTCGTTACAAAATATAATATCCATTTCAAAACCATATAAATACGATATCATTTCCGTTTAAAAAACAAAATCAATATGATATCATTTTTATAAAAACCCAAATAAAAAAATATCATTTTTATTTCAAATATATCCTTTTTCCACATAGCACTTTCAAAGTTATAACACTTTGAAATCAAACCTTTAAAGCATAACACTTTCAAATCATAATACTTTGAAACTCATAACTTTGAAACATAACTACACCACTTAAATGGCTTAAATATTAAATTTCTTTATAAAATAAATAGCTTTTTCAATTCCACAAATCAATTCCAAATACAGATTTGAACCCTCAAATAAACCATTTCAATTTCCATATATTTGAAAGCTTTAAATATTCCACCATTTCAAAACTAATTCTTTGATAATCCCATATATATCAAATTCAATTACTACTATTTAGATTAGAAATGTTTACTTAATAAATCTAATATCATTTAAGTAAAACTTTTAAACTTCAAATAACTGGATATTATTTTAATTTATTTAAGTTGATATATTCATTTAAATCAACTTGATATTCATTTAAATCACTTTAAACCAAAATCAAGTTATAAAAAAATCATATCCTTTAAAATCTCAATTTTATTTAAATTTCAAATCAAGTTTATTCAAGTATAATTCTTAAATAATTTAATTCAAATCAATTTCATATTTAACTTCCAACCTTAATATTATTTAAGTCATTATAAACTCTATATATAATATAATTTAAACAGATACTTAACCATATAATATAAAAACAATCAAACTTTATTATTTAAATTATTTTATATTTCAAAACAAATTTATACTCAGCTAAAAATCAATAATAAAATAACATTTATATAACATCTAAAATCAATATTTATATAACCCATATATTTCTTTACAAACCATAGAAATCATTTCAAAATATTTATATATATAGACCGCGGTGTCTGTATATAATTTTCTATCCTATGATCAAGTAATACGGATATTTTTCATTTCAATCCGTAATTTAAAATATAAATACGGTTATATATCATTTCATTCCAAATCCCGAATGAAATAAAAATCCATAATAACTTGCAGTTTATAACAATATAAACTACAACGTCCATTCATCCAATATCAATCATCAAACATATTCACAATCATCATCTAGTTCAATCAATAACATCAACATAGAACAGATAATAAATAACCGGTATTTACTGGCAGTTTGTATTCAATAATAAATTAAATAAAATAACAAGCAGTTTATATGCAATAATAAATTAAATAACAATTTAACTGAGATGATGATTAAAAATATGCCAAACAGTCATAAATAAATTTCTAATCACATCATAAATCAATTTAACAAACATAAGAAATTTTAGAAGCTGTGAGTGGGTTAAAACACTCACCTTTTGAATTAAAATTGAATTTAAATCCAATTTAAATCCAAAATTTGTACAGTCTTAGAATTCATCCAAACTAACGTCAAAATGTCCGGAATTCCAATACGAACCTAGCGGAGAAAACTGCGCTTAAAACGAACCTCGTATGTGAGAGTTATGCAATTAGAACATTCGGAATAAAATTTAAATGAATAAAAAATATTAAAAAAAAGAAGAAAACACGTCAGCAAGCTGCATCCCATACCTCACGGATAAAGTCTCGCCCACAGTAAATGAAAGAACCCATCTTCACTGCAAAACCAACGCCTTTGACCACCAAATTCTCTCTCCTACGACCACCTGAGACGACCGCGCCACCACCCACGCGTTTGGCCTCCTCCGCCGTGCCTAATAGTGCCCCTAACGTCGCCCGCGTCCCCCTCTAATAGCGCTGCCGCCACGTACAAAAACTAGGGTTTCGACCCTAACTTCCCCAATTCCGACTGCCACAGGCCGAAGTAGGTGATGCAACCACCACCTCTAGACTTCCAACGACACTATCTACGAAACTCATATCTCAATTCATTGATTGATGACGAAATCAAAAATGCCCAATTTGACTTTGACCGCAATTTAAGGTTGGTTCGTGCACTGTTACAAAAAACGAACCCTAGATGTAGGTTCCATTCGTCGATACCTTTCAACCGATATAAAATTCGATATAGTTTGAGGAGTTTAAATTTGAAGTTGAATTTTGAATTGAAATTGCAATTAGGGATTAGGATTTGTCTACCATTGAGGAAGAGGAGGAACAGAAGTTTTGTATGTACAAAAATGAGAAATAGCAGGCTGCTAGGGTTTATAATTGGATATATATATGTAGGGTTGAAAATAGAAAGAACAGATCAGATTTGATTGAACGATATCAGCCCAAAAGCCCGTTCTGCCTCTGAAACGAAAATGGGTCAACCCATATATTAAAATAGATGTTTTAAAATATTTTAAAATCAATGGAACATATTTCAGGTCCAAATTCCATCGTATGAAGAAGTTATGTTAAAATCAATTTATTTCAAATTGATTTCCATTGATTTCAATTAAATTGATTTCCATTGATTTCAATTAAATTGATTTCTAGGCATTTCGAGTCCGTACGATCAAAGGACAAGCCCGATCGCTACAAAACTTGAAATCCTATAATAATTCACCGTTACGGATCCGATGAAACTGGTTTTGTCGAAATCCGAGTCAGTGGCCAAAATGGCTATTTTCCAATTAATTAAATATATTAAATTAAATTAAATCACCTTTCTGTCCAATTATCATTATTTCCACTATCTATCACTTTGGATTGCTTAATAATTTAAAATCCTTTAAAACTAATTCTTTTATTAACTTATTATTGGACATTTCACAAATTACAGCAGTTAATTTCAAATTTCAATTAATTCAGTAATTATAATTTATATTCCCAATTAAATCCATACATTTGATTTCTAAATCTTGTTATTGAATCAATTTATCATTTTATGCGTAAAATTATCGTTGGTTTATTTTTATTACATTAACATTTCCATTTCATCCTAGTTTCAATTAATATAGTATTCAATTTCATTTACTTACCATTTACATATAATTGATTTCCAATAAATCTTATAGACTAATTAAATTGGTAACCTATAACGATCGTTACCATAATCTTTAATTACATTTATGAATCCATTGTTTACAAACAAATGTTCCAATTCTTATAAAATACTGATTTTATTTAATTATCATTAACTCTCTATTCCATACAACAATTATATATTTACATTTGTTTCTGATATTCGATCTCGTAACCAGTTATAACTATCTTCATTGTTTCATCATTGAAATTCCATTTTAATTGTTAATGATTATTATTTTTATTTATCATCTCAATATTCATTGGAATTTCATTCAAGATGTTATTTCCATTTCCAATTCACAAAATCTTTTATTTTCTTCAATATTAAATTACAAAATCTTATTAAATTAACAAATTTAATTATCGAAATTTTACGGGTTGTTATACTCTCCCCCACTCAGAACTTTTCATCCCCGAAAAGGAAAAAGAATGGAAAAAGAAAGAATTAAGTAAACAATACATCTTATTCAAAGATATTAACTATTTAAAAAAATAATTTACAAAATTTAATTATTTTAAATAAAATATACCAATTTATAACCATTCAATCTTTTTATACTCAAATTATTAAAGTTTGGAGAAATACTTTTCAAAAAAATTCTAAGTCCGAAATTTATGGAAAATTTCGGCAGAGTCTCCTTTGTACGGAGAGGCTCAGGAGAAAATATAATATCAAATATAACAATATACAACATATATTTTTCAAAATAATATATATTCCAACATGGAAAAACAATATAATAACGCTATAAACCGTAATCCGAAAACGTACCTATTTGTCGGGCAAATAACTCTTATTTATGAAACCAAAAGCAGTAGCAATTGCTTCCATAACCTGTATTTCACTTATATAATCCAAAAAGAGTTAATAATTATATAAAATGAAATATTTAAAGTTGTTTCAATCAATATCAAACAAATCCATATAAATAACAATCACTTGCAACGCAAATCAATTATCCATTCATATCAAACAAAACAACACTACAACAAAAATACCCTATTACAACGCCCTTTTTACAACGGGCATTGGTTGCCCGTTGTAGTAGAAGGCAATTACAACGGTCCATTCAGGCTCGTTGTAAAATATGCCATATATAACGTCCTTTTTATAATGGACATTGTTTGCCCGTTGTAATAGAAGGCTATTACAATGGTCCACTCAAGCCCGTTGTAATAGATGCCAACTTTACAATGGCCAAAAATGCTCGTTGTAATGGCCTTTATTATATCAGTCCACTCAGCCCGCCATCTGTTTGCTTTCTTTCCCTCGCTGCTAAAACTTTATTTATCGCTAATCCCAAATCCCAAATCAAACGTTCCTTCCCAAGATCTGGAACCCTAGATTCGTCGACCTCTTCTCCATGGCAATCCAACGCCGATGGCCTTTCTCATCTACGTCCTTATCGCAATCCAACATCAACCTCCAAATGAATCTGGCGATCCAAAACCCAATGTTGTTCATCGAGAATTGATGTTACTGTTGGTCACAAAAGTTGTTGGTCTATTTTCTGTTCTATAAAAACCAACCTCTCTTCCGTTATAAAAGCCTGATCGTTCTGGAGCTCGGTGATTGGAAGAAACGAAGCTCATCTGAGGTTAGAGCCTTGAATGTGGATGTTGTTTGCTTACTGTTCGCTCGAATCAGAAAAGTTGCTCGCCTTGTTTCTATCACCTCATTAAGTGTGTGTGTGCGGTCTCGAGTGCTTTGTTGAGGAAGCTTACTGTCGATGATTGTGGGACTTATTGGTAGGAGATTTTGCTAAAATTTGATGTATCGAGTGTTGTTCAGGTAACGACTTGCTAAATCTGATTGCTCTAAGTTGTGTTATTTTATACTTACTACTTGAGATTAAAAAACAATGAAATGGTCCAGTAATATCTGGCTAAAGATGACTCTAAGACAGGTTGTTGATGATACTAATAGTTGATGCCCTTCATGGTTTGATTTTGTTTGGATGCAGCAGTTTTGTTTCATGTAACTCGTTCATTCAGGTGAGGCTATTATTTAGAGATATCGATCCATGTCTAGATCTATTGATGGTTGGTGTTTGACGTTGAAGATGAGAAAGCTTATCCGATGGACAAATTTTTAGGCACAGGACCTTAAGATTCAAGTACACAACTTTGATTGTACATCAGGTAAACCTTCAGTTTTTAGGTTCTCGACTTTGATTTTACATCAGTCCTATTATGATACTAAGAAAAGATGCAGTTTGTATACCTACAAGTTATGGTAGCTTTGTAGTTGTAACAAGTATGTGAATACCAAGTGAAGTGAATCAAATACCCTTGTATTCATATGCTCTACTATGTCCCGTCTTTTGTTAACTGAATGAATAAATTAAAGTATAAAATGAATTGTTAATTGATATATGACTTTTTCATTGATTGTTTCTCCATTGATGCATTTAAACTTGCAAAAGTTAATATCAGGTTGTGTGCTATGCATTGCTTTTCCTTTGTAATTATAAAATCGTAGTACTGAATTTGAGCTAGTTTCAAATTGTAAGCCAATGTGTTTAGAAGGGAAGTGGGGTGAGGCAGAATGCAGATGTCAGTGGAAAATTGTAGTTGATGACAGTGTGGGAGATTTATGATGGCAGACTTGTTGTCTGGTGGTTGAATGGAAAATATGTAGTGTGTATGCATGGTGATGTAGTGTGGTAATGGCAAGAGGAAGTGGCAGTTTTGATGTTGATGTATCTGTATGTGTGTGGGGTATGATGTGAAGTATGGAGTCCGATGGCTGTGTTGTTTTACTTAACGTGGTTTTGATTTGCTGGAGTTTGCCTTGGATTTGATTGATCAGAGTTGAAGTCAAGTCTGGTTGCTGTGGTGATGAACGAAGTTCGAATTGGGTAGTGGTCAAGTGGAGATGGTTCATATGTGGTTGTTTGACTGTGGCTGGGAACAGTGAAGTCAGAGACGGTGTCGGTGAGGCGGTCGACTTGAATGTGAGTTTTTTTTCGTGATTGAGAATGTGGTGATCGTTTGCTGTGCTGATGATGTTTATGTGCTATAGGCAGTTAAGTGGTAGGTTGAATTGTAGATGAAGGGAGGACCGAGGTGGTATTTTGTGATGAAGTAGTTGGTTTGTAACGACCCTAGATTTTAATTTAATTTAAATTGATAATTAAATGAATTTTTGAATAAAAATTTATAAAATTAATTATAAATGGAAGCGAGTTTCCCCGAGTTTAAGTATATTCTATATAAATCATTTAAATTTTTAAATATTATATATATATATGTATATATGTGAATATATATCTGTATATGTATATTTGGATATATATGAGTCAATTTGAAATTATAAAATCTTGAGTGTATATATATATATATATTTTGATTTGAATTTAAATCTTAGATGCATGATTTAATAAATATTTGGGTTATAAAATAAGTTAAGAAAAATATATATATATATAGTAACTCATAAATAAATTTTAACAACATGTTAAAACAGAAGTTATTCATACTATAAAGTAATAAAACACAAACATAAACAAAACAAAATATCTTTTAAAATATAAACTGTTGAAATAAATATATAGAAAGATACAAAACAATTTGTATGTAAGATAAAATAAATACTCAAAATAAAAATAGAAGTTCACTTATTTTGTAAAGTAATAATAATTTTAAGTTATGAATAAAAATAAGAACATTGATATATAAAACAATAACAATGCATGTAAACAAAATAAGAAACAAATGCATTTACCAAGTTAAAATAAATTTAACATAGAAACATATTTATTAAAGTATAAGATAAGGAAAGTAAGTTAACAATAGAAATTTATTCATAATGCAAAGTATAGACAAGCATGTTAAAGTAAGTAACTATAGCAAAACAAACAAATGCATAAGTATGCAGGCAAATAGAAAAGAAAAAAAAATAAAGTACATGATATAATACATTTCAGCAAAGCATACAAAATAATGAAATACAACACAAATAAACAAATGCAGGCTGAAATAAAGAAGTACAAAGAAAGGTAATAAAGCTTCCATCTCAACTCAAACAAGCACATATATAAACTGTACACACATAAGTTTTGAACAAAGCATCTTCAACCATGCTTATAGTACAAAGGGAAAGTAACATCCCCTTGCATAGAACAATAAATCAACCTGTACAACTCCTCTTTTATATATACATCACCACCAGTAAACTTCTTTTCTCATTTATATCAAGCATCTTCAGTTCGTCCATAAGCTATGAAAAAACTGAAATAAATGTTATTTCAAAACAAAAAAAAAAAAACAAAATTATCAAAACAATGAATCAAATCAGAAATCTAGAAGATTTCAGCAAGCAATTTCAAAACTGTGTCAACATGAAGAAGCCTCTGTTCTCCTTTCCAAGTGAGTAACTTCAATTAAAAATGCTTAAGTATATTTATATGTTATTGATTGATTTATGCCTGAAGTAAATATGGAAATGTGTTCATATATTGTTGAATGATTGTGTGAAATGATGCCTGTCTCTGTTCTTCTTCTAAGTACTGTATCTTTGTCTGTATACAAGGGAATGCATGTATTAGTGATATCCTGTTATGGTTGTCAAGATCAAAACTTTGGTTCGAAAATCATATTCTCTAAAACCAATTGCTGTTAGAACTTGGATTTAAAACAAAAGTTGTTTATGGGATCATAGACTAATGTTTAAAATTTTAATTAAATTTAAATTTAAATTGAATACCTCTGGAAATTAAAGAGCTGCACGAAATCTTTCAATATGTAAAAATTCAAATCTTTTAGTTCTTGAATTCAGTTATGCAGATTGAATGCATATGTTTTAACTCGATTTTTAACACAAAAATTATAATTTTTAGAATAAGGATTGAAGAGAAATCTGTAGTTGTCTGAATTTCTTTGATTTGGCGATTTCGGGTCATCCATCGAGTAGTGGTGGTCGGAAACTTGCCAGGTGGTGGAGAAGTGATCGAAGATGGAGGGAAAAATAGTGAGAGGGTCGGCAGTTGAACGTGGCGGCGGCGGCGAGAGTTCGAAGTTTTTAAACCTAATTTTGTTGAGGTATGGGTTCTCGTTTCGTTCGCTGTCTGTGTTCGATCGAGCGTGATAGGATTTTGGGGGATGATAGCAGGGACGATGGCGATTGTATGACCGGAGTTCTAGGTCCTCTGGTGGTCGAGGCGACAAGATGGAGGCGCTGACAGGTTTGGGGTGGGTTCTGTCTCGTGTTTCCAGGTTTCGATTCGAGTACGCGATTTTGATTTGGAGGAGCTATCGATGTTTTGGGTGGTCAGGGGACTAGCGGAGCTCGGAGGTGATAGGTGGCGATGGTCGGAGGCAGGGTCGTCATCCGGTAGGGGGTGTGCATGTGCACCGTGTCTCCATGTTCACAGTGGAAAGAAATAAAGGGAGGAGAAGAAGGACTGGGAAGAACAGAGGAGATTCACGCGTGTTGCTCGAAGTTGTACTCGAGATATTGGGGGTGGAACTCGAAGTAAGGAAGAGGGGTCTCGAGTCAAAAGTTTGGTTTCAGGTTTTACCTGAACCTATCTTCCAGGAATTCAAAACAAAAATTTAAATTTTAAAACAAGGTTTTAAGCTGAAGTTTAAATCAAAATGTAAATAAAATTCAAATAGAATTGAAATCTAGTTTGTAAATAAAATAAAGTTTTAAATTCAATTTAGTTTAAAAATTTCAACACAATTAAGTGTATTAAAGAATTTGAATTTAAAATAGAATTGAAATTGAAAATGACATTTAAACAAATTGAATTTAAAAGTAGAACCTGGAACTAATCTTAAATCAGAGGTTAAAATTAAATATAAGAAATTTCTTTGGAATGGTAATTAAAGAAATTTAATAATTGATAAAGACCATTAACTAAGATTTTATTTGAAAAACATTAATTAATGTGATAAATTTTAACAATAAATTTAGTTTGATAAAATTCATAATAATCAATTGGGGAACTATTAAGTATAATTACTTAATAACAATAATTGTGAAATTTAATATTCGGTGTAATTTATGGAGTTAATCGAATTGTTCAAATTAAATTTCTTAAGTTAATTTATTCAGAATAATCACTTGATAGTTTTGAAAAGTTAATTGCTTAAAGAAGTAATTAATAGATAATTAATGAATGTAATTAATTAAATGATGATTTTTAAATCAGAACATAATTATTTGTGAATAAAGTTGTTCGAGTTTAAAAACTTTAAATCATAATTTATTAATCCCCGTAATGGTCGGCTTCCCCTTTTCCAAGCGATTTCCAGATCTCGCGTCCCCTTCTTCCTCCCCGTGATTCTTCTAGCCCCTCTCACTCGCCCCCTTCATGTCCTCTTCCCCTTCTCCTCATAACCCTAAGCGTCTGCCCTCCCCCTCCTCAACACGATCTGGTCGACACTTTGGTGTCATGGTTTCTGATGTCAACGCTCGACCTAATCTTCACTCGTCCCGTGATTTTCCACCTCTTCAAGCGTCCAAGCAGTCCCCTCTTGTTCCTATTGCCCCCCCTTGCTTGAATGATGAAACAATTGCTACTTCCTGTAACCCTAAAGTGAGTTCGGCTTTGAATAATTATCTTGGGTCTCCTAGCTGCGAATTGGGTCAGCAAGTTTTGGGGGTTTTGGAAGTAGAACGCGATGTTGGTAGTGGTAGTGAGCTTGTTGTTGGAGTTGGCATAAGCTCGGTTGAGACTGTTGTGCAAGATTGTTGCACATCAAGTGTTTGCATCAATGATGCAAGGGGATCTGGACACGTTACTGCGAATTTTTTGTCATCACCTTCGTGTGTTGGCACTCCTGTCCTGCCGTCTGTTGCTGACAGTCCTGGACTTCCTTCGGCTACGCCTATTGCAAGTGACACTCAATCTGTAAGGCATTTTGTCAGTGCCGATGTTAACCCAGGTCATATTAGTCTGAATCCTGGTGGCAACATGAAATCTCCCAATGTAGCTCTTGACCCCATTCCTGTGGCCACATCTGGTGTGGAGTGTAGCCATAGCCAATCAGTACCCAAATCTTGGTCTTCACTTTTTACTTCCATGCCTCGTAATGCGGGTGTTTATGAACCGGTTGTGTTTGAAATCCATGAAGAAAACGGAGTTAAAATCCCTCCCCCCAATGTTATCCAAGCCGGTGTGGACTTTTGGTCAGAGTACGTGGTTGGATTCTTTTTGGACCCTAAGCATCGTCTTCCTGATGTGGCTGCTGTATGTCGTAGGGCCTGGAGACTTCACGGTGGTCTTAAAGTTAAGTTGGTTGACTCCTTGTACTACCTATTGTTCTCCTCCCCTGAGGAACGTAGCCGTGTTCTTGAGTCTGAGCCTACCTTCTTCGATGGACAGCCTTTTATTATTACCCCCTGGTCTCCGACGATTGCTAGTGTGCGTGAACAGGTTTTTTCCATCCCAGTTTGGGTTTATTTCTCGCAAATTCCTTCTGCTCTTCAACCGCTGCTTGGTTTGAACTGGCTTGCTTGCAATGTTGGTAAATTGAAGTGTTTTGACTCCAGTACTGTTGCGCGTGACAAGCTTGTTTACGCAAAGGCTCTAATTGAGATTTCTCCCCTGAAGCCTCTTCCTACCTCTATTCCTGTCCAGCTTGCTGTTGGACACGTGGCGGATGTGCGTGTTCGATATGGATGGGTCCCTGACATATGTTCCTCCTGTCACTCTTTTGGCCACATAGCCTCTGCCTGCTCGCGCTCTGTTATATCGGCTTCTGCTCCTAAGATCCCTTTGCCTCGGCCTCCACTTAGGAAATGGGTACCCAAGGTCACGCAGGATGCTTCTCTATCTACTGACCCTAACCCTCCCATCTCCTTAGCGCGGCCTGCTTCCCCTGTTCCTAGTGCTGTTCTTCCGACTTCTAAGCAGGATCGTGTGGGTTGGGCTGATTCTGAACATTGTTGGGTTGATCTTCGATCTGATATGAGATTCAACCCTGAGGATAACACCTATTTAAGATATGTTTCTGATGATCTTCTGGACCTACGTTGCCTTTATTACACAGTTTCTGGTGATTCCTTGGTTCTTGACTTGGATGGTTCGCATGCTCTAATTAATTCTGTTCTTTTAGCTGATTCTGCCTGGGACCGATCTTTTATCTACTCTTCAGACGTTGACAGTTACGATCCATCTCTTGCTGTTCTATTTCGCCCCTTTTTTGGTCTGCTACCTGGTGGATCTCTGGTTTCTACACGTGTAGATGTGGGCGTTTGTGATTCCTCCTCTGCGGAGGAGAACTAGACTAGTTATCTTTATCGAGTAGCTGTGACTTGTCTGTCACACTCCTGTGCTGTATTTTTATTTTTTCTTACTTAGTAGCTAAGGTGACTCTACCTTACTCCTGTATTTCAAGCTTTATTACGTACGTAATAAAAGTGGTCGGTCCACTATAAAACCGTCGGCCTTGCCAAAAACTAAAGGATTAATTAGTAACGGCAATTAATTAAGTTTAATTTAAAAATTAAAGATTAATTGATTCGTTGATTTAAAAATGATTAGTTAATAGTTAAGGGTTAACTAATAAAATTGAAAGAAAGATTTATTTCAAATAATTTGTGATTAAATTATGATAATTAACCCGGATTAATAATTGATACATCTGATTTAAATTAATCAGTTGATTAATAAATTCACTTGTGAATGTTTGGACTTGACTGAATAATTGAATTGCTTGATATATTTGAATTGTGATGCTTTGTGACATATTACGATGTGTGTGTGATCTGTAATGCAGTTAATTATCTGCGATACAATTTATTATCTGTGATATATATCTGTAAATTGTGAATGAAAAATAAGTGTTATCGTTATACCGCTTATCAATTATGTTCCTGTATTCTGATCTGTGATAATTGTATAATGTTGCACTACTGTGTATAACCCCTGGACCACACTCATACACACACAAATATGGATTTCACGAGGAAATCGATTAAGTCACAGATTTTGAAATAGTTTTAAATTTGAATTTTTAAATTCAAATGTTTTGGAAATGGAATCGGAATAAATGTGAAAAGCTTTTGGAATGGAATTTCAAAATAAAATTTATTATTTTTAAATTACTTGATTAAGTTTTAGAATTTAAATAATTTGATTTAAATTTAAATTCAAGACTTGAAATTGAATTCTATGATTTGAAATTAGGGATTAAAGATATTATATTGGTTATATAGGGATTAAACCACTTTTAAGCATTATTTTTGGGAATTTGAATTTAACCCAAGGATTTCAACTCGTATAAATGAATCAGATTTCCAAAATGAAAACTGTTGTTTTCAAATGATAAACACTTTTAGATAAGAACTGAGATTCCAGTTAATTAGGGGAATTTCAAGATTGAATAGAGAAATGATTTTCCTAAGTTGTAAATGAATTCTTTTTTTGAAATCTATGAATTAAATCTGTTTATTCTTAACAGATTTAAATTGATGATTTGTTTGAATCAAATTGAAATAAAATTGTTTTGAAAGCTATAAGTTAAATCTTTGATTTAAAGATTTAACGAGTTAATCAAATTGAAATGAAGATTGATTTGGAAAATCTGTGAATGAAGCTTTTGTTTAAAAGATTAAAATGTGAAAACTGTTTAAACCGTTAAAGGTTGTGAAAGTGAATCTTTTTGTTAAGAAATTTGAGATGGTAATCGGTTTAAACCATTTGAAAGAAAGTTTTGAATTATTAAGTTGTGACTTAATTGAAATCCCATTATCCATTTGTTTTTGAACTATTGCGCTCACTATTCGGGTTAACCGGGAAAGGACCATGGGATCGTATAACCCATTCCGAATATGTGATACGTCGTTATGAATTGCATTTGAAGATCGGTGTTGAAGACCGGATATTTGCGAGAGCGATAGGGTGACCTGTCGATTGACTCTGCACCGAGTTGCTCCGGTATTGAGTTCTCCCTAAGTGATGGGAAATCCGATCGGGATTGTGAATATCCGGATGCAAGGACTTCTTTGGAAGTGCCTTCGGTTCTGTTCGATCCCGGAACAGACTTGTATGGATTGTATGTCTGACATTACAATTTGAGATATAAAGCCGATTTCTTTCAAATATATTTCTGTTGGTGGCGGAGAATTTATTCTTTGCTTAACACCCTTCTTTGAGACGTACGAGCTCAAAGGTTATATAGTTGAAGTTATCAGCGATATATCCCATTTTGGTAATGTGACATGCTGAGTGATGCTGAAATGATCATTGTGTTGATTATTGTGATAGGATCATTTATTTGATCGTCTATCTTAGTGATCATTGTGTTGATCATTTATTGACCCAAAGCATGGCTTTTGTATAAAGTATGTTTTTGTGGACGTGACTTCATCGAGCCTCACATCCCGGAAATGGTCAAAACAGGAAAGATGCGGCAAGGTTATTAGGGGTTGCTGTAGCTCCCCTTAGGGTATGTGCATTTCCTTCTGGAAAGGGGTGGTATCATGGTATGGAGCCCAGATACTTACTCATGTTGAAAACACTCTATTTATTATGGTGTGATGTTGGATATCGAGCGCTCGGTTGAAAAGGTCCTAAAGGACCGGGGAATGGCGTGCTCGTGTCAGTAGTTACCCAGTTAAGGGGTAACCCGGCCTTGTGTTGGCAGAGTTCCGGTTTGGTTCTCGGGGGTGTCTTTCCAGAGGCATTCTCAGTGGCAATGGGAAGTTCCTTGGCCTGACCATTTGTTGGAAATCCAAAGAAACAATACGAAACTTGTACGGTGTTAATTGTAGAACCTGCTATTCACTTATGGTGTCGCAACACTGTTTGGATAGTAGCTATAGTAGGCATAGTTCGAAATGTCTATGTTGGCTAAGATTTATATCTTTATTTTCGAAATGATTTTTACTACACTATGCACTAGTAATAATATCAAATGTTATTTTAAATGCGTATCAAGCATCTTTGACTATCATAAGGAGAAATCTCCTCCGATTCTGCGTTTGCATTGTGTGTGTGTGCGGGAGGCCTTATGGTAGTCTCATTTCTAAAAAGCATTGCGAATTGACTTTGAAAATCTTTTGTTTAATGTTTTAAAAGACAAACTGTTTTTGTTGCTCACACCAGTCCCACGACTGATCCGGAGTTTGTTGTTTTCTTTCCTAAACTCTGGGTGCTCATTATTTTCTACACGAGCAGTCTAGAGTTGGGTTTTTCAGATAATTAGGTTTAGTAGATTATCTGGAGTTAGTTCAGTCTTTGGATCGCACCAGTCTTGGTTATCTTGGTGCATCGCTATTGAGAGTCCGAGCTATTGCTGGGTTGGTTCTTGGAAATGGAGTTACAGTTCCGATTTGGAGTTCTTCGTTGAAGACTGCCTTAGAGTTATATTGTTCCGCTGCTAGATGTTATCTATTCTTCTTTTCCGCTGCTATTTTATTGTATCGTATCTCTGATGTATATTGATATCTATTGGATTATATGTATCAGATATTGTATCAAAGCTGTATATCAATGTATTATTCCTTTATTCCGCTGTGTTGTTTACTTAATGTTGTTATAAGCTCCGGCGAATCGGATTTGAACGATCGAATCTATGGCATTCGAATACGATATGAAGTATGGATGTCGATTTTCGACCGGGCAAAATCCGAGTCGTTACATTTGGTATCAGAGCTAAGGTGAAACTTTAGCTCAGGAGTGTAACACATTAAGTAGCTCATTAGAGATAGGGTGAAGTAAATCCTAGAATGAGTAATCCTTAAGATATCCGTTTGAATGCCTCAGTAAATTTTCTTACTATCCACTGATAGTGAGTATGAGTATAAGAAGAGAACGAGATAGGGGACAGGGAAATACGACTATAAATGGTCGATACTCTGTAACAACAACGGAAACAATATTTCTTATCAATTTTCCTTTGATTCGTTTCTAAATTCTTTTGATTTCTTCGTACCAGCTACAAGAAGAAGTTTCGGTGCGGTAATGCTCTACGAATCGTTGCAGAAAATTCTTACTTCGTATCTTCATCAATTTCTTATCAGTTTTTCGTTTTAAACTTTACTAAATTTGAAATTTAGAATTAAAATTTTGAATAAATTAGAAATTTTTAATTGAATTAAATTGATAAATAGAATATGAAGAATGATTAGAATTGTATCGATAAAATGATTTTGTTAAAACTAAATTTGAAATTTTATTATAATTTCTTGTATCTATTGTTGATATTCTGATTTGATGAGCCAAATCCAGAATCGATATCCAGTTTGATCTGAAAAGATATTTCTCTATCTTTCATCTATCCTTGTTGTTTTCGTGCCTGCGAATTTCGAGGACGAAATTCTTTTAAGGGGGAAGTTTGTAACGACCCTAGATTTTAATTTAATTTAAATTGATAATTAAATGAATTTTTGAATAAAAATTTATAAAATTAATTATAAATGGAAGCGAGTTTCCCCGAGTTTAAGTATATTCTATATAAATCATTTAAATTTTTAAATATTATATATATATGTATATATGTGAATATATATCTGTATATGTATATTTGGATATATATGAGTCAATTTGAAATTATAAAATCTTGAGTGTATATATATATATATATTTTGATTTGAATTTAAATCTTAGATGCATGATTTAATAAATATTTGGGTTATAAAATAAGTTAAGAAAAATATATATATATATAGTAACTCATAAATAAATTTTAACAACATGTTAAAACAGAAGTTATTCATACTATAAAGTAATAAAACACAAACATAAACAAAACAAAATATCTTTTAAAATATAAACTGTTGAAATAAATATATAGAAAGATACAAAACAATTTGTATGTAAGATAAAATAAATACTCAAAATAAAAATAGAAGTTCACTTATTTTGTAAAGTAATAATAATTTTAAGTTATGAATAAAAATAAGAACATTGATATATAAAACAATAACAATGCATGTAAACAAAATAAGAAACAAATGCATTTACCAAGTTAAAATAAATTTAACATAGAAACATATTTATTAAAGTATAAGATAAGGAAAGTAAGTTAACAATAGAAATTTATTCATAATGCAAAGTATAGACAAGCATGTTAAAGTAAGTAACTATAGCAAAACAAACAAATGCATAAGTATGCAGGCAAATAGAAAAGAAAAAAAAATAAAGTACATGATATAATACATTTCAGCAAAGCATACAAAATAATGAAATACAACACAAATAAACAAATGCAGGCTGAAATAAAGAAGTACAAAGAAAGGTAATAAAGCTTCCATCTCAACTCAAACAAGCACATATATAAACTGTACACACATAAGTTTTGAACAAAGCATCTTCAACCATGCTTATAGTACAAAGGGAAAGTAACATCCCCTTGCATAGAACAATAAATCAACCTGTACAACTCCTCTTTTATATATACATCACCACCAGTAAACTTCTTTTCTCATTTATATCAAGCATCTTCAGTTCGTCCATAAGCTATGAAAAAACTGAAATAAATGTTATTTCAAAACAAAAAAAAAAAAACAAAATTATCAAAACAATGAATCAAATCAGAAATCTAGAAGATTTCAGCAAGCAATTTCAAAACTGTGTCAACATGAAGAAGCCTCTGTTCTCCTTTCCAAGTGAGTAACTTCAATTAAAAATGCTTAAGTATATTTATATGTTATTGATTGATTTATGCCTGAAGTAAATATGGAAATGTGTTCATATATTGTTGAATGATTGTGTGAAATGATGCCTGTCTCTGTTCTTCTTCTAAGTACTGTATCTTTGTCTGTATACAAGGGAATGCATGTATTAGTGATATCCTGTTATGGTTGTCAAGATCAAAACTTTGGTTCGAAAATCATATTCTCTAAAACCAATTGCTGTTAGAACTTGGATTTAAAACAAAAGTTGTTTATGGGATCATAGACTAATGTTTAAAATTTTAATTAAATTTTAATTTAAATTGAATACCTCTGGAAATTAAAGAGCTGCACGAAATCTTTCAATATGTAAAAATTCAAATCTTTTAGTTCTTGAATTCAGTTATGCAGATTGAATGCATATGTTTTAACTCGATTTTTAACACAAAAATTATAATTTTTAGAATAAGGATTGAAGAGAAATCTGTAGTTGTCTGAATTTCTTTGATTTGGCGATTTCGGGTCATCCATCGAGTAGTGGTGGTCGGAAACTTGCCAGGTGGTGGAGAAGTGATCGAAGATGGAGGGAAAAATAGTGAGAGGGTCGGCAGTTGAACGTGGCGGCGGCGGCGAGAGTTCGAAGTTTTTAAACCTAATTTTGTTGAGGTATGGGTTCTCGTTTCGTTCGCTGTCTGTGTTCGATCGAGCGTGATAGGATTTTGGGGGATGATAGCAGGGACGATGGCGATTGTATGACCGGAGTTCTAGGTCCTCTGGTGGTCGAGGCGACAAGATGGAGGCGCTGACAGGTTTGGGGTGGGTTCTGTCTCGTGTTTCCAGGTTTCGATTCGAGTACGCGATTTTGATTTGGAGGAGCTATCGATGTTTTGGGTGGTCAGGGGACTAGCGGAGCTCGGAGGTGATAGGTGGCGATGGTCGGAGGCAGGGTCGTCATCCGGTAGGGGGTGTGCATGTGCACCGTGTCTCCATGTTCACAGTGGAAAGAAATAAAGGGAGGAGAAGAAGGACTGGGAAGAACAGAGGAGATTCACGCGTGTTGCTCGAAGTTGTACTCGAGATATTGGGGGTGGAACTCGAAGTAAGGAAGAGGGGTCTCGAGTCAAAAGTTTGGTTTCAGGTTTTACCTGAACCTATCTTCCAGGAATTCAAAACAAAAATTTAAATTTTAAAACAAGGTTTTAAGCTGAAGTTTAAATCAAAATGTAAATAAAATTCAAATAGAATTGAAATCTAGTTTGTAAATAAAATAAAGTTTTAAATTCAATTTAGTTTAAAAATTTCAACACAATTAAGTGTATTAAAGAATTTGAATTTAAAATAGAATTGAAATTGAAAATGACATTTAAACAAATTGAATTTAAAAGTAGAACCTGGAACTAATCTTAAATCAGAGGTTAAAATTAAATATAAGAAATTTCTTTGGAATGGTAATTAAAGAAATTTAATAATTGATAAAGACCATTAACTAAGATTTTATTTGAAAAACATTAATTAATGTGATAAATTTTAACAATAAATTTAGTTTGATAAAATTCATAATAATCAATTGGGGAACTATTAAGTATAATTACTTAATAACAATAATTGTGAAATTTAATATTCGGTGTAATTTATGGAGTTAATCGAATTGTTCAAATTAAATTTCTTAAGTTAATTTATTCAGAATAATCACTTGATAGTTTTGAAAAGTTAATTGCTTAAAGAAGTAATTAATAGATAATTAATGAATGTAATTAATTAAATGATGATTTTTAAATCAGAACATAATTATTTGTGAATAACTAAAGGATTAATTAGTAACGGCAATTAATTAAGTTTAATTTAAAAATTAAAGATTAATTGATTCGTTGATTTAAAAATGATTAGTTAATAGTTAAGGGTTAACTAATAAAATTGAAAGAAAGATTTATTTCAAATAATTTGTGATTAAATTATGATAATTAACCCGGATTAATAATTGATACATCTGATTTAAATTAATCAGTTGATTAATAAATTCACTTGTGAATGTTTGGACTTGACTGAATAATTGAATTGCTTGATATATTTGAATTGTGATGCTTTGTGACATATTACGATGTGTGTGTGATCTGTAATGCAGTTAATTATCTGCGATACAATTTATTATCTGTGATATATATCTGTAAATTGTGAATGAAAAATAAGTGTTATCGTTATACCGCTTATCAATTATGTTCCTGTATTCTGATCTGTGATAATTGTATAATGTTGCACTACTGTGTATAACCCCTGGACCACACTCATACACACACAAATATGGATTTCACGAGGAAATCGATTAAGTCACAGATTTTGAAATAGTTTTAAATTTGAATTTTTAAATTCAAATGTTTTGGAAATGGAATCGGAATAAATGTGAAAAGCTTTTGGAATGGAATTTCAAAATAAAATTTATTATTTTTAAATTACTTGATTAAGTTTTAGAATTTAAATAATTTGATTTAAATTTAAATTCAAGACTTGAAATTGAATTCTATGATTTGAAATTAGGGATTAAAGATATTATATTGGTTATATAGGGATTAAACCACTTTTAAGCATTATTTTTGGGAATTTGAATTTAACCCAAGGATTTCAACTCGTATAAATGAATCAGATTTCCAAAATGAAAACTGTTGTTTTCAAATGATAAACACTTTTAGATAAGAACTGAGATTCCAGTTAATTAGGGGAATTTCAAGATTGAATAGAGAAATGATTTTCCTAAGTTGTAAATGAATTCTTTTTTTGAAAGCTATGAATTAAATCTGTTTATTCTTAACAGATTTAAATTGATGATTTGTTTGAATCAAATTGAAATAAAATTGTTTTGAAAGCTATAAGTTAAATCTTTGATTTAAAGATTTAACGAGTTAATCAAATTGAAATGAAGATTGATTTGGAAAATCTGTGAATGAATCTTTTGTTTAAAAGATTAAAATGTGAAAACTGTTTAAACCGTTAAAGGTTGTGAAAGTGAATCTTTTTGTTAAGAAATTTGAGATGGTAATCGGTTTAAACCATTTGAAAGAAAGTTTTGAATTATTAAGTTGTGACTTAATTGAAATCCCATTATCCATTTGTTTTTGAACTATTGCGCTCACTATTCGGGTTAACCGGGAAAGGACCATGGGATCGTATAACCCATTCCGAATATGTGATACGTCGTTATGAATTGCATTTGAAGATCGGTGTTGAAGACCGGATATTTGCGAGAGCGATAGGGTGACCTGTCGATTGACTCTGCACCGAGTTGCTCCGGTATTGAGTTCTCCCTAAGTGATGGGAAATCCGATCGGGATTGTGAATATCCGGATGCAAGGACTTCTTTGGAAGTGCCTTCGGTTCTGTTCGATCCCGGAACAGACTTGTATGGATTGTATGTCTGACATTACAATTTGAGATATAAAGCCGATTTCTTTCAAATATATTTCTGTTGGTGGCGGAGAATTTATTCTTTGCTTAACACCCTTCTTTGAGACGTACGAGCTCAAAGGTTATATAGTTGAAGTTATCAGCGATATATCCCATTTTGGTAATGTGACATGCTGAGTGATGCTGAAATGATCATTGTGTTGATTATTGTGATAGGATCATTTATTTGATCGTCTATCTTAGTGATCATTGTGTTGATCATTTATTGACCCAAAGCATGGCTTTTGTATAAAGTATGTTTTTGTGGACGTGACTTCATCGAGCCTCACATCCCGGAAATGGTCAAAACAGGAAAGATGCGGCAAGGTTATTAGGGGTTGCTGTAGCTCCCCTTAGGGTATGTGCATTTCCTTCTGGAAAGGGGTGGTATCATGGTATGGAGCCCAGATACTTACTCATGTTGAAAACACTCTATTTATTATGGTGTGATGTTGGATATCGAGCGCTCGGTTGAAAAGGTCCTAAAGGACCGGGGAATGGCGTGCTCGTGTCAGTAGTTACCCAGTTAAGGGGTAACCCGGCCTTGTGTTGGCAGAGTTCCGGTTTGGTTCTCGGGGGTGTCTTTCCAGAGGCATTCTCAGTGGCAATGGGAAGTTCCTTGGCCTGACCATTTGTTGGAAATCCAAAGAAACAATACGAAACTTGTACGGTGTTAATTGTAGAACCTGCTATTCACTTATGGTGTCGCAACACTGTTTGGATAGTAGCTATAGTAGGCATAGTTCGAAATGTCTATGTTGGCTAAGATTTATATCTTTATTTTCGAAATGATTTTTACTACACTATGCACTAGTAATAATATCAAATGTTATTTTAAATGCGTATCAAGCATCTTTGACTATCATAAGGAGAAATCTCCTCCGATTCTGCGTTTGCATTGTGTGTGTGTGCGGGAGGCCTTATGGTAGTCTCATTTCTAAAAAGCATTGCGAATTGACTTTGAAAATCTTTTGTTTAATGTTTTAAAAGACAAACTGTTTTTGTTGCTCACACCAGTCCCACGACTGATCCGGAGTTTGTTGTTTTCTTTCCTAAACTCTGGGTGCTCATTATTTTCTACACGAGCAGTCTAGAGTTGGGTTTTTCAGATAATTAGGTTTAGTAGATTATCTGGAGTTAGTTCAGTCTTTGGATCGCACCAGTCTTGGTTATCTTGGTGCATCGCTATTGAGAGTCCGAGCTATTGCTGGGTTGGTTCTTGGAAATGGAGTTACAGTTCCGATTTGGAGTTCTTCGTTGAAGACTGCCTTAGAGTTATATTGTTCCGCTGCTAGATGTTATCTATTCTTCTTTTCCGCTGCTATTTTATTGTATCGTATCTCTGATGTATATTGATATCTATTGGATTATCTGTATCAGATATTGTATCAAAGCTGTATATCAATGTATTATTCCTTTATTCCGCTGTGTTGTTTACTTAATGTTGTTATAAGCTCCGGCGAATCGGATTTGAACGATCGAATCTATGGCATTCGAATACGATATGAAGTATGGATGTCGATTTTCGACCGGGCAAAATCCGAGTCGTTACATGGTTGGGTTTGAATATGCCGAAGGTTTATGGTTGTTGTTGTTGTTTCGACTAGTGTAGTAGTGGGAGTTTGAATGGCCGAGGAGGATATGTAGTGAGATGGGGGTGTGCACTTCTGCAGTAGTGGAACACTATGTGAAGTTTCTTGATGTTGAAGGCTAGTATGTGCAAAGGTCATGTTTAAGTAGTTGAGGTTCAATGCTGTTGAACTGGTGTTGCTAGAAGTGGAACTGTGGTTGTGACGCAGCGGATTAATCAAAATAAACTTCATTCGGTGAAAGTAGCAATCGGTGGATTGATGAATACCAAAATGCCCAAATTCGTTGATCCGAAGATACCGAATTCTAGCTATCTCAAACACGTTGATAGCGCACTATACCGTGTTCAAAGATCTACGATTCTTCGCACGTTGATCTAGCGCACTAGATTCCGTGAATCGGCTTCTACGATCGTTGAATCGAGCGCACTCGATTAACCGAAAGAGGAGATAGGAGATTACACTCAACTACCAATTTTAGAAGAATGCACACAGCAATCAACAAGAAATTTTATTCAAAAATCAACCCCCAAAAATGTACAACACACTCCCTATTTATAGTTTTCCCAAACCCGGCTTTAAGTCGTATGCGACTCACGACTCTTCTTGACTCGGCAGCGACACAACAGGTTCACACAACACACGACTCATTATTACAACACGCTCATAGGTCGGCAGCGACTCATTATTACGCGCCTCAATACAACAGTTACACACATGACCGACTCAAGGACTTAACACCTCAACACATCACTTGGGTCGTATGCGACCTACGACTCAAAACAATTACATCACAACACGACTTAATGGACTCACGACTCAAGAAATAAACAAACAGTACACAACACAACATACGATGCGACTCATTATATCATAACTCAACCGACTCATCTACTGTCCGACTCAACCCCCCAGCCGACTTAACTCCCTGCCGCCTCAACTTCCTCCCACTCAAGGCCTTCCATAGATGGAACCTTCCCTTGCTTCATGATAAGTCGCAGTCGACTTATAGTAGTGTTGTTAGGTCGGAACCGAACTTTGTTAAGTCGCAAACGACTCAAGTCCCCTTCATTAACTCGTAGCTCTTCCCGTGTGTCCCCTACGGCCTCCAGTTGAGTCGTGGACGACTCAATTCCTCTATGAGTCGACTCATTCCTTGCTCTTGTGTATGAGTTAGGCCGTATCTTATTTAACTCGTTCCCCTTTACTTTGATAAGTCGTAGACGACTTGGAGTCTTCTCCTTAGGTCGTGAACTGTGCCCCTTAAGTCGGCAACAACTTAAAATTTCCGAACGACCCAACTCCGAAGCTTCCTCCACACGTCCTAGAGCTAGGTTAACTCGTGACCGACTTAACCCTTGAGGAATTGTAGATCGTGCTGCATCAAGTTGATAGCAATGTGATATGTTGGATCAGTGAAGTGATGTGACAAAAGTATTGACAACTGGTGGACAGGGTGCGGTGTGTTTGAATGTTAGTGAAAGGTCAGTTGGTTGGATGTTTGTGATATGAATGGTGAAGTGAGTTCTGTGTTGTATTGCAGGGCAGAGTGTGTTATAAGACAGTTGCTTGGTGATGTAGATTGTATGGAGGCAGAGGGATGTGAACTGTGAATGGTTTATAAATTTAGCAGTGTAAATGGAGTGGTGGTTAAGGTGATTTTGTATGTTGAAGTTGGTCAGGTATATGTGCAGAAATGGTTGATGGGAAGTTGTAGTTGCTTGGATGGTTGTTGAAATTTGAAGTGTTTGAGTTTGGTTCAGGTGCATCAATTGTATGCGTGTGGGGTGTTTGAGGAAAGTAACTGTCAATTTGGCAGTGAGGTTGGTTTGTTGTTCGAGCACTGCAGTGGTCTGGAGCAAATAGTGGATAGCAGTTGGTTTAATGTTGTGCTATGAAGCATGTGAATTGCAAGCAAGTTGGCGATATATGGCTTAGGGTGTTAATGCTTTATGTATTTGGCATGTAAACTTATCTTACTTTTTGGAGTGTTAGAATTCTATGACTCTATCTTTTAGTCTTTTCGTATGTGATTTTAATTATTTTACGACAATATTTAGTATTAGTATGGATGTATTGCATGGATGCTGCTGTAATTTTTTTTAAAATTTGCATTTATTTTGCAACGGGCAATGTGCGTTGTTATATGAGCTTCTTACAACGGTCAATGCATGTTGTGAAACAGGCTATGAAACTAGTATGGTTAGTCTATTGCAACGGGTTATGGCCATTGTATTATAGTCTATTACAACGGTCATAACCCATTGTAAAAAGGTATACTGCAACGGTTTTTACAACGTGTTTTTCCCGTTGTAAAATGTGGTGGATCTATTACAACTAGGCCTATTACAACAGGTACATGCCCATTGCGAAAACCATATTACAACGGGCATTGCCCGTTGTAAAAAGACTGTTTTGTTGTAGTGCAAATAGTTGTTCGGGTTCAAACTTTAACTTGTACAGAATGAAAAAGAAACTACTAAGTGCACCATTTACTCAACAGTCTCAGATGAAACTAAATATATATATTCATACATCCAAACAAATTTAAAGTATCCTTGCCCAAACAACCATAAACCAAAATAAATAACAATTTCAAACAATAGATCAAGTTCATTCTTATTAATTTCATTTCATACATTTGTTGTTTTATTTCCTTTTCATTCATATAATGGTTTGTCTTTTTAATTTACATGTATTTCTAGCAAATTTTCATATTTCCATTCATCCATTCAATGTTCATTTCATTTATTTATAATACTTACCTTTCAATTATATTTAATTAGTAGCCTTTCATCTACACATCAAATTCTTATTTATTAAAGAATTTCACTGAATATTTCATTATTTCAAGTTTTACTTGTATAATATCCATTACATTCTCTTATTAACATTACAACTTTTACTATTTGGTAAGTTATATATATATATATATGCTTTAAGAATGCAATTGGAAGTTATACAAGTCTTCTCATTTCTTTAATTAATTGAATGTTCAAATGTCATATCTTTGCTTTTTATAGATTATAAATTTCAACTTTCTTGTTATTTCGTTTATAACCTAGCATTTAATCTCTCATTTTAACTAGAGGTTCCATTTATTAATTAGTTACATTCCATTTCACTACCGTAATTGAAACTATTAATTAACGGAAATTTAAGAACTAAATACCGGGTTTAATTTCAAATCATTTTTAAAATAATAGATAAATATATATACTTGCAATTTATATCTCCAATTATATTTAAAACAATTTAAAACTTATATTTGTTTGTCAAAATAAATCTGCAGTAAAACTACTACAGTGGCTTTCCCACTTCGAAACTCGAAAATGAATGTCGATGATGCATGCACTCATCACCGAAATTATTTTCCAGCGACAGAGAGGGGAGTACATAAATTATTTCTTTCCAAAGTTTCTTTAAACAATTCTTTCAAATTATATTGAAATATTTATATCGAAAAATACTTCTAATAATATTATTTTATCCCAAAATTATTCGAAAGAAAGTTTCAAAACTCCGGAACTTAAGTTCTAAAATTTCCAATCAATATTTATAAATTTCACTACCTAACAACTAATATATTACAACCAAATATAACCTTTATAAAATTTATTTTATATATAGAAAATATAATAGGAAAATTTATTTCATTCACCTATATTCAAAACAAATATTGTGTCGGTCTGTTCTATTAAGTGTTTAGAAATCCCTATTGATGTCATAGCGTCCTATGCACCAACCAGAATTTATAAATACAAAACGGAACAAATTAACACAATATTAAAACCTTTTATAACACTAATAAATACGCTCTCATACATATATATACACACACACACACACACTCAGCAACTCATCATAGGGTATTACTACCCTATTAACAAAGAGTCAGACCCCACAAAGCTAAGGTTTTTCGCTAAACCAAAGATCCGATACTAGATGTAACATCTTGCCTTTTTGTATGCTTAAACAGACACACATGCCATCTCTAACCATACAGAAAGGCGGATTGTTATGGGGTAAATAAGAAAAAGCAAAGAAAGGAAAAAACAAAATAGAATCTTGTAGCCGAGCGATAAAATATAATAATCAAATAAACAGTTCATGAAGCTGTTTACAAAACATTTGATTATACTTATACAATACATATCAGAGTTACTCATACCAGAGAATAATAAAATGCAGCGGAGTACATGATGCAGTGAATAGTATAATAGATAATAGTAATACAATCTTCGTCCTCTAAAAATAAGGTCTTCAAACCATAAAATGCTCAGACTGATCCGAGCGAATTGAAAAGACAAAACACTCAAGCCAGAACTAAAAGATCTTATGTAAGTTAAATCAACGGTAAAATATGAGTGGAACGGCATCAGGGATGTTTACGAGATTTGACATCTCCTATCCAGTGTCAAACGTGCGTGTAGTAACTTAAGGGATGCTCGGGATTCACATCTCCTAAGGATCCGTTAAACTATTTAATATGTAGTAATATTTCGCTATTATAATAATGTCTAATAGTAAAATAAACTTACTTTAAAATAGCGTTAAGGGGTGACCCAATATTCCCCTTACCACGTAATAGTCCCAGTAGTCCATCCAGTATCAGCGTATCTCCAGATCAGGAGACTACCCTAAATACTCCATGGGCTACGGGAGAAAACCAAACTCGTACAAGGCTCGCTAGGGTAGGTGACACGGCACACAAGGCAATGCCGGGGTAGATATATCAATTACGCATCCGGGCTCGTGGTAACGCGTAGCAGCTACCACCGCCCACCTCGGTCCACACCCTCAAAATTAAAAATCAAAAGTGGCCACCGAATCAATCCAAAATTCAGAGTATAATATCAAAGGAGTGTGTCCGATAAGAGGGGCTACCTCCTTGGCCCGAGAATCGCTCCTGCATTAGCCACCTTATGCCAACTCACGGGAGTTGGGTCCACGTACATACCTCAATAGAACGTCGCCACCATCCTACTTCATTCTGGAATCTCCACCGTGTACACGGTTGTTAAAGTGGTTTTCGGAGTTGGCAGAGAGTATGACAACTTCCGATCCCAGTCTCTTCAACAACCAAACGTTATTATCACACCGCTGTCATTTCAAAATAATTTATACTTCAAAACCAGAATATAATATCCATTTCAAAACCATGTAAATACGATATCATTTCCCTTTAAAAAACCAAATCAATATGATATCATTTTTATAAAAAACCAAATAAATAAAATATCATTTTTATTTCAAATGTATCCTTTTTCCAAAAATTATAGCACTTTCAAAGTTATAACATTTTGAAATCAAACCCTTAAAGCATATCACTTTCAAATCATAATATTTTGAAACTCATAACTTTGAAACATAACTACACCACTTAAATGGCTTAAATATTAAATTACTTTATCAAATACAATAGCTTCTTCAATTCGACAAATCAATTCCAAATAAAGATTTGAACCCCTTAATAAACCATTTCAATTTCCATATATTTCAAAGCTTTAAATATTCCACCATTTCAAAACTAATTCTTTGATAATCCCATATATATCAAATTTAATTACTATTATATAGATTTGAAATGTTTACATAATAAATCCAATATCATTTAAGTAAAACTTTTAAACTTCAAAAACTGGATATTCTTTCAATTTATTTAACTTGATATATTCATTTAAATCACTTTAAACCAAAATCAAGTTATAAAAAAATCATATCCTTTAAAATGTTAATTTTATTTAAATTTCAAATCAAATTTATTCGAGTATAATTCTTAGATAATTTAATTCAAATCAATTTCATATTTATCTTCCAACCTTAATATTATTTAAGTAATTATAATTTCTATATACAATATAATTTAAACATATACTTAACCATATTATATAAAAATAATCAAACTTTATTATTTAAATTATTTTATATTTCAAAAAAGTTATACATAGCTAAAAATCAATAATAAAATAACATTTATATAACACCTAAAATCAATATTTATATAACCCATATTTTTCTTTACAGACTATAGAAATTATTTCAAAATATTTATATATATAGAACGTAGTGTTTGTATATAATTTCCTATCCTATGGTTAAGTGATACGGATATTTATCATTTCAATCCGTAATTTAAAATATAAATACGGTTATATATCATTTCAAACCGCAATACAGAATGAAATAAAAATCCATAACAACTTGCAGTTTATAACAAAATAAAATACAGCATCCATTCATCTAATATCAATCATCAAACATTATTCACAATCATCATCCAATTCAATCAATAACATCAACATAGAACAGATAATAAATAACAGATATTTACTGGCAGTTTATATTCAATAATAAATTAAATAACAATTTAACTAGAATTTTATATGCAATAATAAATTAAATAACAATTTAACCGAGATGATGATTAAAAATATGCCAAACAGTCATAAATAAATTTCTGATCACATCATAAATCAATTTAACAAACATAAGAAATTTTAGAAGTTGTGAATGGGTTAAAACACTCACCTTTTGAATTTAAATTGAATTTAAACCTAATTTAAACCCAAAATTTGAAAAGGCTCAGAATTCGTCCAAACAAGCGTCAAAATGTCCCGAATTCCAATATGAGCCTAGTGGAGAAAACCGCGCGTAAAACGGACCTCGTATGTGAGAGTTATGCAATTAGAACGTTCGAAATAAAATTTAAATGAATAAAAAAAATTAAATAAAAAGAAGAAAACACGTCAGCAAGCCGCATCCCAAACCTCACGCACAAAGTCTCGCCTATAGTAAATGAAAGAACCCATCTTCACCGCAAAACCAGCGCATTCGACCACCAAATTCTCTCTCCTACGACCGCCTGAGACGACCGCGCCACCACCCACGCGTTTGGCCTCCTCTGTCATGCCTAATAGTGCCCCTGACGTCGCCTCCGTCCCCCTCTAATAGCACCGCCGCCACATACAAAAACTAGGGTTTCGACCCTAACTTCCCCAATTCTGACTGCCACAGGCCGAAGTAGGTGATGCGACCACCACCTCTAGACTTCCAACGACACTTTCTACGAAACCCATATCTCAATTTCATTGATTGATGACGAAATCAAAAATGCCCAATATGACTTTGATTGCAATTTAAGGTTGGTCCGTGCACTGTTATGAAAACGAACCCTAGACGTAGGTTCCATTCGTCGATACCTTTCAACTGATATAAAATTCGATATAGTTTGAGGAGTTTAAATTTTGAAGTTGAATTTTGAATTGAAATTGCAATTAGGGATTAGGATTTGTCTGCCATTGAGGAAGAGGAGGAACAGAAGTTTTGTATGTACAAAAATGAGAAACCAGCGCCTTTGATCACCAAATTCTCTCTCCTACGACCGCCTAGACGTACGTTCCATTCGTCAATACCTGTAACATCCCACCTTTTTATACGCTTTAAATCGACGATAAACCATACACGTCAGACTCAAACCATACAGAAAGGCAGATTGTTATGGGATAAATAAGAAAAGCAAAGAAAGAAATAAAAAAACAGAATCTCACGGCGGAACGATAAAATATAATAATCAAATAAACAGTTCATGAAGCTGTTTACAAATTATTCGACTTTACTTATACAATACATATCAGAATTACACATACCAGAGAATAAAAATTAATGCAGCAAAACAAATGTGATGTAGTGGAATAATATAATAAATAATAGTAATAAAATCTTCGTCTTCATCCTCCAGAAATAAGGTCTTCAAATCCTGAAATGCTCAGGCTGACCCGAGCGAATTGAAAAGACATAACACTCGAGTCAAAACTAAAAGATCTTATGTAAGTTAAATCAACAGAAATAAATATGAGGGTAACGGCATCAGAGATGTTTACGGGATTTGACATCTCCTATTCAGTGTCTAATGTGAGTGCATTAACTTAAGAGATGCTCGGGATTCACATCTCTTAAGGATCCATTAAACTATTTACTATGTAGTAATATTTCGCTATTATAATAATGTCTATTAATAAAATAAAAAAAGTTTATAAATAGCGTTAAGGCTTTACATTTTCCACCTTAACACGTAATAGTCACAATAGTCCATCCAGTATCATGGTCCCTCCTGATCGGGAAGCCACCAGAGGATACCACACGGGCTACGGAAGAAAACCAAACTCGTATAAGTCTCACTATGGTAGGTGACACGACACAACTAGGTAATGCCAGGGTAGATATACCAATTACGCTTCCAGCTCGGTGGTAAGGCATAGCCGCAGCTATCGCCCACCTCAAGCCACACCCCAAATCAAAAAAAATTCAAAAGTGGCCACCGAATCAATCCAAAATTCAAAGTATAATATCGAAGGGATGTGTTCGATCAAAGGTGCTACCTCATTAGCCCGTCAATCGCTCCTATTTTAGCCACCTTAAGCCAACTCACGGGAGTTGGGTCCACGTATTTACCTCAAAGGAAACGCCGCCGCCATCCTACTTCATTCTGGAATCTCCATCGCGTACACGGTTGTTAAAGTGGTTTTCGAAGTTAGCAGAAAGTATGACAACTTCCGATCCCGATATTTTAACAACCAAACGTTATTATAACACCGCGGTCATTTCAAAATAATTATACTTCAGAACCAGGATATAATATTCATTTCAAAACCATAAAAATACGATATCATTTTCCTTTTAAAAACCAAATCAATATGATATCATTTTTAAAATCATAGTATTTCAAAGTTATAAAATTTCAAAACCAAAGACTTAAAACTATAAAACTTCCAAACATAATACTTTAAAATTTATAACTTTGAAACATAACTCCCACCCCTTACATGGTTTAAATATTAAAATATTTTATAAAACAAACTAGCTTCTTAAATTTCACAAATCAATTCCAAAACAACCCGAATTTCTAAATTTTAAAGTGAACCAAATCCCCAAATCATAAATTTCAATTCAATTCGGTTTTCAAATAGACCATTCCAAATTATATCGATTTCAAAACAGATTTGAACCACATAATAAACCATTTCAAATTAAATATATTTCAAGGCTTAAATATTCAATATTTCGAAACTAAAATTTATAATTCATATATATACCAATTTTCTTTACTATTATTTAGTTTTGAAATATTTGCTTAATAAATCCAATATCCTTTAAATAAAACTTCAAATTTCAGTAACTGAATATTCCTCAATTTATTTAGACTTGATATATTCACTTAAATCACCTTAAACCCGAATTAAGTTATAAAACCATATTCGTTTAAAATCTCAATTTCAATAAGTTCCCAATGGATTCTTATTAAATATAACACTTAGTTAAATAAAATCTCAAATCAATTTCAAAACTATCTTCTCAACCTTGATTTATAAAAATCAATATAAACTCTATATTAAAATATAATTTAAGTAAATACTTATCTATATTATATTTTAATAAAATCAAACTTTATTATTAAACTTATTTTATACTTTAAATAATTTTATTCATAGCTTAAAACAAAGAATTTAACTATATATAAAATAACATTTATAAAATATCCAAATCAATATCTCATAAAATCATATATTTCTTTACAAAGCCATAGAAATCAATTCAAAATATTTTTATATATAGACCGCGGTGCCTGTATAAAATTTTCTATCCTATGGTCAAGTGATATGGATATTTATCATTTCAATCGGCAATTTAAAATAAAATACGGTTATATATCATTTCAAACCGCAACCCCGAATGAAATAAAATGCATAACAACTGCAATTCATGATAACAACGACGAAACACACGGCAGGGCAACCGCCGCCGTTTCAATTGTTAACCCTAGGTGAATTTAGCTGCCAATCTAACCGTCGATCTGACGAACAATCACCACCGATGAACTCCGCAAAGCCCCCTCTACGCCATGGTACCATTTATTTGATGATCTGACAAAGTCGATCAAGAAGAAACGAACGGCCGTGACTAAACTATGGGTTTTTGGAAAAAATTTGATTCAATTTCAAAAATGAATTTCAGATCTGCGATGCGCTCGCTGAGAGCTTTCCGACGATATAAAATTTGATATAGTTTGAAGAGTTTGAAATTTTGATTTTGTTTTTGAATTGCAATTGGATTTGAAAGTGAGAATTTGTTTGTCTACCATTGAGGAGGAGGGAGCACAGAAGTTTCCATACGTACAGAAATAAAAAAAGGCTACTAGGGCTTATAACAGGGTATTTATAGACAAAGCTAAAATAGAATAGATGGACACGATTGATATACGCGTTGACGATAAAATGGCCCGAAAGGCCCGTTCTGACTCCGGAACGAAATTGGGTAAACCCATATATCAAAATAGATGTTTTTAAATATTCTAAATGCAATGGAACAGGTTTCAGATCCAAATTCCATCGTATGAAGAAGTTATGCTAAAATAAAATTATTTCAAATTGATTTCAATTGAATCGATTTCTAGGCGTTTCGAGTCCGTATGATGAAACGACAAGCCCGATCGCTACGAAACTTGAAATCCTACAATAATTCACCGTTACGGATCCGATGAAACTAGTTTCGTCGAAATCTGAGTCGGTGACCAGATTGGCTATTTTTGCACTAATTAAATAAATTAATAATTAATTAATTAAGTTAAATTTTCAATTTCAATTCTATAATTGACAATTTCTATCATTTTTAAATTTCTTAATCATTTACAATAATTTAACCAAATTTAAATGTCAATTTAGAGTTGATTAATTTTTCAATTTCAGTGTTAGCCTTAATTCATTAAATTTAGAAATTATAAATATAATTCCCAATAATCCCATTTAATTAAATAAATTAATGATTATTCCATTCATTATTGTCAAATAGATGGATTTAACATTTGGTTCAAAACTGTTACAATAATATTCTCACATTCCATCTTAATTTCAAATAACGTAATACTTAGATATTTTAATTTCATTTAATTGCAATTAATCCAATTATTATAGTTCAAATCCAATAAATTAATCAACATGAATTTCAATTGTTTTCGTTCAATCAATTTCCATATTATGGATGGGTTTACATTGCTTACTTATTGTTGAATTAACAATCTTCAATGACAAATCAAACCTAGCCTAACTGCACAAATGAAGTCAATTAACTGCAATTGATTTCACTTTAAAATTTAAATTCCATTTATTTGCAATTAACTCAATTATTAAATTTAAATTCCAATAAATTAATAAATCTTGAATTTCCATTCCTTTTATTCAACCAATTGTCATATTATGAATAAAATAAATGTTATTTCCCATTATTTACTAAATTCACATTAACAAAATATTTAATTTAGATTTATTGCAATTTTTACCACATTTAAATTCACAAGCTAAATAAATAGGTAACCTAAAATATTTGTTACCATTTACTTTCAATCACACTTATGAGTTATTATTCCCAATTGTTACAATTGTTTACATCACATAAATTTCATTCAATCATCATTAACATACTATTTAATTATATTTGTTGAAATTTATTTCAAATTTTCTAAATACAATCAATTATAACCTTACCATTGTTTCAATTAAATTTGGATTGCACTAAATTAGTTATTTATCAACTGGCATTAACATTACTACCTTAATTTACATTCAGTTATTATTAATCAATATTTATTGCATTGGTTAATTAAATGCGTATTTTTATTTACTTATTTTAAATTTTATACCCAAGTGCAACAATTAACAATATTTCTTTATTAGGATTTCACTCTAATTGTCAATAATTAATTTTAATTACCATTGGTACATTTAATTCCTAACATTCGCTTCATTATAAATTATAAGATTTTTATTTCTTTCTAAATTTAATTACAAAAATCTTGTTAATTTAACTAATTTAATTATCAAAATTTACGGGTCGTCACACTCTCCCCCACTCAAAACTTTTCGTCCCCGAAAAGAAAAAAGAAGGGAAAAGAAAGAATTGAGTAGACAATACATCTTATTCAAAAATATTAATTTTATAAATAAATAAATTTACAAAATTTAATAATTTAAATAAAACATGTCAATTTATAACTATTAAATCCTTTATACTCAGATTAATAAAGTTTGGAAAACATTTTTCAAAATTTTCTAGGTCCAAAATTTATGGAAAATTTTGGCAGAGTCTCCTTTCTACGGAGAGGCTCGGGAGAAAATATAATAATATATAACATATATTTTCCAATATAATATATATCCCAACATGGGAAAAAATATAATAGCGCTATAAAATCGTAATCCGAAAACGTACCTATTGGTCGTGCAATTAACGCTTAATTATGAAACCAAATGCAGTAGCAATTTGCTTCCATAACCTGTATTTCACTTATATAATCCAAAAAGAGTTAATAATTATATAAAATGGAATGTTTAAAGTTGTTTCAACCAATAGCAACAAATCAATATAACAACAATCAATTGCAACCAACAACATATATATCAAATACAAATCAACCATCCAAGCAAGACAAACCATTGGTTTGTTCGGGTTAAGACACTTTAAATCACATAAAATGACAAATAACTATGAAGTATTCCACTTACTCAAACGTCCTAGACAAACTCAATAGATTATTCATACATCCTAGCAAATTTATAGTATCCTTTCCAAAACAACCATAAACCAAACAAACAACAATTCCAAACAATAAATCAAGTTAATTTTTCAATTTCATTTCATGACCTTTGTTGTTTAATTTCCTTTTTATTCATATAGTGGTTTATCCTTTAGTTCACACTTATTTCTTGCAAATTTTCATTTTTATTTATTCATATCAAATAGTTTTATTTATATTGCATTACATCCATTCATCTTTTCTACTTATTTTATTTATAAATAGCTTCAACCATTTACTTAAGTTTATTATCATTTATTTATAATACTTACGTTTATATTAAATTAGTAGCATTTCAATCCTAACTTAAGTTTACAACCATCATAACATCAAATTCCTATTTACAAAAGTAATTCGTTGAACCTTTCCATGACATAAGTTTTACTTGTAATTTTCCATTACATTTTCTTATCGGACATTTCAACTTTTAAATCTTTTGATAAGTCATATATATGCTTTTTAAGAATGTAATTGAAAGTTATACAAGTCTTTCTTCTTTCCTTCAATTAATTTAACGTTCAATAATCATATCTTTTGTTTCTAGGTTACATATTTCGACTTTCTTTTAAATTTTACTTGTAAATTAGCATTTAATCTCTTATTTTAATTAGAGGTTCCAATTATTAATTAGTTACAACCCATTTCACTACAATAACTGAAACTATTGGTTAATGGAAACTTAAGAACTAAATACCTGGTTAAATTTCAAATCATTTTAAAAATAATAGATAAATGTATATACTTACAACTTATATATCCAATTGTATCTAAAACAATTAAAATTTTATATTTGTTTATCCAAATAAATCTGCAATAAAACTACTACAGTGGCCTTCCCACTTAGAAACTCGAAAATGAATGTCGATGATGCGTGCACTCATCATCGAAATTATTTTCCAACGATAGAGAGGGGAGTACAGAACTTATTTCTTTCCAAAATTTCTTTAAAACAATTCTTTCAAATCATATTGAAATATTTATATCAGAAAATACTTCTCATTAACATTATTATTATATTCCAAAATCATCTGAAAGAAATTTTCAAAAATCACAGAACTTAAGTTCTAAAATTTCCAATTTTCATTTATTTAATTTTCTTTAAATTTCAACTAATATTTATAAATTTCATTACCTAACAACCAATACATTGCAACCAAATGTATATATCATTTATAAAAAATTGCTTTAAATATATAGAAAATAAAATAAGCAAAATTATTTCATTCACCTATATTCAAAATAGATATTGTGCCAACAGGGTTGGCGCAGTTGGTTGATGGTCCGGACTGCGTGATCGAAGGTCACGAGTTCGAGCCCCGAAACTGACAACCCTGTAACAAGTACCCGAAGTATGTGTTTGGTAGGCACATACTTCCCTAGAGTTTACAAGCGAAGCTTGGTTCTCTAGGTAATTCAAAAAAAAACAGATATTGTGTCGGTCTGTCCTATTAAGTGTTTAGGAATCCCTATTGATGACATAGCGTCCTATGCACCAACCAGAAGTTATAAATACAAAACGGAACAAATTAACATAATATAAAAACTTTTATAACACTAACTAATACGCTCTCTCATATATATACACTCAACGACTCATCATAGGGTACTACTGCCCTATTAACAAAGAGTCAGACCCCACAAAACTAAGGTTTATCACTAAACCTCGCTCTGATACGAGATGTAACATCCCACGTTTTTGTACGCTTTAAATTGATGATAAACCACATACGTCACACTCAAACCATACAGAAGGGAGGATTGTTATGGGTTAAATAAGAAAAGCAGAGAAAGAAATAAAACAAAACAGAATCTCACAACGGAACGATAAAATATAATAATCAAATAAACAGTTCTTGAAGCTGTTTACTAATTATTCGATTTATCTTATACAATACATATCAGAGTTACACATACTAGAGAATAAAAATTAATGCAGCGGAACAAATGTGATGTAGTGGAATAATATAATAAATAATAGTAATAAAATCTTCGTCTTCATCCTTCAGAAATAAGGTCTTCAAATCCTGAAATGCTCAGGCTGACCCGAGCAAATTGAAAAGACAAAACACTCGAGTCAGAACCAAAAGATCTTATGTAAGTTAAATCAACAGAAATAAATATGAGTGTAACGACATCAGAGATATTTACGGGATTTGACATCTCCTATCCAGTGTCTAACGTGAGTGCATTAACTTAAGAGATGCTCGGGATTCACATCTCCTAAGGATTCAGTAAAGTATTTACTATGTAGTAATATTTCGCTATTATAATAATGTCTATTAATAAAATAAACTTACTTTTAAATAGCGTTAAGGCTTTACATTTTCCACCTTAACACGTAATAGTCCCAGTAGTCCATCCAGTATCATGGTCCCTCCTGATCGGGAAGCCGCCAGAGGATATCAGACGAGCTACGGGAGAAAACCAAACTCGTACAAGGCTCGCTATGGTAGGTGACACGGCACAACTAGGCAATGTCAGGGTAGATATACCAATTACGCTTCCGGGCCTATGGTAACGCATAGACGTAGGTACCGCCTACCTCGAGCCACACCCCAGATAAAAAAAATCAAAAGTGGCCACCGAATCAATCCAAAAGTCAAAGTATAATATCGAAGGGATGTGTCCGATCAAAGGTGCTACCTCATTAGCCCGTCAATCGCTCCTGTTTTAGCCACCATATGCCAACTCATGGGAGTGGGGTTCACATATTTACCTCAAAGGAAATTCCGCCACCATCCTACTTCATTCTGAAATCTCCACCGCATACATGATTGTTAAAATGGTTTTCGGAGTTGGCAGAGAGTATGATCCCGGTCTCTTTAACTACAAAACGTTATTATAACACTGCGGTCATTTCAAAATAATTATACTTCAAAACAAGGATATAATATTCATTTCAAAACCATATAATTACGATATCATTTTCGTTTTAAAAACCAAATCAGTATGATATCATTTTTAAAATCATAGTATTTCAAAGTTATAAAATTTCGAAACCAAAGACGTAAAACTATAACACTTCCAAAACGTGATACTTTAAAATTTATAACTTTGAAACATAACTCCCACCCCTTACATGGTTTAAATATTAAAATATTTTATAAAATAAACCATCTTCTTAAATTTCACAAATCGATTCCAAAACAACCCGAATTTCTAAATTTTAAATTGAACCCAATCCCCAAATCATAAATTTCAATTCAATTCGGTTTTCAAATAGACCATTCCAAATTATATCGATTTCAAAACAGATTTGATCCATAAAATAAACCATTTCAAATTCAATATATTTCAAAGCTTAAATATTCAATATTTCAAAACTAAATTTTATAATTCATGTATATATACACCAAATTTTCTTTACTATTATTTAGTTTTGAAATATTTGCTTAATAAATCCAATATCCTTTAAATAAAATTTCAAATTTCAGTAACTGAATATTCCTCAATTTATTTAGACTTGATATATTCACTTAAATCACCTTAAACCCGAATTAAGTTATAAAACCATATTCGTTTAAAATCTCAATTTCAATAAGTTCCCAATGGATTCTTATTAAATATAACTCTTAATTAAATAAAATCTCAAATCAATTTCAAAACTATCTTCTCAACCTTGATTTATAAAAATCAGTATAAACTCTATATTAAAAATATAACTTAAGTAAATACTTATCCATATTATATTTTAATAAAATCAAACTTTATTATTAAACTTATTTTATACTTTAAATAATTTTATTCATAGCTTAAACCAAGAATTTAACTATATATAAAATAACATTTATAAAATATCCAAATCAATATCTCATAAAGTCGTATATTTCTTTACAAATCCATAGAAATTATATCAAAATATTTTTATATATAGACCGCGGCATCTGTATAAAATTTTCTATCATATGGTCAAGTGATACAGATATTTATCATTTCAATCCGCAATTTAAAATAAAAATATGGTTATATATCATTTCAAATCGCAATCCCGAATGAAATAAAATGCATAACAACTGCAGTTCATGACAATATAAAATCCAACATCCATTCATCCAATATCAATCATCAAACATTTATCACAATCATCATCCAATTCAAACAATAACATCAATATAGAACAGAAAATAAATAACAGGTATTTACTGGCAGTTTATATTCAATAATAAATTAAATAACAATTTAACTGGCAATTTATATGCAATAACAAATTAAATAACAACTTAATTCTATAATTTCAATTTATCCGAGATGATGATTAAAAATGTGCCAAACAGTGATGAATAATTTCTAATCACAACAGAAATTAATTTAACATACATAAGAAATTTTAGAAGTTGTGAGTGGGTTAAAAAACACACCTTCTGAATTTAAATTGAATTTAAATCCAATTTAAACCCAAAATTTGAATAGTCTCAGAATCCGTCCAAATTAGCACCAAAATGTTTGAAATTTCGATACGATCCTAGCGCAAAAACCAGCGTGTAAATTCGACCTTGCATGTAAAAGTTATTCGAGTTAGAAGGTAAAATTTCAAATTAAATAAAATAAAAAGAAAAGGAGATAAGATTGCCACGTCACCATCACTTTGGGACAACCGAACCAACATACAGCAGCAAACACTAGCTCCACGCGTGAACCCCCCACCTGCATCGTCCACGCCTTTGCGCTATTTACGACTGCTTCCTTCGCGCTGGCCACTGCGAGTTGCCAGAAGTTTCTCCTCGTGACGCGCGACCCTCCCGTTCCCTCACGATGACGACGACGAAACACACGGCAAGGCAGCCGCTGCCGTTTCAATTGTTAAACCTAGGCTAATTTCTCCGTCGATCTAGCCGTCGATCTGACGAACAATCACCACCGATGAACTCCGCAAAGCCCCCTCTACGCCATGGTACCATTTATTTGATGATCCGACAAAGTCGATCAAGCAGAAACGAACGTCCATGACTAAACTATGGGTTTTCGGAAAAAAATTGATTTGATTTCAAAAACGAATTCTAGATCTGCGATGCGCTCGCTGAGTGCTTTCCGATGATATAAAATATGATACAGTTTGAAGAGTTTGAAATTTTGATTTTGTTTTTGAATTGCAATTGGATTTGGAAGTGAGAATTTGTTTGTCTGCCATTGAGGAGGAGAGGAGCACAGTAGTTTCTATACATACAGAAATAAAAAAAGGCTGCTAGGGTTTATAACAGGGTATTTATAGAAAAAGCTGAAATAGAATAGATGGACACGATTGATATACGCGTTGACGATAAAATGGCCTGAAAAGCCCGTTCTGACTTCGGAACGAAATTGGGTCAACCCATATATCAAAATAGATGTTTTTAAATATTCTAAATGCAATGGAAGAGGTTTCAGGTCCAAATTCCATCGTATGAAGAAGTTATGCTAAAATCGAATTATTTCAAATTGATTTCAGTTGATTTCAGTTGAATCGATTTCTAGGCGTTTTGAGTCCGTACGATCAAACGACAAGCCCGATCGCTACGAAACTTGAAATCTTATAATAATTCACCGTTACGGATCCGATGAAACTAGTTTTGTCGAAATTCGAGTTAGTGACCAAAATGGCTATTTTTACATTAATTAAATAAATTAATAATTAATTAATTAAGTCAAATTTTCAATTTCAATTCTACAATTAACAATTCCTATCATTTTAAAATTTCTTAATCATTTACAATAATTTAACCAAATTTAAATGTCAATTTAGAGTTGATTAGTTTCTCAATTTCAGTGTTAGCCTTAATTCATTAAATTCAGAAATTATAAATATAATTCCCAATAATCCCATTTAACTAAATAAATTAATGATTATTCCATTCATTATTGTCAAATAGATGGATTTAACATTGGATTCAAAACTATTACATTAGTATTCTCACATTCTATCTTAATTTCAAGTAACGTAATACATAGATATTTTAATTTCATTTAATTGCAATTAATCCAATTATTATAGTTCAAATCCAATAAATTATTCAACATGAATTTCAGTTGTTTTCATTTAATCAATTGCCATATTATGGATAGGGTTTACATTGGTTACTTATTGTTGAATTAACAATCTTCAATGACAAATCAAACCTAGCCTAACTGCACAAATGAAGTCAATTAACTGCAATTGATTTCACTTTAAAATTTAAATTCCATTTATTTGCAATTAACTCAATTATTAAATTTAAATTCCAATAAATTAATAAATCTTGAATTTCCATTCCTTTTATTCAACCAATTGTCATATTATGAATAAAATAAATGTTATTTCCCATTATTTACTAAATTCACATTAACAAAATATTTAATTTAGATTTATTGCAATTTTTACCACATTTAAATTCACAAGCTAAATAAATAGGTAACCTAAAATATTTGTTACCATTTACTTTCAATCACACTTATGAGTTATTATTCCCAAACGATTGTTACAATTGTTTACATCACAAAAATTTCATTCAATCACCATTAACATACTATTTAATTATATTTATTGAAATTTATTTCCAATTTTCTAAATACAATCAATTATAACCTTACCATTGTTTCAATTAAATTTGGATTGTACTAAATTAGTTATTTATCAACTGCATTAACATTACTACCTTAATTTACATTCAGTTACTATTAATCAATATATTATTGCACTGGTTAATTAAACGCGTACTTTTATTTACTTACTTTAAATTTTATACCCAAGTGCAACAATTAACACTATTTCTTTATTGGGATTTCACTCCAATTGCCAATAATTAATTTTAATGACCATTGCTACATTTAATTCCTAACGTTCGCTTCATTATAAATTATAAGATTTTTATTTCTTTCTAAATTAATTACAAAAATCTTATTAATTTAACTAATTTAATTATCGAAATTTACGGGTCGTTACAGTACCTTTCCAATGATATAAAATTCGATATAGTTTGAGGAGTTTAAATTTTGAAGTTGAATTTTGAATTGAAATTGCAATTAGGGATTAGGATTTGTCTGCCGTTGTGGAAGAGGAGGAATAGAAGTTTTGTACTTACAAAAATGAGAAATAGCAGGCTGATAGGGTTTATAACTGGATATATATAGGTAGGGTTGAAAATAGAAAGAATGGATCAGATTTGATTGAACGATATCGGCCCAAAAGCCCGTTCTACCTCTGAAACGAAAATGGACCAACCATATATCAAAATAGATATTTTAAAATATTTTAAAATCAATGGAACAGATTTCAGGTCCAAATTCCATCGTATGAAGAAGTTATGCTAAAATCAATTAATTTCAAATTGATTTTCATTGATTTCAATTAAATTGATTTCTAGGCGTTTCGAGTTCGTACGATCAAAGGACAAGCCCGATCGCTACAAAACTTGAAATCCTATAAAAAGTTCATCGCTACGGATCCGATGAAACTGGTTTCTTCGAAATCCAAGTCAGTGGCCAAAATGGCTATTTTTCAATTAATTAAATAAATTAATATTAAATTAAATTAATTCACCTTTCCTTCCAATTATCATTATTTCCAATTTCTATCACTTTGGATTGCTTAATAATTTAAAATCCTTTAAAAAATATTCTTTTATTAACTTATTGTTGGACATTTCACAAATTACAGTAGTTAATTTGAAATTTCAATTAATTCAGTAATTATAATTTATATTCCCAATTAAATCCATACATTTGATTTCTAAATCTTGTTATTGAATCAATTTATCATTTTATGCTTAAAATTATCATTGGTTTATTTTTATTACATTAACATTTCCCATTTCATCCTAGTTTCAATTAATATAGTATTTAATTTCATTTACTTACCATTTAAATATAATTGATTTCCAATAAATCTTATTCACTAATTAAATAGGTAACCTATAACGATCGTTACCATAACCTTTAATTACATTTATGAATCCATTGTTTACAAACAAATGTTCCAATTCTTATAAAATATTGATTTTATTTAATTATCATTAACTCTCTATTCCATACAACAATTATATATTTACATTTGTTTCTGATATTCGATCTCGTAACCAGTTATAAATATCTTCATTATTTCATCATTCAAATTTCATTTCAATTTTTAATGATTAGTTTTTTATTTATCATCTCAATATTCATTGGATTTTCATTCAAGATGTTATTTCCATTTCCAATTCACAAAATCTTTTATTTTCTTCAATATTAAATTACAAAATCTTATTAAATTAACAAATTTAATTATTGAAATTTACGGGTCGTTACAGATAAAAAACGACATGGTCATAAGGACTGGGTTCTGCCCTTTCTCTCCACAGGCTCTCTTTCTTCTCATTTGCCTCCTCTCGTTTCTTACGGGCCAATGCTCTTCGTGCTCAATGGGCTGCTTTCTGCTCTTCCGATTTTGCCATTTACGAAATAGCTTCCTATCATTCAATGGGTCCAAAATCAAACAAGATAGAAGTTCAAAATTTAAGGTGAAACTTAATCAAAGGGAGATTCAAAACAAAGGGAAGGGACTCGAACGAAGATGAGATAATTAAAATTCAAAATAGAAGATGGGTATACTTATATAAGGATATAAATAGAGGGAGGCAAGAACGTATTTCAGAACAAAGATGGAGATCTCAAATTAGAGGAACTCTTATAAATTAGAATTCCGATTCGAAGATAGGCTCGAACGAAAGTGATTCCACAAATAAATTTACTATATATGCTAAGTTTGCCTAGAGCCAAAGCTCTGATACCAAAAGTAATGACCTGGTATTTTCAACCATTCGCATCCGCACATGTCGGACTTGAATTACTCAAAATACCAGATTGTTAATTTAAATTTGGAAAAACTCAGAATATACAGTAAATAAATAAATCATAGAATCACAGACACAGAGTAATATAATAATAATGCAGTGGAATAGATGAATAGTAGTTCATGAAGCTACTATATAAATATCAGAGTTAGAAATAAAATACAGTAGAGCATCTCAAAAACAGTAAAGTCTCCAATACAACTGATGACCTTTCTGAACAAATCGACTGGAAAAGATGAAAGCTGAATCGATAGTTGGATCTCCAAGCAAAGCTCCAAACTCCAAAGGTGAGTCTCAAATGCTGAATTACTCGGTCTGACTCGAGTGTAAAGCAAACAAAAAACACTCGAGTCAGGATTAACATTCTTATATCAATAAATCCAACTCAAGTGAAATATCAACTGAAACACAAGTAACTTAGAGGATGCTTGGGATAACCATCCTCTAAGGATCCATGGAACTATGTACAATGTAGAAATATACACTATAACACCGTGATCATTTCAAATTAATTTATACTTCAAAACCAAAATATCATTTTCATTTAAAATATATCTATTTCCCAAAATAGTATATATATCTTAAATAATTTATAAAGTAAAGTATTTGTAATTTCCTCAAACTCCACAAATCGATTCAAAATCAACTCGACTTTCCCATTCAAATTTAATTCAATCTCTATAAATTTCCTTTCGATTCAGTTTCTGACTAAACAAATCCAAATTTATTGATTTCAAATACAGCTTTAAACCACAAATAAACCATTTAAATTTCAATGTAATTCAAAGTCAATATTTCAAAACTTTAAATATTCAACATTTCAAAGACTAAATTTGACAATTGCATTTATCTCCCCATTTGACTTCACTATTATTTAGTTTTGAAATATTCCCTTAATAAATTCAGTATTATTTATATGACCTTAAATTACATTTCCTATATATTACCTTCGATTTCTTTAGACGTGAAATATCCATTAAATTACTTAAATCAAAATCAAGTTATAAGATCATATCTAAAAATTCCAAATTCAGTAGTTTCAAATCGATTTAATTAAGTAAAATTCATAACTAATTACAATTTTAATCAATTCAACCTTATCTTCCTTACTTATACAAATCATTGAAAAATCGATTTAAGAATATAATACTTAACATATTATATTAATTAAATCAAACTTTATTAATTTAGGTTTATTATTGAGTCTACTTTATATTTAAACATATTTATATAAAATATTTCAATATTAAATAAACCATATATATTCCCTTTCAAAACCATAGAAATCATTTTCAAAATATTTATATATAGACCAACAGTGCCTGTATAATTCTCTATCCAATGGTCAAGTAATAAGGATATTTATCATTTCAATCCGCAATTTAATATATACGAGTATATATCACTTCAACCCGCAATCCCAAATTCAATGCAAATGAAAATTGCTTGGGTCTATCATTTCAACGCATAACAATTTTCTCCTATTCTCAAGTCCGTTCGGTTATGTATCATTTCAACCCATATTGAATTCTATACTAACAGGGAACTTGCAGAGTAATGAAAGTTACGATAATAATAATAACAGGCATATATCATAAATAATAATATAATATAAACAACAGGATATGGTGTCATATCCTACAGGTGAACAGTTACAAAATAATTGCATATATACCACAATTTAAAATAACTAACAGCGGCATATATCAATTGTCGTTTCAATTGAAATCTAATTTAATAAATATAAGAATGTTAATCATGAGTGATTGTCACCTTTTGAGGCTAAGATAGATTTGACGAAGAAATGAGTTACGAATCCAAGCACGAATTTCGAAGCAAAGCAAGATTGGCACGAATTCAAAGAACAGGGCTGATAACAAGGAATTGATGAAATAAATCAGAATATAGTTAATAGAAACAGAAATTATTATTAGTATTATTATTATTTCCATCAAATCAATATTTAATTTAAAACAAATGTTAAAATAACACACCCACACATATATAAATTTATAATTAAAATCATTGTTTTAATTAAACCCCATATAATACAACAAACATATCCGCATATAATTATTCAAAACCTATGTACGGTCGAATATATAACTAATTATATAGATCAATATACAACAAGAATATGTAAAAATACTTTTCTATAAATTGTTATACTAACACCATAGATAATTTATCATTTCAAAATTATATAGGGTTTTAATTTAAAATCATATATTGAAGACTATATTGATACGTAGACATGTATATTATTAAACGACAAACAAGAAAGTATTCATGTAATGAAAATATATCAACCTTTATATATATAACAGATAGATGAAACTTCAATTTTTATTGCATATATATGTATACACATATTATCTACAGCAGACTACCACTAGTACAAAAATGTATTTATATATACACATATAACATATCAAATATATAGTTGTCAAATATATTTCCCATTAAAAATATGGCTTTTACTAACGTATATTTATAAACTGTTGAACATAGATATTATGTAAAATATCACATGGGAAGCGAAAGCAGGTCAAAAATAACTATTATGAAATCTAAGATATTATATATAACATAAACATGCGTACTTTATATGATTTGGAAATATGTCAACATATATAACAGACTATATATAAAACTTTCGTAACTAACTTATATATATACAAGATAACATAACTATATATATTTACTGTAACATTATATGAATGTATACTAGCCAGCAATGCTTATCAACAACATATTTTATAACAATATTTTTTTTTGAAGCTTAACATGATCTATAAAAGCGAGATCAAACAACAAGGTTCAAGGTCTGCAAATTATTTGCTGAAAACACAATTTTTCATAAACGTGTGTGTGTGTATATATATATCCTTATTATCATAATTAAATATATATAATTCCTCGATCTAAAAGAGACGCTGGGAGGAGAGGAGCTGTGAGATCGGTGGGAAAACAGCGGTGCACGGTGGAGACTGACGTAGGCGAAGGCAGCAGTGTCACACATACCGAGAAGAAGGGAAGACGGGGTCGGGCCGATGCCAGGCTGGGCCGAAGCTTGGTGAGAAGGCGGCACGACCAGGGAAAGACAAGGTGGTGAGGCCGATGGGATGCGGAAGGAGGGAGTTGTGGTAACGAATTGGTTGCTGTATTTGCGGAGGGTAGGCCGAGAATGTGAAGAGCTTGAAAATGGAAGGAGACCCGTTTATATATATGTTGATAATATACGTTTCTGGAAAACAAAAGGTGTGAACACAAGGAAGAGAGAGGCAATGAAACGTACAAGTGTAAATATAAATTGAAATGATGGAACAGTTGTACATTGATTGAGAAGTTATTAAAGCAATTTATTATATCGTGTGGGCTTCACGTTTCAATTTGAAAAGGCAAAGGAAAGCTAACGGTCACGATTTACGGTACCAATACGACGCAGCGTTTTATTGTTTCCGTCGCGTACCGGATCTCAAAATACAGAAATAAATATACCGCAGAGATCAGCACGACGAGACGATCAAAACGGTATGCAGATAGTGGTGGTACGATCATCTGATCAAAAGTTGATAATTGTTACAAGAAATACTGTTATTTTGCCAAAATTAAGATAAACGGAGCAATAGAAGTTCAAATTTGAAAAAACGAAAGATGACTTCTCACTCAGAAGATGATCTAGAAATTTATGTATAAAATATTCAGGTTTTGGAAAACATTTATCATCATCAACTACTAATTGACTTGAATTTGAATAAAATTATACAATAAAATTTACTTTCATATTTTCTGATGAAAATTTACCAATTGCTATGTTAAAATAAACGTATTTCAAATACAAAATTTTTAATTTCAAATTTTGTTGTTTAAAATTTCACAAATTTTTTAATTAATTTAATAAATAAATTACTAAAATTTATGGGTCGTTACACTTTTCTCCTCTCCTTCGATCCTTCCTTTGTCCTCCTTGTACCGCTCTCTCTTCCACCATCCAAGCCCTCATCTCCTCCTCCTTCTTTCGGCCATCAATTACCACCCAAAGCCAAAACCCTATCCCTCTTTTCCTACCCTAGGTCGAGCCCTCTTTGTCTCTTTTATCTTCCATTTCATAAAAAAAAAAGGTTACATATTTCTATTTTGGTAATCCATTGATTCTAGCTTGCGTTGCTTTGGAATTAAGATTCAAATTTCATAGTTTTATTTTATCAAATATTTCCTAGCCTCGAAAGGTGAGCTATTCACTCACGATTTATAATCTTATGCTAAGTGGATGAATATAAATTGACATGTTAATGGAATGTTGCAATAGTTTAGAACTTTTGCGTAGTTTGGTTATGATTTGATATGACATATGCTCATATATGTTCACTTGTTATTTTTGACATGAAATTGTTATTGATATTATTATGTTTATTTATAAAAAAGGTAGATGTGATGATATGTTTATTAATATGCTTCATGATGCTAATATTAAATTGCTATGTTGAAAAGAAAAAGGAAAATGTTATATTGACTTAAAGGTTGACACTTTTGTGATGGAAATTGTCATTAGTATGTTATGTGAAATTTATGTGTGGAATGACAAAAGAAAAGGAAAAAAAGAAAAGAAAAAAGAAAATACAATTTATATGCATATATATGTTATGTTGTAATATATGAAATCACCTAAATTGCTAAAAATGGTTGCATATTTGGTTATGTTATGATAGGAATCTTATGTTACCTTCCGTGTTAAATATGCATATATGCTATATTATGTAGTTTGTATGTAATTATGTGTTATTGTATGTAATTGGTTATGTAAGCAATATGTTATGTTATGTGATTCATTATGTAAGTTATGTGCCATCTTATGTAAATTGTTATGTATGATCTTGTGTTATGTTATTTATTTTATGTAAATCATGCTGCAAGTTCTCTTAGTTTTAGGAATTCCCTGTGGGTTGAAATAACACATACCCGAACGATCTTTAGAATAGGAGAAAAATCGTTATGGGTTGAAATGATAAACCCAAGCGATTTTATTGATTTTGAAAATTTGGGATTTGCGGGTTGAAATGATATATACCAGTAAATTTTAAATTATTGTGGATTGAAATGATAAATATCACTATCACTTGACCCTAGGATAGAAAACTATATACGGACACTGGAGGTGTGTTTTTAAAGTGATTTTTGAAATTTTGGAAAGATGTGTTTGGAAAAAAAGGAAAATGATTTTTAAATTTAATATAAAGATTTTATTTTAAAACATATATGTAAAATTTAGATTTTAAAAGTATATGTTTTAAGAATTCTAAATTTATAAGTAAATGTAAATTTTAAGGTTTTGCTTATAACTTTATTTACTTCTTTTCTTTCATAATATAAGATTTAATTTAATAAAATTTAATAAAAATAAAATATATTATGTTTAAAATATTTATATTAAAATATTTGTTTTAATATATAACCTATTTTCATATATAACCTATTTTAATATATAAACTATTTCAATCTACAATCTATTTTTAAATATAAACTATTTTTAATATATATATCTATTCCAGTATATAAACTACTTATTCAAAATGTTTTAAAGTTGGAACTGTTATGATTTATATTTAATTAATTTAAATGCGAATATTTTGATATGATGGTTTAACCTATTTTCTGGTTATGATTTTGATGTTGAATATGATTTCGGAAGTGAATATGATTTCAAAAGTAATATGATTTGAAGTGAATATGATTTCGAAAGTGATATGATTTTGAAGTGAATATGATATTTTGGTTTTAAAAATGTAAAAGAACCAACTGGTGTGAAATAAGCGCTTGGTTGTTAAGAAGACCGGAATCAGATATTGTCATACTCTCTACCAATACCAAAAACCACTTTAACAACTGTGTACGTGGTGGAGATTCTAGAATGAAGTAGGATGATTTGGTGAACAATTCTTGAGGTATTAATGCAACCCTGACTCCCACGAGTCAGCTTGATGTGGCTAAAACATGAATTATACTCGGCCAGGTGAGGTCGCACCTCTGATCGAGCATGCTTCTTCGAAACCATTCTATTACTTGTGATTTGATTGGGTGCACCTTTGATTTGGAAGTGTGTCTTGAGGTGGACGGTAGTAGCTGCTATGCGTTACCACCAGTCCGGGAGTGCAAACGGCAGAATCCTACCCTGTCATTGCCTCGCGTGCCTTGTCACATGTTTTACCGCGCCCTGTACGCGTTTGTTTTGTACCTTATCCATGGGGTGCCCTCTGGGTAAACCACCGGTTTGGTGGAGCTTACTATATTGTATAGACTACAGGAATATATAAAATGTGTTAAGAGGGATATGGGTAACGCCTTAACGCTACTTTAATATTTTTCTTTACTGTAGACATTATTTATGTAGCGTATTGTATTATGTATGTAGATAGGTGCACGGATCCTTAAAGGATGGAAATCCCAAACATTCTTTAAGTTATTGCATTTCATTTGGACATTTCACTTGAGTTGATTTACTTGCATAAGATTGTTAATTTTAACTCGAGTGTTTTGTGTTTTGCTTTATGCTCGGATCAGCCTGAGTATTATAGCATTTGAGACTCACATTTTGAAGCTTGGAGTTTGGTTTGGAGATCTTACTTATCTATTCATCTTTCCAGTTATTCTGTTATTTCAGTCAATTAGTTATTTCTGTTCAGATTTGTTATTTGCATATGTATAAAGACTTCTGTGTGTTTGGACTTTTGTTGTCTTTTGTCTTGGACTCTGTTGTTTCTGTAGTAACTTCATGAACTACTATTTATCTATTCCGCTGTATATTGTTGTATTACTCTGTGTCTATGATTTTGTGATTGATTTATTTACTGTATATGCTAAGTTTTGCCAAATATAAATAACAATATGTTGTTTTGAACAATTTAAGTCTGACATGTGTGGTTTATTGTCGATTTGAATGGTTCAAAATATAGGGTCGTTACATCATAGCCACGATGCGTTACCACCAGCCCTGCTATCCGCACTGCTAGTATCCTACCTTGGTCATTGCCTCACGTGCTTTATCATACTTTTATCTCTATACGGGACCACTACGATTTTAGTTTAGTGTTGTCGCATCATGGCGCATCCCTATCCCCCGACGTGCTACTGGGACGTTATATGCAAACTGTACAACAATGCTTAAAAACGTGTTAAGGAGGATTGATGTAAAGCCTTAACGCTAAGAAAAATATTTATTTTACTGATCAGACATTATATATGTAGCGTCTTCTATTATATATAAATAATTTGATGGATCTTTAAGAGATGGAAAATCCTGTAACATCTCTTGAGTTATTGCATACACGTTATACATTGGATAGGAGATGTGAAATCCCGTAAACATTTCTGATGCTATTACACTCATGTTATACGTGATATTGATCTGACTCACATAAGAATATTTTAGACCTGACTCGAGTATTTTGCCTTTTCATTACGCTCAGGTCAGTCCTGAGCTTTTCAGCGCATTGAAGATCATTTTTTGGAGGACGAGAATGAAGATTTGGTATATTATATTACTATTATTATTTCCCGGCATCATGTTATTCTGCTGCATTATATTTTTTTGGAACTAGGGAAACCTGTTCAATCACTACCGACCAGCGATTCCTGAACAGTAAACCTAGGGAATAGCCGGAAGGCCCGCCACAACTAACTATTCCGGGCAGCCAGACCTTTCGGTTGACTTGGGGCAGGAGTCAGCTGCATTATATTTTGTTTTGTTGTATATATAATTCTGATAATTGTTGTATAAATTATAATCAAATGTATAATATAAATAGCTTCATGAACTGTTTATTTGATTATTATATTTTGTAATTCCGCTGCGAGATTCTGTGTTTGTTTTCTTCTTCTTTTCTCATTTTTCTTAATTAACCACATTGATTGTCTATGTTCTGTGTTGTTTAAGATGGACATATGTGGATTGTGGTCGATTTAAATCTTCCTAAATGTGGGTCGTCACATGATTGTTTTGTGTATCACGCATTTCTACCGTTGGATTTTTCATTAAATCGTTCAGTTGTTCTTCCGCGTTTTGCATTTTCAAATTGGAGGGGGAAAAAATTATATCAAAACAACAATAAAATTCAACTCTTGATTCTATTATATTATTATTATTATCACCATCATTCAATTGATTCAAACATAATATTTGAGAATTACATAATTATGTTATTATGGTTTAATGAAAGCATAACGAAAGGTAAAAAAATTGATGAATGACATGAAAATGATTCTCTTTTATTAAAATTTTAGGAGGCTGTAACTCATGTATTTAAATAGAATTAGGCTGATTTATAACATCAGTAATACCGTCTTTCATCGACCTTATTTGAGAAGGGAAAAAAAAACCTCCATACATTTTGACTCCAGATATGTCATATTTCATTATTTTATCAATTTTACTGATATCATTTAACATTATGTGTCACATCAAAATCGCAGAGGTACACTCACATTCTTACAATCTTGAGCTATCAAAATTTCAGCTATAGCTAAGATCACTCCACCTTCACCATGTTTCCACAGCATCCCTTCTTCTTCTCCAAATAAAACTCCTGATTCTCTTTCCAAACTTCCCCGTTCTCATATACCTCTTTCTTCCAAATTGGAACCCTAGCCTTCAACTCATCAATCACAAACCGACAGGCCTCCATCGCATCATCTCTGTGAACAGACGACGCAGCCACAAAAACGCTGGCCTCTCCGACCTCCACGATGCCCAGCCTGTGCGCCACCGCGACTTTGATCAGATTCCACTTGGATCTGGCGGAGGAGAGGATGGATTCGAGCTGGCGGATTGCCATAGGGACGTACGCTTCGTAACGGAGCTCCAGCACGCGCTTTCCATTGAATGAATCTCGAGTCGTGCCCTCGAACGTGGCGATTGCGCCGGCGGAAGGGGAGCGGACATGGTTGGTGTATTTGATAAGGTCGAGGGGAGTTGTGGTGGTTGCTGGTTGGATTTCTATTAGGTCATCGGAGGTGGAGGAGGAGGGGAAGGAGGACATTTTTTGATTCACGTTTTCTTTGTTTACCTATCTTTGACTTGGGGATTGAGAGGACTCAAGAGTGGGGGCTATATTTCATGGGGTTTGATAAGGACACTTCATTTGTTAAGGTTGTTTTTTTTAATACAAAAAATCACTAAAGGTTTCTACTAAATAGAACATTCATTTGTCAATAAATTGTAATATTACCAAAATATCATTTTTATCCCTTTTTCCCCGAGTAATTTATTGGCTTCCTCTTAATTAAATTTATTAGTATGTAAATCATGAAGAAATCAAACCCTAATGAAATTTGTGTAGAAGAGAATATGATTCTAACTCAATAAAGTCAACATTATGTTGGATCTGTTCAACCAACCATCGAGGTAAGTTTTTGTTTTTGGCTAGGGTTTAACTAGGATTTTAGGGTACTATTGGTTTCGGCAGTTGCTTGTCACGTATCATAGCTTTATTTCGAATGATCGCTGTGGAAACAAATCTTGTGTTTCGACAGTATGACGCCGTTTTTCGAAAGTCCATGTCGAATTTTTTTTTTCCCTGCGTGTTTGACTAAGAGGTAAAAGGGGGAGAAATAAAAAAAAGTGGTTAAAATTGAAAGAGTTGCAGTTTTATTTTAGTGCCTACGTACTCCCCTTAACAAAAAAAAGTGGAGTGCGCTTAAATTTTGACCCCCCTTATGACAAATTAGAGTCTCGTTAACAAACCCTATTTCATTTGTCATCTGGGATGAGTTTTCTGATCGTTTATTGGTGCGTCTAGATAGGCTAAACCTATTAACACCACGTATATTTCTTTTCCCACCCTGGTATTTGTAAAATAAAATCTACACCCCATAAACTTCTTTTAATACCCCAATTCATGCCAGTTTTACCATTATTTCTAATTTAGTGCAGTTGAAAGTTGATATGCAGTCCACGAATCTATAATGAAAATTTTGCCTAGTATAATATTAGAACACATTCACTGTAAGTATGGTTTACATCATTTCCAAGTGCGGTGTGCCCTAGGTTTACTTCATTTCCTTATGCAAAGTGCACTAGGTTTCTATACTTTCCAAGCTCTCACTGCACTAGGTTTATACAATTTTCTAATGCATAAAAGCAATGGATTGGTATTAGTTTTGTAACATCCCGCCTTTTCGCACACTTTAAAACGACACGCGTGCCAATTCAAAGCATACGCAAGGGCGGATTGTTATGGGGTAAATAAGAAAAACAGAGAAGAATTAAAGCAAAACAGAATCTCACAGCGGAAGGATAAAATATAATAACAAATATACAGTTAATAAACAGTTTACAAAAGCTTGATTTTACTTATACAATGAATATCAGAGTTACACATACCAAATACGACAATGCAGCGGAATATAAAGAGTGTGGTGCAATACTATATATAGAATAATACTGATTCTTCGTCTTCGTCCTCCAAAGCTAAAACCTGTTATCCTGAAACGCTCGGACTGACCCGAGCGAATTTGAAAAGACAAAAACACTCGAGTCAGACTAGAATATCTTATGTGAGTTAAATAAACAGAAATAAATATGAGTGCAGTAACTCAAGAGATGCTCGGGATTTACATCTCCTAAGGATCCGTTAAACTATTTACTATGTAGTATATTGCGCTATTATAATAGTGTCTATTTATAAAATAAACTTACTTTTTAATAGCGTTAAGGGGTTACCCATATAGCCCTTAACACGTAATAGTCCCAGTAGTCCGTCCAATATCATAGTCCCTCCTGATCGGGAAGCCACCAGAGGATACCACACGGGCTACGGGAGAAAACCAAACTCGTACAAGGCGCGATAGGGTAGGTGACACGGCACAACTAGGCAATGCCAGGGTAGATATACCAATTGCTATCCAGGCTGATGGTAACGCGCAGCGCGCAGCTGCCGCCCACCTCGAACTAACTCCCCCAAAAATCAAAATATAGAAGTGGCCACTGAATCAATCCAAGTCAAAGTATAATATCGAAGAGGAGCGTCCGATCAGAGGAATGACCTCATTGGCCTGAGAATCGCTCCTGTTTTAGCCACCTTATGCCAACTCACGGGAGTTGGGTCCACGTATTTACCTTACAGGAAAACGTCGCCACCACCTACTTCATTCTGGAATCTCCACCGCGTACACGGTTAGTCAAAGTGGTTTTCGGTATCGACAGAGAGTATGTCCATATCCGATCCCGGTCTCTTTGCCAACCCATCGTTATTATAACACCGCGGTTATTTAAAAACAGTTTATACTTTAAAACCAGAATATAATCCCTTTCAAAACCATAATATTTCGATATCATTTCTTCTTTAAACCCAAACAATTCATTTTGATATTAATTTATAAAGACTCAAATCAATGATATCGTTTCCCAAAAATTTCCTTTCCCAAAATTTTGTCACCTTTTATTATTAAAATTCCTTGAACCAAATATTTGGGAATTAACTCTTATTATAATACTTCGAAATCCATAGACTTTAACACATTACTTTCAAAACTAAATGGTTTGGATATTCAACAATATATAGAATAAGTGGTTTTACTTTACGGTAAATTTGTACGGAAAACAATTTACATGGCTTTATGAATATTTCTTTACCCAAAGTTAAAACCATAATCCAAAATATTATTTCAAGTCCCAAACCATTAAATTTTATATATATATATATAATTTTTATCCATTTGAGTAATATTTCAACCAAAGTTGGATTTTATTCTTTCAAATCAAAAGTTCTATTAGTTAGTCTTGAATATAAAATCCATAACAATAAGACTTTAATTTCTAAAAATAAAATATATATATTTTCCCAATTCAAATTTTTCTAGAATATTCTTTTCACTTTATTTTGGAAAAAAAATCCAAATATAAATATCATATCTTAAAATTTCCAACTTAACATTTAAACCTATGATTTATCAAACTCCATTTCTAAATTTTCTTCCAATTTAATACAGAGACTTTATACACCTTTAAATTCCAAAATTTCAACTTCATATGTATATAATTATGGAAGAAATATTCATACAATATAAAATTTAGGATTTATAAACCGTATTCTATCAAACCATAGAAATCACATTAAAAATAGTTATATATAGACCGCGGTGCCTGTATATAATTTTCTATCATATGGTTAAGTGATACGGATATTTATCATTTCAATCCGCAATTTAAAAATAAACTGCGGTTGTATATCATTTCAAACCGCAATCCCGAAAATGTAAAATGCATGCTAACTGGCAGTTTAATGATATCCACATAAATCATCCATTCACCAACACATCCATCACCCAATTTCAACCATCAATCAATATCAATCACTATCAACCAATATCAATCAATAACAATATTAGTTCGATAATATGCAACGGGTAATAACTGTCAGTTCATTCAAATTAAATTTCAACTATTAATCTAACCATTAATATTTAGAGATAATTTATATAACTGTTAACTAGCATTTCATATGCAAACAAAATTCCTAACAATCAAATAAATACGCAATAAATCAATTAAATTAACAGCTAAATCAAATAAACTGCAATTCAACAGATGTGAATGAAATAAACATGCCAATTACGCATAAATAAATTCCTATCCATTTCTAAAATTTATTTAACAAACATAAAAGCTTCTAGTAATTGTGAGTGGGTTAAAACACTCACCTTTTGAATTTAAATCGAATTTAAACCCGATTTAAACCCAAAAATTCGCCCGTCTCAGAATTCGTCCAAACCAGCGTCATTAGATCCGGAATTTAAATACGATCCTAACAAAAAAAAATTCGCGTGAAACCGATGTCGTATGAAAAAGTTATGACGAAAAACTGATTTGAAAACAAAAATTAAATAAAAAGAAAACAACTCACATTCACCATATTATGCACGCCACGTCAGCAATGTGAGGCCCTTCACGCGCACGTACAGGAAGCCTTCGCACCACGCAACATCACGAACCAGTTTGTGGAAAACCATGCATCGCGTAACCCAATCTTTGCAGCCGCCTCCTCACGTTGCTGGCCCTCTCGGCGCCATCACCTAGGGCTCCCCTCGCCATCCTCCTTCCCTGCCGACAACCCCAGGACCACCACTGACCCCATCGACCGTGAATAGGTAGGCAGCCGCCGCCTAAAACTAACCCAAATCGAATTGTAGCGAGCAATCCGACCATCAAAACGCCAAACAAACCACATAGATGCGCTCCCCATCGTCCATACTACAATACCCAGAAAGGGTTTGGCGATCTGACGAAGTTTGCGACGACGATGATGAATGGTCACGGACTGTTTGAATTTATTCTGAGCAAACGACAGCCCCAATTGAAAAACGAATTATACCAGTAGATTACGCGTATCGAATACTTCAACATATATTTTTTCTGGAATTTTCTGAAATTTTTGAGTTTTGACTTTTGATTTTGAACCGTGGATAGATCTAGGTTTTGCAACCATTAAAGAGGAGAAAGATATGAAGAAAATGTACGTATATTCAATTGACAGAAGAAAGGGGCTAGGGTTTATCACGGTATACTTATAGATAGGGTTGGGTTGGAGCGTACAGGCTAGAAGGATGAACGTACGCAACGAACTATGGCCCAAAAAGCCCGCTATGCCTCCGGAACCAAATTTGTTAAAACTATATATCCAAATAGGTGTTTTAAAATATTCTGAACGCGATGGAAAAAGTTTCACGACCAAATTCGATCGTATGAAGAAGTTATGCTGAAAACAAGATTTCCAAATTGATTTCAAATTGATTTTAATAAAATTGATTTCAAGGCGTTTCGCGTCCGTACGATCAAACGACAAGTCCGATCGATACGAAAATTGAAACCCTATAATAATTCACCGATACGGATCCGATGAAACTTGTTTCGTCGAAATCCGAGTCCGTGACAAAATGGCTATTTTTAATGTTTATTAAATCAATTAAATAAATCATAAAAATCCAATTCTATTTTTCAACTTCTAATATTGGCCAAATCTTATTACTTATAAAATTCAATCAATTCCAATTGATTTAGCAGCTTGGATGTGAATTAAAATCTATAAACATATCAATTTGCAGTGTTAATTTCTGCATTTTTATAATTATTTGGAAATTATAAATTATATTCTAAAACTCAATTATTAAAGCTTATATTCTTATACTCTCAACAAAATCCAATTAGATAAATAGATTTGATTTCTATTCCAACTCATGATTGCAAATAAACTTTTACCATAATTAAATTCCAAATTATTAATAACCCTTATTTTTCTTAACTATTTATTAATTCCAATCCAATCGAATTCAACACTATAAATTTGATTAATTTATTATATTCACTTCCTTTCTATTATTCAAAGTTATTGTTGTAAATACGACGAATACTAACATTAGTTTAAGATTTCACTCAATGTTTACAAATTCCATTTCAATTTAATAACGTAATATTTTACGTTCAATTCTATTTTATTTGTCGTAAATACCACTTGTTGAATTAAATACTCAAATCATAAATAAATCTTGCTTCTAAAGTTATACCAACAATGGTCCAGTTAAATTTGAATTAGCTTTACCTTTATTTTATGAAATTAACTATTGCAATAAATCCAAATTAATAAAGAAGGTTAGATTCCTATACTACTTCTTTGGGTTTCAATTAACCTTTTATGGCGAGTATGAATTTCAATGTATAATTGAAACCTTTATATCCATTTAATTTTACAATCATCCAATATCTACATATTCTAGCTAAATTCCAACTAACGTATAAATTAGCTATTCCAACTTCCATTAATTGCGATTATCATACTATAGAAATTAAATTCCATTAACCACATAAATAAAAGTTGATCCCCATCTATTTACATTATATCACGTTTGCATAAATTTATTCAATGGTCACTTTTAATTAGTAACTGTCCATTTTCCAATCCAAATGTAAATCTTCCACCTTTGAATTGTTATATTAAATGGAATTTATTCTAGGTAATATTTTTACTAATATTTACTGATTCAACATTTATATGTTTCTAAAAAATAGCTCCAACCAAATGTGACAATTTACATTTCATTTCTATGCAATATATACTCATCTTATTCCATTCATTTGGTTACTGCATTGAAATCTATTTATTAACCAATACTAACGTTATTATCATTAAATAAAATTTTATTCCCAATTTTATTCAATACCTAGAACAATAATTTACATATTAAATCAAATCGTTCTTCTACTTAACTCAAGTTAGGTTATATTCCCATTTCTTATAACTAGGTCTTCAGTCACCATTTACATAGTTAAATTTTAACGTCTATTTACATCTTCGTTTATAATTTAGAGTTTCTACTAAATTGGATTACACAACTTATGAACTTTAAAAAAATTTAGTCCACCTAATACATTTTTTTCTAATATTTATGTCTATGCAATCCAATTCAGTTATAGTTTCATTAATACCGTTTAAAATCAACAAATTATGACTTATAACCTCAATCACAAATTCCAGTTATTTCAATCTATGTCATATAACATTTAAGTTATTTAACTTTAATTACAGTTACTATCTAACCCTCACATTCCATTTCTTTAAAAATCCTAAGGCTTCTATTTTATTCTGGATTAGATTAGAAAACATATAAATTAAATTTATTCAATATTATCTAATTTAACGGGTCGTCACAAGTTTCAAGTTTCCATTTTTGTTAACTCAAATTAGTCACATGCACCATGTTAAAAAAAACCTACGCGTTTTCATGTTTACACATTAATAAGCAAAACGAAAATTCATAAATTGAAAAAAGAAAAACAAGAAAATGTCCATAACACCAAAATCATGGTAACTTGGCTTGAGAAAGATCATATTTATTTAAGAAAAAATAATCATTATCACTTTTAGCAGAAAAATATAACTAAAATGTTAGTTTTAATGTTTATATTTATAAGGGTATAATAGTAACTACAATTATTTTATTATTAGTGGAGTATCTAAGGAAAAAACGAGGGTACTAACAGAGTTTATCGTGTAGATATTGAAAGGGACTTTGTATTATATGGATGACAAACAATCGTACCAGTGCTCCCCGTATAGCTAATCAATCGAAAAAAATCTTCTCTCTTTCAACAATATATCATCCCACACAAGTGTTGCTTTCTAATAACTGGGATGCTGATGACACTATTATTTACACTTGTAAAATTTAATCAACTATCATGTAAAAACAACATTAAGGCATCATACAACCGTACCAAGAAGTTCACACGACAATGAAGTACCTTACCATACAAAAATATCTTCCTATTTTACATTGATAGTCCTGTCGCTTTTGATATTAAGAATTAAAGACAGAATTTGATAATATTTTTAGAACTAATAATTGAAAATGTAAATCCAAATGCCCTTAACAGCACATCATGATTATTAGGGGTATCAAATACATCTCAAAACTTATTTTGTTTGGCCTGTATTCAAAGAAAAGAATCAAAAGCAATTCTTAATCATCTAGATTAATCATTATATTACCAATTGACAACATCTAGTTGATCACTAACGAATTATTGATTGGATAAGTAAGACAACTAATGTAATATAATGGCGAAATACAACATGTTCGATTAGCGACGTAGTGCGAAACGTTAAGTTTTCATCGATTAATTTGGTTAACATGATTTACTTATAATGGGTAACAATAATAAAATCAACGGACATACGTAAGAAGATTTGATGGGGAAAAAACATTTTGTGAGTAGTAAATTATTGGTTGAATGTGCTTATTGAACGTAATGTGATTAAAAATTTATTTATTGCCGTTTGGTGTATTTAAATCATCATTCCAGTTAATTTGAATTTATTTATGAATTAAATTGTTATTTAGATTATTATTGAATTTAAATTTTCAGTTGATTACCTGTAAATGATAATCATTTATTATTGTAAATTATTGATTGAATTGGATGATGATTATGATGGATGTTTGATTTTTTGATAGTGGATGATTGGATGTTATGTTTAAATTATATATTGTCATCACCCTGCAAGTTCCCTTAGTTATTGTCTACGAAAATCGTTATGGGTTGAAATGATGTATACTCGAACGATCCATAGATTAGGAAAAAATCTTTGTGGGTTGAAATGACAGATTCGAGCGATTTTATGGATTTTATTTAGTTCGGGATTGTGGTTTGAAATGATATATAACCGTAAAATTTTAAGTTGCGGATTGAAATGATAAATATCCCTATCATTTGACCATATGGTAGAGAATTATACGGACACCGGTTTGGTTAAATTAAATGATTTTAATCCTTAATTTGAATTTAGTTAAATGATATTTTGAAATATAATTTGATTTATATTAATTGAATTATTATCGAATTTCGAGTTTTATGTTAAATTTGAATGAACTAACCGTAAAATTAAATCAACCGTAAAATTTTAGATGTTGCAAATTTCTTGAATTTTCTTGGGATTAGTTTCGATTCCATGAGCATTAACAATGAAACCCAAGAATTTTCCTAACGCGACACCAAAGGAACATTACTGAGGATTGATATCGGAGGATATCGAACCTCTCCGCTAAATCTTTAATATGGTCACTTGATCATCGTGACTTCACAAGCATATCATTCACAAATACTTCCATTGTCTTCCCAATCTGATTGTTAAACATTTAGTTGACCAGATGTTGATACGTTAGCCTAGCGTTCTTTAATCCAAATGGCATTACCACATAGCAATACAATCCCACGTCGATTATACAGTTGGTGTGCTCCTGGTCGGGGATGTGCATCGGGATTTGATCATATCCGGAGTATGCATCCATGAAAGATAGCAACTTCTATCCTACGGTTGAGTCCACCGGTTGGTCGATCCTTGGTAGGGAAAACTGTCTTTCGGACACACCTTATTTAAGTCTGAATAGTCAATGCACATTCTCCACATTCCGGTTGAGTGATGAGACAAACATGAATCAAAATTGATCATGACATGATCGATCACTCGCTAAGACAAACCCCAGACCATGGGCAAATCAATCAATTAAGGATATTGATTTATGTAAATTGAATTATTATCGAATTTCGAGTTTTATGTTAAATTTGAATTGTTTTAAAAGGATTTTTAAAGGAATTAAATTGAAATTTTAAAGTTGGATTTGAAATATAAGAGAAATTTATCAAAATTGAGTTATTTGAATTGTTTGAAATATAACTTTGAAATGTATTGAAATTGGAATATATTAAATTGATATTTCAAACATGGATCGAAATCGATATAGAATTTAATAGTTTATTTAAAATTTGAATTGAAAGATTCAAAACTGGGTTTTGTTGATTTGGAAATTGAAATAGTTCAGACGTGTTGAAATAAAATAAATAGTTTAAATTGATATTAATTCCAAATTCATATTTTAATATAATATGTTTGAAAATATATTATTTTAAAAATTCTAATTTTTAAGATTTTCAAATTATTAAACTATTTTAACCTATATTAACTATATTAAATCAATTTACCTATTTTCGACCATTTAATTTATTTTAAAACTAATTAACCCATTTTAACTTAGTTTAAATCTGATTAATCTATTTTAAAGCTATTTAATCTATTTTAATTATATTTAATATATTTAAATCTATTTAGCTATCTTAGATTAATTTAATAGTATCTTTAATCTTTAATTAAACTATTTTAGAGCATCTTAATTATTTACAACTATGTAAAACTATTTATAACTATCTAAACTATCTTTTTAATTTTCAAACTAAATTATGTGGATGTCTTTATATTTAAATCCTCGATTTTAAAGTGAATAAGGTTCAATGATATTATAACCTAAGTTGAGATTTAAATTATATATTTGATTTGAATATGAAGTTTTGAAATGAGGGTTGTAAACTATTTTGAAATATAACTTCGAAAGTGAATATAATTTCAAAAGTGATTTGGTTTGAATTGAGTATGATATTTTGATATCAAGTATGTAATGATTTTCGAAATTTTAAAAGAACAATCTGGTGTGTAATAAGCGTTTGGTTGTTAAAGAGACCGATATCAGATATTGTCATACTCTTTGCCAATACCGAAAACCACTTGAACATATGGATTCCAAAAATGAAATAGGATGGTTCAGCGAATGATTTCTATATGAGGTATGACGTGACCCTGACTCCCGTGAGTCAGCTCAGATGTGACTAAAACATAAGCTATACCTGGGCCAAGTGAGGTCATTCCTCCGATCGGACATGCTTCTTCGATACCATATTGTGACAATTGTGATGATTTGGTGACCATCCCTTGATTTTAATTTGGGAGTGTGTTCCGAGGTGGGCGGTTGTAGCTGTTGTGCGTTACCACCAGCTTGGTTCTGTAATTGGTAAATTTACCCAGCATTGCCTCGAGTGCCGTGTTCACATGTCCTAGAGCACCTTCTACGAGTTTGTTTTGTACCATACCTATGGAGTGCCCTTTGATATCCCTCCAGTTTATGGAGGAATTACGTTACTGTACAGACTATGGAAATATATAAAAATGTGTTAAGGGGAATATGGGTAACACCTTAACGCTATTTTAATACTTTTACTTTACTATAAAAATATTATAATAGCGTATTGTGCTACATAGTAGATAGTTTAACGGATCCTTAGGAGATGGGATTCCCGAACATCTCTTAAGTTACAACACTCATGTTAGACACTGGATAGGAGATGTCAAACCCCGTAAACATCTCTAACGCCGTCACACTCATATTTACCGTGATTTAACTTACATAAGATCTTTTAGTTCTGACTAGAGTGTTTTGTCTTTTTAATTCGCTCGGGTCAGTTGAGCATTCCAGGGTTGAAGATCTTATTTCTGGAGGACGAAGACGAAGATTTGTACTATTATTACTTATTATATTTATTCCACTACATCGTGTTGTTCCGCTATGTTTATTTATTTATTCTTTTGTGTAATTCTGATGATTGTGTTGTAAAGAATAATCAAATGTATTTTAGACAGCTTCGTGAACTGTTATTTGATTATTATATTTTGTCATTCCGCCGCGAGATTCTATATTTATTTTATTTCTTTCTCTTTTCTTATTTACCCCATAACAATCTGCCATTTTTAATGGTTTGAGTTTAACATGCGTGTCTACTTAGAACTTCCGAAAAGGCAGTCTGTTACAACAATGATCATCCATACTAATCGCAATGATTGTCCGTATTGTGAAAAAACAAAATCCTAATCCATACCAGTCTGATACCAAAGATGTCCATACCATAAAAAACAAAATCCCAACCGACCTCAAGGATCATCCATACCGATGATAATGATCATCCATGCCGATCACAATAATCGTAGAAAACATTACTCAAAGTCCTTAGACGATATAACTCATACCGATCTTGATGATCATAAAAAAAATCCATGAATATACCACTTAAGGATCTATTGGCCTAAAATCTGAACACCAAAAGAGAACACACTCTAAAATACCAAATACTATCGCTTTATTAATCATGAGAGCTTAACCAGAACGTTCCATACCATTTGGTGAAATTCAAGTATTTACTAGAAGTTAGTAAGTCTCACTCATTATGGATACAACTAAAAAAACCTGAACTGTGTATCTCTTAAGGATCTATTAGCCTAAAATTTAAACACCAAAAGTGAATATAACCCTAAAGTGTTAAATACTTTCCCAAAGGCAATCACAAGAATTTAACCAAAGCATCTCATGTTATTTGGTGAAATTCAAGTATTCGCTAATGGATTAGTAAATTCCGCTTAAACATTCTATTAAATGAGTTATACCATATTCAATGAAGCGTTATTTGAGAGCATTTAAACCAATCAATATCACTAAGTCGATTTTTAGTACTTCTCATATTATAGAATTAGGACTCTCAAAATTTTATCTCAAGGTCTGTTCCAAATCCTTAAATAAAAATGAACTACCAACTCTAAGATTTATCTCAAGATTTATGTTAAACAATAAGAAATCATATTTCTAGAGAATTATAAAGTAGTTTCGAAAGAAATATATATATATATATATATTTATGTGTATATGTGTGTGTGTGTATTTATATATATTCCAATAAGTTTTATTTAAAAATTTTAAACTACCACTTTCCTTTATATAACCTTTCATTCTAAAATACACTTGTTTTTAAACCAAATTTAGAGTTACAACTAATCACTTTATTGCTTTAAAATATTTCCTTTCCTTTGAAAGCGTGCGCGCGCACACACTTATATATAAACTCAATTTGATTTCATGAAGATTATGAAAATCAATTAGACTAAACTCAAGGCAATATTTCAAAATCTCAGGTTGAAAGCATATAAAAGGAATTAAAACCATCACCATAAAGTCATGATAATAACCACAAATCATCACAAGTCAAGACGATAAACTTGGAGTAAAATTACTCCAGGTTACCGCTTAGTAGTCAACTGGTTACTACCACCAGTCGATCGATACCATTCGACTGGTGGAGCTTATAAGTCGATTGCTAGGAGTTGTTTCTGAGAAATTTTCTTTATGACAAACTTTTAGTCATTTTCGAGCCATTTTCGAAGACCCCAAGTACCCTAATACAGTTTTAACTCGTTTACGAACTCTAGTTAATGTTATGAATGAACTAGAGAAGGCCAAAATCCAAGTGGATGACATCTCGTTTGTATTTTAAGCAATTCAAACAATTCAAGCACTTCAAAAAAAATCACAAATTCAATCATATCTAATCTAAACAGATATCAATTCAATAATAAAACACATACAAACCTATTAGAGATAGTTGGTTAGGATCACCCACCTTTACCAAAGTGATGAAGAAGTAAGACTAGAACAAATTATTGCTACACTTCTTCTACAACTCCTACTTCTTCTTCTTCAAATCAAAATGACCACATCATACGACCATAATCTCAAAAATTTAGAAATAAAAGTTGAATTAAAACCTCGAGTTAATACTAGGATAAGTTAGAGAAGAAGCTAAAAAGTTCATATCTTATCTCCTTATGAATTATAGAATTTTGCTTGATTTATTTGAATTAAAACTAGGGCTGAAATAGGTTTTTATCATAGCTTGAGCTCTCAAAGTTTTAAATGGTTATAGAGTTTGGTTTTGGAGATTATGAGAGGGTTAGGGAAACTACTTATAGAATTACACAACTTATTTCACTTAGGATCTTGGGCTTAAATAAATACTAAGGGCCCAAGTTAAGACTAGATAACTCATTCTGTACTCCATGAGTATACCATTTAAGGATTTATCGGCTTGAAATCTGAACACTCTAAAATACCAAATAGTATCACTTTAGTAATCACGAGAGCTTAACCAGAACGTTCCATACCATTTGGTGAAATTCAAGTATTTACTAGAAGTTATTTAAATCTCAATCATTATGGATACAACTGAAAAACCTGAACTATGTATTTCTTATGGATATATCAGCTAGAAATCCAAACACCAAAAGTGAATATAACCCTAAAGTGTTAAATACTTTCCCAGAGGCAATCACAAGAACTTAACTAAAGTATCTCATACTACCTGGTAAAATTCAAGTACCCGCTAATGGGTTAGTAAATTCCGCTCAAACACTCTATTCAATGAGTTATACTATATTCGACGAAGCGTTACTTGAGAGCATTTAAACCAATCAATAACACTAGTACTTCTCATATTATAGAATTAAGGCTCTCAAAATTTTATCTTAAGTTTTATTCCGAATCCTTAAATAAATATGAACTACAAAATCAAAGATTTATCTCAAGATTTTTTAAATAATACGAAATCATATTTTAAGAGAATTATAAAGTAGGTTTCAAAACTATATGTATATATATATTCCAGTAATTTTTTATTTAAAACTTTTAATCTATCACATTCCTTTATTAAACCTTTCATTCTAAAATACACTTGTTTTTTTTACTAAATTAAGAGTTATAACTAATCACTTTATTACTTAAAATACTTCCTTTCCTTTAAAAGAATATATATATATATATATATATTGAAATTGTGTGTGTATATATATTAAAAATCAATTTGATTTCATGAAGATTATTAATATCAATTAAATTGAACTCGTAATATGCCAGAATCTCAAGTTGAATGCAAGTCAAAGGAATCAAAACCATCATCGAAAATTCGGACAGAAACCACAAATCATCGTAAGTCAAGATGATAAACCTGGAGTGAAATAACTCTAGGTTACTGCCCAGTAGTCGATTAGTCACTACCACCAGTCGACTGGTACCAATCGACCGCTAGGGTCGTTTCTAAAGCAATCTGCTACATAATGAACTTTCAATCATCACCGGGTCATTTCAAGCAAACCAAAGTACTCTAATATAATTTTTACTCGTTTCTGGACCCTAGTTAATGACCTAAATGAACTGAAGATGGCCAAAATCCAAGTGGCGACATCTCCTTTGCAATTTAAACAATTCAAACAAATCACAAATTCAATCATATCTAATCCAAACATAGATTAATTCATAATTGAAACACATACAACGCTATTAGAGATAGTTGGTGAGGATCACTCGCCTTAACCAAAGAAGATGAAGAAGCAAGACTAGAACAAAGCTATTACTGCATTTCTTTTCTACAACTTATACTTTTTCCTCAAATCAAAACAACCACATCATGCAGCCCTAATCTTAGAAATCCAGAAATAAAAATGAATTAAAACCTCAACTTGATACTAGAATAAGGTAGAGAAGAAGCTAGAAAGTTTATACCTTATCTCTTTATGGATTATAAAATATTGCTTGATTTATTTGAATTAAAACTAGAGCTGAAATAGGTTTTTATCATAGGTTGAGCTCTCAAAGTTTTAAATGATGATAGAGTTTGGCATTGGAGATTATGAGAGAGTTAGGGAAACAACTTAGAGAATTACAAAACCGATCTCACCTAGGACCTTGGTTGAAATAAATATTAAGGCTCAAGTTAAGACTAATTAAACCAATTCTCTACTTGTCTCAATTTAGAAGTCTAACTAACCAAGCATATTAGCCTAATCAAAATAACTTAGAAAATTAGGTTCTAAACCAAATTAATATTTAAACTAAATCAAAGCTCAAACTAAAATCTCACCTCCGAATTAATATTTAAATTCTATATTGCTAATTCACGAATTATTAATATTGTAACAACCCAAATTCCAATGGTCCAGATTTTTCACAAAAATGCTAAAAACTAAGCCCACTGAAGCCCGAGTTGGGTATCTAGTATCCGACAAATAGGCAAAGATAAATATATCAGAGCTCAATTAATTATCTCATAGCTGAATTGACTAAAATATAATAGTAAGTAAATAATCACGCAAATAATAACACTTTCTAAGTAAGTTTCGTAAAGCTGAGAAGTCTCTGCCATCTACCTAACATGTAGGATGTTATGAGGAGGGGGACATAACAAAAATTTTGTTGAATGAATAAATTATATACTTTTAGGCTTAATTTTACATGTATCATTTTATTTCCATTTACTCTTATATTAGGTTCATTAGGTTATAATACTCTCGCCTTTATTCGTGAACCATGCCCATTTACTCCATAGTAAATTAAAACCTAATAACAAATATATACATATAGGTAGCTATATGCCTAATGACCGTATTGGTCCTAGGTACCATACATGGTACCTTCTGTATCCTCCTCGAAAAGAGCTCCATCATCTAGTTTCGAGAGCGTTTCGTAACTACATCTGTAAAGGACTACTTCGTAAGGCCTACAATACGGATGCTTCATCGTTTTGCTTTGCGAGTGTTTCGTAGCTGCATTGTAAAGGACCGCTTTATAAGGCCTACAATACGGATGCTCCACTACTTATATGAAAACGTAAATCGCGTCTGCACTAGTTTATACAGGTGCTCGAACGTCCATAATGTACCACCCAGTGCATACATCGAGGACTACGTAATCGTTTTATCTACTATCTAAATCCCGCCAACAAGGTCTATCTTGTATGTAACTCAATCAGAGATTTTTTATATCTATAAAGGACCGCTTCATTAGGCCTACAATACAGATATTCTAGTTGGTCTGTCCCTTTCTTATCGTGGATATGGCCCCACGCAGCCACCCCTCAACTAATCGAAAGACTTCTAAAGAGTTAAGTGGCCATGCACTACTGCAAACAATCTAACATCCAATCGGCGATTCCCCTCCCTCCAATGTCTCAATAGTGAAAGAATCATTAGCATGTTGGTTTAACTCTAGTCTTTCTTGAAATTGCTCTTGGTCTTGATGCAGGCCGATATCTGCATGCAACTATCCTTAAACTCACTTGCAAGTACTGGATATACGAATACCCTACTCCGAACACCAAGCCCTTATGACTGCCAACATAGGTCTGCTTCGTTAGGCCTACAATGCAAATGCAGTCAAGAAATATTCTCTTGATGGAACACCTACACACCTACCTCTGGGGATGCAGCTTCGTTAGGCCTACCTAGATGGCCATCCTAGAGTATCCTCACGTCCTGTTGAAGTCTCGTACTTCTTTGAAGCCCAAAAATAATAAGTTGGATGTGCTTCTCCATTGTTGAAATCTGTGATCAACTGCTTCGTTAGGCGCTTCATCCTTTGGGCTGCTCCAAACGCATTCCAATTCTTTTATTAGACCCTAAGTCTAATCTTTTAACTTGCATTTAGTTTGCTTTCTTATTTTGTTGGCTACTTATTTTAATTTAATTAGCATATTCTTGCCATCATCTCACTTCTAACTATTGTGAGATAGCCATAGGTCTAATAAGGAATGCTATTAGTATGAGCTATATTCATAATCTTGCTTATTTGACTTAATATATAAATCCCTAAGTTCAATAAAATCAGCCATTTTTCTATTTCTGTTTTATTTGCTTATCAACTTAATATAAGTTGTTTAAATAAGCTTTTATCATTATTCTCTACTATCATTGCTTACCCATTTATTATAAGTCTCACAATAAGCTTTTCCGTTCTTATTTCATAATTATAATTTATGTTATAATTCTACTCGTAATTATTACCTTTTCTTTTTTTTATAGTCCGTTATGTAATTACAAGCTTTTTTGTCTTCTCTAGTCTGCCTTCTTTTATTATGATATAGAATTTTCTTTAATTCTCTAATATTACATAATTCACTTATCATAATAGTTTCCTAGTTAAATAGCCTGCGAAGTAAATGCAGACTTAGGCTCCTTAATTTTTTTATAGCATCAAATTATTAAATTCATAATTATCATACTTTACTTTATTGCCCGCTATTTTAGGAAGTAATCTTGTTTTATTTGGTTGGTTATGAAAACTATATAATCCATTTCCATATCTTAATATTAGATAATACTATAAATAATAATCCATAACTACAAGGTATCTCTTTTACTATTTTGGAGTAGTGTAAAATACAGTGGTTTCTTTATTTTGCACTAATTCCCGTTTCTATTTTTTTATACTAATAGTTACGTTTATCGTTATCTTTTAGATATTAAGTTATGGAACCGTATCCTATTTTTTAAACCAACCAATTAATCTAATAATTATTCCCAAATTAAATTTTCCCGTTTTAATGCAATTTATGACGGTAATTCTATTCCTCAACCTTTATTGTTTTACATCTAATTTCCTTCATTTCAGTTTTCTTAATTATAAAATCCATATTCGCGTTTAATCTATTCTAATCCATATGCGAAGAAAAAAGGAGAGGACGGAAGAAAACTGATGCTTGCATAAAAATCCAAAATGTAGAAAAAGATGTAAATAAGGCGTAGATAATATTGTACAAATATTGATACTGTAAATAAACTAGAAATTTTCTTATAGCTCAGCCTAATTTAATTAATCTGATTAATTACTGAATAAAATTATCTAAATGGGAATCTAACAATAATATATCTTAAACTTAAAAGATATATAAATGTTATCCCGCCTTTTGGCAAGGCCGTGACACCAAGAGCTTAACTGGAAACCTAGGACATTTCATCCCGGAAAACGGTACACATAGGTTCACTGTGGATACTAGTAAATTTTTCTCGAGTCCATATTGAGCTACAATCAACGTGACATGACAAGAAAATCCATGAAAGCTGACATACCAAATTTCGGGTCAATCGGAAGTCGTATGCTCAAGTTATAAATCGATAAAGTTACGCGTGAGACATGATTAGTTTGTATCCCTCATATTCGTATCCATCACCTTGCAACCATCCTTTTCGTGTCCATCGATCCTCGGACCTCATCTCATATCCATTCAACTTTGCATCCATCGAAGTCGGTCTACTTCGTATCCATCGACAAGAAAGCTCACTTTGAATCGATCGGCCACCGTCTACTTCGTATCCATCAGTAGCGACATGGAAGTCCATTTCGCATCGATCTAGTTTTCAAGCACATTTCATATTGATCGGCCATGGGTCGTTACAAAGTCATTATCACACATCGATATGAAATAGATTACTTTGTGATCGATACGAAGGGATCATTCATCCATCGATACGAAGTGACAATCAAGCAATTGATGTAAAGTTAACACTTCACATCGATACGAAGTATGGTACAACATACCGATAAGAAGAGCTACACAAAATCGATACGAATTGAGATATAGCCAGTGGATACAAACAGGGACAAGTCAGGTCGATACAAATGAGGCTTGTACATAGGAAAGACTCGATCGTTCGGCATGAAAAGTGGAGCGATCCAAGATGTAAGCGCCACATCAACTAGTAGGCACATGCTTAGAGTGATACGAATAGAGCGATACGAACAAGGATTGATGCGAACTAAATAGCCATCAAAAAATTAAAAATTGCATAGATCATAACTCAAAATCTACAAGTCCAAATGCTATCAAATTTTCACAGGAGCTTGCGTACATCTTCAAGAATGTTCATGATCGATCTCGACTCGATCAAACAAAATATTAATCGATACGAAGTTCGTTTGTATCGATCACGGACCGAGTGCAAATGTCATGGGATCGATCACGTGGGCCCACCCACGTGAGAGAAGAGGTTTTCTAAGATCTGAGCGAGATATTTGTAGCCTATGCCAATAAATAGCAGTCCAGGACCTACGGAAAGGGGACTTTTGGCTTTCCTATGTCCAAACTCTGCCGAAACCATTGTTGTACTCGAAAATCACTATTGTAATCAAAATTCACTGTTGTAATTCGTTGTAACCACCAAGAAAAAGTTAATAAAAGTCAACCATTTCATAGTGGACGTAGGCAACAAGCCAAACCACTCTGAATCTTAGTGTTTCTCTGCTGTTTTCTGATTATTGTTTGGAGTGTTTGTTAGATAATCCTCTTTTTACATTTATTTTATTCATTTTATCTCTTCAAATAGTTCTGAGGAGTGTTGTGGCCAATTCAAACACATAGGTGCTTTCACTGAGAGAACCCGGTTTTTCTCCTGCTTGTTGGATCTACTATCGATATCAGATTGCACAAATCTAAGAAGAAGATCCAGATTTCAAGTTTAGAGTTCTTCCATCCTATTCAGATTTGCATCAAGTCTAGGAAAGAGCTTTGTTATCCATCATGGTTAACACTAGGACCACTCCTACAGCTGCAAATCCAGAAGGACGAGACAAACAGAATCCTATACAGCTGTCTCCCGCCGATCAAATGCTGACAGACCATCAAATCTGCAAGGCCCTGTCACCAGGGAAGAGTTTCATCTGCTTATGCATGAACTGACTCAGAGCCGCCAACGGCTCACTCAACAACTTCGCTCTAATATTAAATTGACCAACCAAATGAACCGTCAACGACGAAGGAGACCCAGGAGGGATCATGCTTCCTATTCATCCACTGAGAGTTCGGCCTCTTCAGATTTCCATCATAGATCCACATGTCCATGGCTGGATGGAAGTTATACCCAAGCTACTGGACATCAGCATACGCTGAATATTTGGCAGCCGAGAGTTGGCCCATCAACCAACTATCAGATTGGACCCTCCTCTCAGGGAGGTACTATTCCTCATTATGTTATAGACAACCGCACTACCATCGCTGCTACTGAATTGGGAGTTGATTCCCGAAATCGGACAGATCCAAACCGTCGCCAACATACCCCCGAACCTTATATTCCAGAGAACTTAGAACCAAGGAGGTGAGACATGGACCGTTGACCGCGTTTGGCCCATCCTCGCATTGTGGAACTCGACCACACCTTGACTCAGTAGGCCCAGAATGTCCAGATGCCGGATATCCCGACGATGATCCGTCAAATGATCTTAGAAAGTCAAGGCCTCACCAATGACAACTGGGGAATCTCTCGGCGTCATACTCCTTCTACTGATGAGATACTCTATGTTGAACCACCTCGACGATTTAGGATGCCTACTTTACCCGTTTAAGAAGGGAGATCTGATCCTAATAAACATATCTTGAAGTATGACTGGTTAATGAATGCTGCACGAGCTGATGATGTAGTTAAGTGCCGAAGTTTCTCGATCTCGCTGGGGGGCATAGCGACTATGTGGTTCACCCATTTACCACCTCGATCTATGTCATGTTTTGATCAGTTGGCAATGAAGTTTGTTGAGCAGTTCTGCATGCATGTAACGAGGTCAAAGGATGTAAATACTTTGTCTAGTGTCACTCAAGCTCCTGGAGAGACACTCAGAAGTTATATGGAGAAATTTCATGCCGCATGCACTGAGATTAACAATCCCAATGATAACTCTATTCTGATGGCATTAACTAAGGGGATTGATTTGGCCAGAAAACCTCCTGTGTCATTAGACCGTTTCTATTCCAAGGCAGCCCAATTCTTGAGGAGGGAGGATGTGAAACAGTCTAGGAAAAAGGATGACGCCGGGCCTAGTGTGGAAGGAATTCAGAGCAATGTTGCCATTAACCAAACTGTAGAGAGTACTGAAAAGTGCAATTGAACATACATAATAAAAAAATCAACAGAAAGGCGATGGTAATCAAAATAGAAAGCGGGATCAGAATCGTGGTCCATGACGCATGGCTCCTATGTTTGATAATTATACTCCTTTGAATATGTCATTGGAAAATGTGTATTTACAGACCTGCAATACTGTTCAATACAAGAAACCTACTCCGAAACAGTCATCAGAGAAATAGATTTAGACAGGGAAGTTTTGTAGATTCCATGAAAGCTATGGCCATAACACAAACGAGTGCTGTCATTTGCAGGATATCATTGAAAAGTGGATACGTGAGAGAAAATTGGAGCAGTTTGTGTGGACGCCATAGTTTGGAGGTGTATGCCCATCAAATCAGAACCATGTGTCGAATTAGATGAGACCGGAGGAACCTGCTCGTACCGGCGGGATGTTGGCGATAAATACTGTTAGTGGCGGTCCTCATCCAGCAGACTGAAGTTGGAAGGAAATGGAGTCGTATGCTAGTTCTGTGAGGTATGCGAGCTTCGAGTGTTGTAGTAGTTTGGAAGATGGGGCTCTGGCCAAGCAACAAAAGGCGATGACTGACGACATCGTCTTTCAAGATAGAGATGCCGACCGAGTCGAAGCCCCAACCATCGATCCACTTGTCATATCAGCTCAAGTAGGTCCTGCTTGAATGAAGAGGATCTTGGTAAATAGTGGAAGTTCTGTGAATATATTGTTTAAGCGAGCCTATGACCAAATGAAAATGGAGATTAAAGATTTAAAGCCTTGTCAGTCCTGTATTCATGGCTTTAACTGGAGTGCAACTATACCAACTAGAGTGGTGGAACTGCCAATGGTTTTGGGAATCGGAGAACGCCGGAGAGTCCGGATGCTATAATTTGTTATGTTGGATATAGACTCGCATATAATGCTTTCTTGGGTCGACCGACCCTGGCTGAATTTAAGGCTACCATTGCCCCATAGTGTTTGACTTTAAAGTTCCCCAGCGATCATGGGGTTAGAGTCGTTCAAGGAGATCAGGCTGCTGGACGAGCCTGTTATGCTGTTGAGCTGCGAGATGCACAACGAAGAAAAAAGGAAAGGGCATAGAGGAATCTCTCGGCGTCCGTTTTTTTTGAGAATTGACAATTGACGCCTGGGCCTAGGCCTGGGCACCCCAACCAATTCCCTAAGGATCATGACCTGAGAGATATCGAAAGTAAGGATGAAAGTAAAGACAGTCAAGCTTCCCCGGCCAAGCTGACGATCGATGTCCCGATCTATGATGACGATGATTATAAAATCAGAAAGATCGAATCTCAGCTAAGCCAACAAATGCAAGAGGAATTGGTTGTTTCTTCGGGCAAATCTTGATGTGTTTGCCTGGACACATTCTGACATGTGTGGGATCTCCTTGGACATCGCAAGCCACACGTTGAACATTGACCCACGGTACATTTTGGTCAAATAAAAAAGGCATTGTATGGATCCAGTGGGATCTGCCGCCCTTAAGGAAGAAGTAGATAAGCTTAAATCGAATAGATTTATTCGAGATGCATTATACCCTGAATGGGTATCCAACCTTATACTTGTCCTAAAGCCAAATGGGAGTATTGACTACTCAGACTCGAGTAAAGCTTGCCCCAAAGATAGTTTTCCACTTTCTCGAATCGATCAGCTCGTAGATTCAACGGCTGTACATGAACTCTTATCCTTTATGGATGCATATTCCGGTTACAACCAGATACCCATGGACTTACCCGACCAGGAGCCTACTAGCTTCGTGACTAATTTAGGACTTTACTGCTATAAAGTTATGCCTTTCGGACTCAAGAACGCCGACACAACCTACCAAAGATTGGTTAATCAGATTTTCGCCAACCAGATTGGAAAAACCATGGAGGTATACTTGGACGACATGCTAATAAAGTCAAGATTCTCCACTAATCATATCAGAGACCTAGAATCAATGTTTAGCATCCTTCGAGAATATAGAATGAAGCTCAATCCGTTGAAATGTCACTTTGGGGTCGCATCCGAAAAATTCCTTGGGTTCATCATCAACACCTGAGGAATCGAAGCAAATGCCGAAAAGATCTGGGCAATAAAAAATGTTGAGACTCCAAGAACCATAAAGTAAGTCCAGAGCCTCAACGGGAAAGTAGCAGCAATTAGCTGGTTCATTTCAAAATCCATTGACAAATGCATTCCCTTCTTCAATCTGGTCATAAAAGGGAAACAGAACTCTGAATGGACTATGGAATGTGAAAGCGCATTCCGAGCGCTAATTCAATACCTCTCCATATCACATATCTTGTCAAATCCTATCGATCATGAGAAATTGTACATTTACTTGGCGCTGTCAGAAAACGCAATTAGTGCTGCCCTAATTCGGGGGTGGAGGGAAGATCGAATACAAAAGTCGGTCTACTACATTAGCAAATGACTGACCGGAGCTGAGAGAAATCATGCGAAGCTAGAGAAGTTGGCTTATTGCCTTGTTATTTCCCCAAGGAAGCTCCGTCCATATTTCAAGGCTCATCCTATCACCGTTTACACCAACCAGCCGTTACGATAGGTCCTTACATGACCTGAGACATCTGGTAGGTCACTTGGTTGGAATATCGAGTTAAGTTAGTTCGACATTAATTACACTCCAAGGCGAGCCATTTAAGGACAAGTCCTAGCAGATTTCATAGCCGAATTTACTATCCCAGAGGACTTGTCCAAAAGTAGTGAATCTCCCAAATATATCAAGAAGCTACATACTGATGGTGCATCAAATGGCCGTTACTCAGGTGTTGGAGTTGTACTTGAAACTCTCGAAGGTTGATCTATATGCTACGCTATAAAGTTTGGTTTTCGTGCGACCAACATGGAAGCTGAATATGAGGCCATGCTTGCCGAATCAAGACTCACCAGAGATTTAAGAATCATTGCTGTGGAAATTTATTGTGATTCACAATAGGTCGTCTGTCAAGTTCGGGGGAGTACCAGGTCAAGGACCGAAGACTGGCCGCTTACCTTGCTCGGGTCCTGGAAATATTAAATCAGTTCGATTACTATGCCATCTACAACATACCCCGAGAGCGCTACCAGAAAGCCGATTCGTTAGCAAAGTTAGCCAGTACAGGTGAAGCACAACAAATGGGACTCGTTCCAGTGGAAACATTATCTTCCCCGAGCATCGATCAAATGGAGACAAATTGGGCATTTGAGGTTGTTCCTGATACGGAGTCATGGATGACTCCATTTAGAAATTATCTCGAGCGTGGGATCCTACCAGAGCGCAGGAATGAAAAGAGACAAATTCTTCGAGAAGCTTCGCGGTTCACTATTTAGAATGGAGTCATGTATAGAAGAGGATACTCTCTTCCTTTACTCCGGTGTATCGCTCACGATGAAATCAATCACGTACTGCATGATGTGTGCGAAGGAGACTGTGGCGATCACACCGGGGGGCAAGCCCTTACTAAGAAAGTGCTCCGATATGGATACTATTAGCCGACTATAAATCGTGATGCATTCGACTACACCAGAAAATGTAATAGATGTCAGCAGCATGCTCGAATTCCTAGAGTCTCGCCTACTTAAGTAACTCATATGGTCAGTCCATGGCTGTTTATAGTATGGGGCATTGATATTATTGGCTCTCCACCTCTAGCCAAAGGTGGTGCGAAGTACACCATCGTCGCAATTGATTACTTTACCAAGTGGGCGAAAGTTGAGCCCTTTTCTACAATTACAATGAAGAAAGTGATCAACTTTGTAGTACGCAACATTATCTATCGATTTGGTCTCCCACATACCATCATCACCGATAACGGAACCCAATTCGATAGTGTTGAATTTAAGAATTTCTGTCAATGATTCCACATTCAGAAGAAATTCTCCTAAGTTGCACACCCTGAAGCGAATGGACAGGTTGAAGCTGTGAATAAAGTTATAAAGTCTATTTTGAAGAAACAAATGGAAAAGGCCGGGGGTAAGTGGGTCGATGAACTTCCTATGGCTCTATGGGCTTACCGAATAACCTACAAGTCCACGACCGGCCACACACCATTCTCTCTTTCCTACATTTCAGAAGCCGTTATTCAAGTCGAGATGGAAGTACCTTCTCATCGTGTGACTTATTATGATCCGAAAAAGAATTCCATATTACTTGTTGAATATTTGGATTTATTGGATGAGAAGCGGTGAAGAGGCTGATTTGAGGGAAGCCGCATACCGAAGTCGAGTCACCCAATTATACAATGCCAAGGTTTGACCCCGAACCTTTGAACTCGATGATCTAGTCCTCAAAAGAATCTACCTGGTTCCTTCGCATATGAAACCAACATGGGAAGGGACGTATGTCATCGAACGAAAGCTCGGAGATGGCACATTCAAATTATCGACCATTGATGGTCTTACTCTGCCGAGAGCCTAGAACAGCGAAAGCCTTCATCGCTACTACACATGACAGGCTTTAATTATTCAGTTTACTTTTCATTCGCAATTTGTTTATGCATTTCGAAATTTGAATTTGTAGTAAGACTATTGATTGTGCCGTATTTTCTTATTTCAGCAATAAAATGCAATCTCTTCGAGCCAGAGCTGTGATTTTTTGAAATGCATCATACTACTATCACTATGCACGGAGAGCTAAATTCCACCCGACGGTGGGGTTTATTCAAATAGGGAGTAACTATGATACGACCAATTACTCGCTAAGCAAAACCCGAGCTTGGGGGCAAGTTATCACACTGAAGCCAAAAAAGGATTGATACACGACAATCCCTTAACTAACTCTAGATTCCCAAAGTGCGAGCTGGAGTGTAAACTTATAAATACGGTCTCGAAGAGGGTGGATCCATCCACCTAACGACTTCGCCCGTATCTTGACCAAGTTTAAGGAGGATGGATCCATCCATTTAATGACCTTGATTGTTAACTCAGAGTGGATGTGAACCGACCATCCACGATCTTGATAGATTCATCATTCCTGGAGTGCGAATTGAATCCTAAAGCCTAAAAAATGTAACTGACCATCTGTCGGCCAACTCCAGATTCGCAGAATGCGAATTGGAGTATAAACATCAACTAATTCCAGATTCCCAGAGTGCGAACTGGTGTATCAACATTAACAAACTCCAGATTCTCGAAGTACGAATTGGAGTACAAACATCAACTAACTCTGGAGTCTCGGAGTACAAACCAGAGTATCGACAACAACTGACTCTAAGTCCCCAGAGCGTGGATTGGAGTATAAACACCGACTAACTCAAACATCCCCAGAGTGCAAATTGGAGTTTAAACATAAATATCCTTAACATAACTCTGAATCCCCAGAGTGTGGTCAGAGTATAAACTTAAATCGGTTACCATCCACGAATCAATCTAATGTCTCTAGAGTGTGGACGCAGTTATAAATATTAAACAGACGTGAATGACCGTCCGTGAAAATAACTTAAGTCCCCAAAGCATGGACGTGTCACTAAAACTCAAGCAGGCATAATCGACCGCCGACGAACAAAAGTAATCCCCAGAGTGTGGATATGATCACCAATTGGTGTGCCAATGTGGCTCGATTTCCATGCTTTCATTTCATTTCATAAAGATTAAGACCGATGTGTTAAAGGAAAACTGCGATTGCAGACTGATTTCTCCAGTGTATCCCCAAATCTGGGGGTAGAACTTAAATACTGATCACTGATTGAAATAGTGAAATATCGGAATTCAACTTAACACTCAATTGCGACCCAAAACAGTAGCCCCGAGACTTGGCAAATAAATCCAGGTCTGAATTAAAGAACTAAAGTTTCACAAGTATATTGAAGGAAAGTTCAAGTGCTAAAACACTTAAGAAAATTAACACAAGTTGTACAGAAGACAAAATGGAATTTTATTTCAATCATTCTTTGGAAGAAAAAGATTAAGTACAAAGCTACACCAAAAGTTGTACTAGTAGGGGCTGAACCCACATCTACACATGGCCTACAAAAGGAAAGCAAAAATAGATTCCTATCTATCTACCAAAAATGAGCCAAAGAGACATGTCTATGTTTTCTATTCTCTCAGTTTCTTCCTCGGTGTGGACCCGCTGGAGCTTCCACTTGGTTTTCTCTTTAAGACATTGCCTTTTGGTGGCTGGTCTCTAGTGGTGGGCATTATATCAACTTCCTCCTCCGAACTCACATGTATGAGAATGCTTACTGAAGGCGGAGTCGGAGGCACAGGATCAACAGTAGGAGGCAGGATAGATACACTTGCCTCAACGACCTTTCCTCCCGGAGATATCATCCGCAAAGGGGCTGGACCAGAGCCAGCCATTCCACCTCCAAAACTACTAGCCCGTGTAGCCGATTCTATCTCGTCGTTAATTTCGGCTACTATTTCCTCTTCATGAGCTGTGTGTGCATCTCTGCTAGTGGCTGGGCCCGAGGAGCTACTCACGGGTGCTACTCCACTCATAACAAAAGGCAAGTCGGCAAAGGGATCACTATGATGACCCAGAAGCTCCTCCATCATCTGTTCATCAAAAGTAATTGTGCTCCCTTATACCCCATCCGTAGATGCAGCAGCCGTCGTCGTGATCGCTTCAGTTGTGATGGCCTCCTGTTCTTGGTATTGCTCTTGAGTTGGAGGAGGCATGACCGATGTAGTTCCAACCACTGAATGAAAACAAAAGGAGAGCTGTTAATAATTACTTCAAGTTACACCTTCGATTTTGAACAAGCATAGGAAATGTTCGGAATACCTTCCTCAGTTTGACTCACAGTTGGTGGAGCATCTTCAAATGCTTGCCCTTGGGCTGGAGACAACCGCGGTTGATTCGGATTATAAGCGGGAACAGACTGAGGATCAACCGTATATGTAGTTTCAAGTTGGGTCGGGACTAGAGTTTTAGAACTTATATCATCGTGCTCGATGCCAGAACCATATTTGATCTCCGTATGTTGAGAGCCAAGTTTCTCCTTTTCATATCAGATCATCGTATCGTTGAGAATTTTCCGTTCGTCTTTCTCAACACCTGGTTATCGAGCTCGAACTCATTAATCGATTCAGCTTGGTGAGCAACCTTTTCATCCTTAACTTATCGGCCCTAAGCGTTGTATAAATGTGTTGGATAATTGTCGAGACAGGGTCGATTCCTATGCTTCAAGACATTAGCATTATACGTGATCAAGAGATCTTCAATATCTTCCTCTAGCCTGGACTCTGCCATTTTAACTTCATCCTCAACCTTGGCTTCAACCTCACGGATTCTAAGTGTTGCCACATCCCATTCACCCCGAAGCACCACAGCTTGCTCACATGATTCTTGGGCTACTTTATTTGCATCATCCTTCTCCTTGATGATTTCGAAAAGTATGGCTTTAAGCTCATTAAGTTCTTTCAGAGAAGTGTCCCTTTTGGCTGTGACGGTGGTGTTTCGGTGGCCCATTTCCTCCACCAAGGCAAAATGCGTTTGTCGCATTCTTTTCAAAGATTGAGTTGCCTCTTCAGCTTTTTGGGTGGTCTCTATTTCAGATTTCTATGAGGATTCAGCTTCATCATCAAGAACTTGAATATTACGGTCTTTTTGAGCAAGATCGTTTTCTAACTTCTCAATCATCTTTGCCCGCTTGAAAGCCACCGCAGAGACCTTGTCAGCAGTCTTCATCCACTCCCTATATTGGCTATATACATCGTGAATATAGTCATGCATGGTCTGTTCAGCCTAAAAGGGATTTTTCTTCAAGTTGGGGGGAAAACAAAGCCGTCGAAGCAAATATTGGGAAAGTCTTTCTTCAGCTGGACGATTTTGATCGCCCTTTTTCTCGTTGGCTCGATAATAGCCTGCTCAGTAACAGTGAGAGCGGTAACTTTGGTCCCACGGCGTTAAGACTCAGACCTCAAAGCGTGAGAAGATGGTTTTTGGCGTGGAGGCTCCGTGAGATGTGTGCTGTGAGTAGAGGGTCTTCGAAGAAGATTGAGATTGTTTGGAAATGAATGAAAGCTGCTCAGGATCGACAGAAAGCTACGCTGATGGAGAAGACACGACTTTAAAGTTCTCCATCGGAGATATAGTGTTTGTCAAGATATCTCTGTTGAAGAATGTATTTCAATTCAGTACTACGATTGAATTTGGCACCGAGATTCATTGCTCTTTTTTCGATATCTGGGAAGATTGGGAACCTAACTTACAGAGTCAACTTACCTCAGAAGACGGCGGGGGTGCACAACTTATTTCATGTCTCTCACTTGCGGAAGTTTGTGCATGGCTCAGGCATGATAATTGTACCAAATTAGGTTGATGATATCAAGATTGATCAAAAGATTTGAGACCTCGTAGGGTTATTCATATAAATTGACGTGATACAAAGCAGCTTAGGAGGAAGACGGTAGACTCGATGAAAGTTTAATGGTGTGAGAGCGAAGGCGATTGAACTTGGGAGACTGAGAAGAGCATAAGGACTGCTTATCCGGAGCTCTTTACTTGGTGAGACTTGTGTTTGTCGCATTTGCTTCCACTTTCGATAATATATAGGATAGTTTAGTATCATGTATGCTAAGTCAGGAATAGATATCATCCCTAGCTTATGTGTGCACGTTTGGTGTTGGAGACAATTGCTCATGGATGTTAGGCATGCAGGGTAGTAATATTTGATTTCACCTTGGTTGTTTGGGATTTCAAGGGAATAATTCCTAAAGGAAGAGACTATAATGATCCGTATTTACATATCGAAGGATCGAAAATATTATTTTTCAATTCATATGAGGTCTTACAACTTTATAACTTTGGAAAATGCCTATTAACGGCATTTCCTATCTTTTAAATTTTATTTGATGATTTTACCTTTGAAAACTTATGATGGATATTACTTTTGAATAAATCTAAATTATCATCCAAGACCACTTCCATTGGAAAGATATGATGGTTTCCCTTTCCATAAAGTGGTTATAATAGTGATTTGAACATTCTAGTTAGGAGATATGGCTGTTCGAAGTTCAGCAGTTTTGTAGCAGTTTAATGGGTAATTAGTGAGTTTGAGGATAAGCCCATTAACCCATTTCGGGTTTTACACCTATATTGGTTGAAACAAATATCCCCAAATGATTTTTACCACTTCTCAAATACATATAACCTCTCATTAATCCATTCTTCAACCAAATCCTTCTCTTTTCTCTTCCAAATCAACTATAAATCATATAATAAGGGTAGATTAGTTATGGGATTTAGTAGAGATCTCCAAACCTACATTTTCAGGGAAGGAAAATCAGATCATGGCTGTTGATTTTTGGATTTGCATTGATTTGCATGCAAAACATAGATTTTGGAGGGTTTGGCAAGTGATTTATCATCTCTCACCTTATTATATATGTGTATATAGTTCTTAACATGTTTTGGATCCATATTTGACGTCAAAATTATGTTTTATTGCTGTTTAAAAACTCCACCTAGTGTAAAAAAGTGAATAAATGGATTATTTGTGTTTTAGACATGTTATTTAAAGATATGTTTGCCTTGATATATGTTAGGCTATGTTGTAGACATCTTGTATGATGATTGTTATGATCGATTATGTGATTTGCATGTTTAAATAATGTTTGGTGCATGTATGGTGTTTGTCTATATGCTTTATTGTTGAAAATGCTTATCGGAGTGAACTAGAGGTAGGTACGTGGAACCCGACTTCGACGGATAGGCTCGAGGATGTTTGGAGCTATATCAATGAGTATATAGAAGGCACATGAGTCGAAGAATGGAACGTTATAATGAAATTGATGTGAAATTGGAGTTTGGAAAAACTATAGTATTTCTGTTTGGTAGCATTTGCTCGGTGGTGGGTGCTTTGAGTCGCGCTTGGGGCTGGTATGAAGTCTGCTTGGGTTGTGCTTAGGTCGGCCTGGGAAGGACCGGACAACAAATGATGTCCAGTAGTGCTATTGTACGGTGACCGGGCAAGAAATCTTGTCCGGTGGTTGCATGGTGTTTGATGTAGTTTGCTTTGGGTCAGCTTGGTGTTTGATGGTGCTATTTTTGGTTACCAAACATGATCTGCTGCTCAATGGATTTTGAGGGTTATATGGGGGCAGGCCCAGTATTTTTGTTGGATGGTTAGCTTTGGTACAGGGGCAAGTTATGATGTTCAGCGTTTGGGGGTTGCTTGGAGTTAGAGGAAGGCTACTTTGAGTTTTTTAGTGGATTCTTCAAGTTCGACCAAGGGCACACCTAGATAGAAAATTAAAATATGAGAAATTAGGTCATGGCATGGCGAAACCTCGGGATATATTTGGGACTTGTTCAGGGGTTCTAGTGGGTGACTTAGAGTGAATTAGAAGATTCTAAATGACTTAAGATGACATTGGATTTCGTGTGACGACTAGTGAAGCAATAGTGTAGCGCTTCGACACGACGATGGCATAGGTATTTTCAATCATATACCTAGACATTGGACATTGTACTTCGACTGTAGTACACTTTTATGGCTATGATAGTAGATTAGCGTATATTGAGTTTTTTGTTCTAACTCTTTAGACACAGGGAAGGTCAGGTATGGTTCTTCATAACCTATGCCCTATTTACCATAAATGAATTTTATTGTATTATTGAGATGATGTATTGCTCACATTAGTTTACTGTTTGATCCAAGGTTTTATGTTTTGCTTCTTATTATCTCAGAGTGCTCTTAAATGAGTAAATTAAGGATAACAGGTATGGATAGCACATTGAGCTGTATGGAGTATGAGCAGGAGGCTATGCTTTCATGTATCTATACTTGGAGCTTACTATCGCTTATATGTCGATGTGCAATACTATTGATCTGTACCAGTAGTTATATTACTTTAGAGACAATATGGAGTTTATTTTTGATATTTGAGATATATAAACTTTATTATTTCAGTTTTTATAATCTGTGAATTTGTTGCACTATGATATTTTTATTTATGGTTCATTTGATTATATCACTATCTTGCCTGTTTTCATCTATATTATTATATTTTATCTGTGGCCAGTGAAATGCGCTGCGGGTCATATGTTTGGATTTTTTCTACTTTTCACCCTTGGCCACCGTATTTCATTGTCCGGGTACCTCCATAATGCATTATTCAAGTATATTAGGTACCGATGGTGTATGGCGGTCATAACATTACTTGTCTCTTGTGTATAAAGCCATGTCATTCACATAGTCATCCATAACTGTTAAGTTCTCCTCAATGTACATTAGGAATTATATTTTGTTCAGAAGATCATCCACTCTATCCAATTAACTGCCTAATCCCTTAACCACTTCTTGATATATGTCTACACAGGTCTCTAAGATAATTTCTATAGCCATTCATGTTTTCTCTGCCATTATGGCTGCGATCTCGACCTTAAAAGAAGCCTTCTCTGCTGTCCACTCATTAGAAGCCTAGAAGAGCTCATCTCAATCTTTCTCCACCTTCAAAGTCTTAGCCCTAATTTCCCCCACCCTGCATTTTTACTTGGTCATTGTAGCATCATAGGTTGCAAATACCTTGGCAGCCTTTCGATTGTATTTGCTTCTCACATTTTAAGCCCTTTGGTGTGCGCTTATTTCAACTTCTCTATCTCTTCAAACTGAGTCTTTTGAGTATTGTTCTATCTCATCGGCATGAGATCTTTCCAAAGCATCCTCGACATCTTTGTGTGCTTTATGTTTTTAGGGAATTTCCATTCAAAGCTTGAAGATCTTCATATCTGATCCACATTCTTTCGGTTGATCTCCTCTTCATCTTGTAGCACTTTTGCATGGAATTCCAATAATGCCTTCATATTGGCGACATTTCTCCCAAGGATGCCCATTACCTCTTTGAATGGAGGGAGTGGAGCATATGTTAATAGCCTAGCTAAAGGATTCTGGAGTCGATAGTCATGCTTGAACTCACTATAATCTAGGTGTTTGGGTTGGTAATTATTATTGCTCCCTCCATGTTCTTAGTCTTTCCCTTATTAGCAGCAGAAACCTTGGCGATTGCCACTGAGTTGGAGGTTGTCCAAATAGTTTTGGAAGTCTCCTTCCTTTCAGTACTCTCCTGATGTTTAGATATGCAAGAACAGGAGAGAACAAAAGGTGACATCTGAGGAGACGTTGCAGGAGGAGGTGGAATTCTAGACCTTAAATTATGGGAAAACAAGACCTTTCTTGGGAGTCCATATAGTCTTTATTGGCTTGGTCTCGAAATGAACGATAAACCACATTTTGCCTGATCTTGAGCTTCGTATAGGTTGCCCTGCATTTTGATTGGGGCTGAAAGATGAAGCCGCCACATTTAGCTTCTTAGGATCCTCCTTCTAATCCATTTGTTTGAATTTATCTTTCATTTTACTCCTTCTAGAACCCATTGCTCTACAAAAGAAAATTAATATGTTAGGGTCATCTACCATAAGCATTGATCGATAGTAAAATAGATATGAATGCGTGCATGTATATAAGAACGCCTAACAATCAGCTCAACCCTTGGGTTCCTCTAAGATCCCTACTGTTGGATTTCGATAACGATTCTGTATCCCTGTAACTAATCCCATATTCCAAGTCCTATGAGTAGTCCGAGATAAAGATATATGTAGAGATAAATTCCTCACTATCATCAGTTCCAAAGGTCTTATGCATTATTTCTTCAGCATCAACATTAGCTAAGTCAAGCCCAACATCTTTGCGAGGATGAGACTCATCCTCAGCGAAACCATCATTTCACTATCTTTGAGGTGTGACTCCATTTTGATGGATGTGCTCTCCAACTACCATCTTTTCCCTCGCTAACAGACTGATAAGTCTAAAGGGGAGGAACCTCTATGTCCACAAACTCTGTATCTACCTCCATGCCTGTATTGGACTGAGGCATGCCAGTATCGGTAACAATTACGAGATTTTGGATTAGCTACTCCCTACTTATTTCTCAAGAATTGAAAACTTTAATTTTTCCTTTTTTGTTGGGCCTCTGAGCAAGGGAGCTCTAGCTTTTCTAATTGAATAACCCTTTGCAAGCATCCTGTACTAATTCAGCGATTCAGCGATAATCATTCTTGGGACCTTCTTGCTTCAGACAGAATCCCTTTCAACCTCTCAACATATCCTTAAGGTCCGCTCTAGATGTAGCATCCTCAACACCAAAAAAGGATATAGTGTATGATTTGTGCAATGACATTAAGACCAGAAAAATGGTTCTATAAAGTTAGTTTCACTTACATCTAGAGTGCCGTTGGTAGAAGCACAGTGATTCATCTTTAATGTAGAAGTATTCACTCTTGAATGTGTTGTATTTGGAATATATGTCCTCCACAGGTGTAAATTTGCTACCTTACTCAAGGTAGAAGAAGAATGGGCCCTTTATTTTTTTTAATCGCATAACAGTACCAAATTAGTATATGTGTTGGAGATGTCTAGAATCTCCTCATAAACATAATGTAGAGAATCAATAAGATAGCACGATCATTTAGATGGAGTTCGAATGGAGTGATCTTCAACTATACTAGGACTCCAGCTTTACATTAATGAAGAGGAGGTGAGCCCCCCTCAAGCAATGGTATAGAGTGTAGGCCATGTATGAAACACCCCACCACTATACCCATACTATCCAATAGTATTATAGAGTAACACTATGAGATAATAAGGAGGTGAGGCTATATGGGTACATATGTAGTATCAGTATAAAGCAATAGATACATGTGCCTCTAGGACTGAACAATACAAAATAAGAAACTATTAAATCGAAATTTAATTCAAAAATCCAGTTATTAAATCCAAATTGAATATAAATTATTAAATTTCAAAAATCCAATTATTTAAAATTTTGAATTAATTAAGATTAAGAATTCAATGACCAAAATTCTGAGTTGTTACAAAATACTTTTAATAAAATTTCAAACCCTTATATATATTTTTCAAGACTTATCAAACATCCTTTTGAATTGTGAAATTAAATAATTATCTAAATATATAAATTATGAAGTAAACTTACTCCATGAACATAACAACTAACATCACTACAGATATATGCATATCATGGGTCCTGAGTCGAGTTCCAATGAACTTTCGTTTTCCATAAAATATACATATGTTATAAATAAATTTTACAAATCAAAATGCAATCGAATGACATCTTTTTCTATTTTGATAATCCAACATACATGAAATCTCAACATCAAATCCATAATCACACAATCAACCCAATTTTCCCTATGACTATTCCAACCAAGCAATTAAATCAAATAGTGGGATAAATATATAAAATGTAATGAATTTTAGATGTAGATGTGAGTGTAGAAACTAACCAAAACGATGCTAGAACAACTGTATCAGTAACTATCTCTTCCTACAACCCTTGCCGTACATCGTAGCCATTGCTACTCGATCTAACTTGCTTCCATCAACCACCTTCAAGTCATCGATACAACTCTTCTCAACTCGCACTTGACCATGGATGGCACTTTCCCTACTATGTTATCAGCTATCCCAACAGCATACACATCAACCTATTATACATTATCATCGCGGTTGCGATGCTCAACTGTGTTATCATCAAGTTTTTGCCTCACTCCAGCTCGCTTGCCAACATAGCGACCTTCGACCTTAGGTCATATCGACCTTGCCCAATCTCTATCTACAATCATCCCCGTAGCTGCATTATGGTTTCCTTCTCTTTCGATGACTCACTGTCACTACCAAGGCCTTATATGTTGTCGACTTTTGTGCGACTTTTTTCTCTTGCCTTAATTAATTTTTGTTTATTGATTTTGAGATTGAGGAATTAGGGATTAGAAGTTGGAGTGAATAAGAGTTATAGGCTTGACTTGAGAGAATAAGAGATGAAGAGTTTTCTAGAGAAAGGAAGAAAGAAATATGGATTTGAACGGACTTAGGTGTGGGCCTAAATTCTAATTCAATTTAACTAAAAATATTTTCCTTTATGATTAAATTAAATATAAATCCTTGTCATATATTTTATAAATATACTTCGATCCAATTTAAATTGATTTACACTTCATTCGATAATTAATATTTTTATTACCGCATAACTTTCCTCAATTTAATACTCGATTATTTTTATTTAACTATCATTGAATTAACATCCGATGAATTTATTTTTCAACTATTTTAGCAATATAAAAATTAATTACACTTTGGGAATATTTTATGTTTGTCAAAATATTTTATTCGAGTTCAAAATATTATCAAAAAAACAAAATCTTTTATTAAATAAAATTTAATTAAGTATAAAAATAATAATTATCAACAATCAAATTCGAACATTTTATTTTAATTAAATTTATTTACGATTATGACACAGAAAGCAGGGTTGTTGCAGACTCTGTTAGAACATTAGGTGCGACGACCCGGGATTTCGGCAATATTATCTTAATAAGTATTTAATCAAATTAAATAAAATACAAACTTATCATTTTAAAAATGAATAAGACTTTTGGCCATTTACCAGTTATTTATATATATATATATGTATATTGTGAAGGAAATTATGATTTGAAAATTTAAAATAAAATCTTTTAAAAATATTTACAGTAAAATCTATCTTATTCAATTAAATTAAAGGCTCTACCTTATTAAAATTTGGTGTAAATATATATATGGATGTAATATAGATAATAATGTTTAAAATAAAATCAATCTTATCAATATTAAATATAAGTATAAAATAAAGTATACGATTATAATAAAGTATTTGGTAGTTTAAGCTTTAAATAAAAAAGTAAAAAAAACAAGAATTTATGTTAAAAATAGGAATAAATACATATGGTAATTCTAAAATATAGTAATATACTATGGGAATTTATATGTGTAAGCAATGCAAGAAAACAAAATATCTACATGCAAAGTATCTATGTACGTATAAAATAAAAATAAAAATAAGGCTGTAAGCTTATAGGGAAACATTGCATTTAATGATATCATCTCAGCACAAAAACAAGGTCATTCGAAATGTGTAGAAAAATCATTTTAATCTCAGAGAAAAAAATCTCTGACCAAGAAAAATAATTTTGCACCAGTTAATACCTTCCCTGTAAACACCTTTTCTCTCTATATATGTACATCATTCCCCTTGTTCCAGTTCGTTCATAAAAATTGAGCATTTCAGAAACTAATCATACAAACTAAAACATCATTCTACTAAACAAAAACAGGATGGTTTAAAGGAAGATCAAACTGCTGCTTTTAAAAACAGAATTGCTCTCTGTTCAAACTCTTTTTTTTGGGTGAGTAAACGCTTAACTTAAAAGTTTAAGGTAATAAATGCTAGTGTATGTGAATTCTAGATGATGTTGTGCTACATGATTATATATATAGATGAATATCTCTATGTATGTTTCATTTATATCTGTTCTATGCATGAATATTGTCATCTTTTTTTTTTCAAGTACAGAGTTCAATCAAGTTAAAATTTTAAAATTCACTTCCCTAATCTCTGATAGGCCTTAATCTTCAAACAAATAAGTTAGTTTAAACATAAATTATGATCTAAATTTTGTTTTAAGCTTGGTAGTGAAGTAGTGACTCTGTAAATTCAGTTTTACAGTGGAAAAGAAAATCATATGATAAGTTCGAATAGTTTAAAATATTAATACGATTATATAACTTGTATCAACATTCAAAGATAGGATTTTTAAAACTAAAATTGTGATCTTTTAGTTGAGTGTGAAAAGTACAGTTCCTAGTTGAACCGAATATGTTTTTTAACCAATTTCTGGCGATCAAACAAATTTTGGATGTTGAATTTTTGTTTGAAGCTAGCTTGTTGATTAATGATATCAGGAACATTGCTAAATAATTTTTCTATTTTAAACAATGATGGAATGAGGCGAAGTTAGGGTTTAATGCTTGGGTTTGTCATGGTCTGGAAACCAGGTGATTTCGTCACCTCTGATGCATCGAGTTACACGAGCTTCAGGGAAATGGTAGTATGGAGACTCGGTGAGGTAAGGCCGGAGTTGTATCACCTCAGGTGGACGGCGTGGGCGGGGCGAAGCAATTTGATAGGTGAGGTCGAGTTCGAGTTTTAGAACTGAAGGCTCGATTTCAATTTAGGACTTATGGAGTCGAATCATGCTTTAGTTTCGTATGTGACGTTAGTTTGCAACTTTCTAGAGGTAGCGTGGTTCGCCAGAGTGGCGGCGAGGCGACGTGCACGTGCACGGTAATGTTGGTCGTGACTGGGTGTTTAGGTTGAGGGGGACTCGAAGGAGTGCTCGAGTAGGAGATGGCTTGGCTCGGGTTACTCGTGTTCGTGTGGAAATTGAACAGCAACTTAAACTTTAAAAAAAAGTATAAGAAGAAGAAAGAGAGGGGACTCGAGGAAATGGGGAGAAAACTCGGGTGTTTACTCGAGTAAACCTGGGAATTACTCGGGTTTGATTTTCAAACCTGCAGTATAAATAATAGTAAGTTAAGCAAACTATTTAAACAATTTTAAGTAGTGATGACTAATTAATGTTTGAAAAATTTGAGTTAAGACTTTATTGCTAGTTTAATTATTTAGGTGAATACTTTAAAAATGTTTTAAATCTTAATTAATATCTTAATTAAGTAGTTAATGTAAGATAAGTTTTAAATTTAATAAACATTAAAACTTATTAAATAAATAATAATTTGATTTCAAAGTTATTAAGGAAGATTGTAAAATGTTAAATAGGAAGATAATTAAGATAAATGATTATCATTAATTAATTGTTTTAAAAAGGGAATGATTAATTAATTTATGGTTGTAATTAATTATGTGATTAGTGATTAAATCAATATGTAATTAAAGATTGATTAATTAATAATTAAGTGTTTAATTAATTTTTAATTAAGAATTGTAAATTAGCTAATTAAAGTTAATTAATAAATAATTAGCAGTTAATTAATTAAGTAATTAATTGAGGATTTATGATTAATTAATTAGTAACTAAAGATTAATTAATTAATTAATAATTAAGGAGTAATGAATTAAGTAGTTAAGGTTTAATAAATTGATTAAGAAGTGATTAATTAATTAAATAGTTTGAAATGGAATAATTAATTAATTGATGATTAATTTAGCAGGATTAGTGATTAATTCATAAGTTATTAAATTAAACTAAGTTAATTAAATTAATTATACCATGGATGAATAATTCCTGTTTGGATGTTGTATAAGTAGAATATCTGATTTTGTCATATCTATTTGGTGATATCCTGTGATACTCTATGATATGCCTTGATATATCTGTGATGACTGTGCATGATTTATCTGTGATAAATGCTATGTCAGTTCAAAGTGTTGAATTAAATTGTTTAAACTATTAAACAACTTGGCCTCTAAAATGGCATTTGGATTTCAATGAGACCGGGATCGGGTGTCACTTATGATTATCCGAAAACCACATCGATCCAAATTAAACGATAGGTTATGACATTTCCAAGTGAAGACCGACATGGAGTTTCAAAGTGCAAGGGTTATCGTCGTTAATCTGAGGGTGATTCCAAAATGAGTGTAACCAGATAATGCCTTCGGTTTCGTTCGAACCCGGAACGAACTTGTATGGATTGAATGCTTTCAGAACATCGTCAGGTGGACGATGAGCATTCTAAGAGGTGTATTCTATAAAGGTAATCACAGCCTCAATCCTAATCAACCGGGAATGGCTAAAACAAGGGAGGTGCAGCAAGTTTAGGTGGGTAGCACCCAAGCAGGACGAAATATACCCCTGTCTGGATGTCCCTTTATTTTGGCTGTGTGGGCAGTTGTTGGCCACAACTGCGGGGCTATCTTGTTCGGAACTGTTCAATAAGGAATGGTTTCGGCCTTGTGTTGTAGGGGGTCGGGAGTGATCCTCGGTATGGTGATCTAGGCCCCGTACTGTGACGAGCGGTACCCCAGTAGCCCTGCCAATGATGGAAACCCATTTTTTCCTACGAGACCCTACGGTTTTGATTTGTATTACCCACTTTTGTGGCTAGTAGCTGGAATTTAATCATGTAACAATTTCGGCTATTTTCTATTTACTTGAAAACCCTAGACACTATTATAATATCACCGTATTTCCTATCAAATGTTTTGGTTAGCGTAAGTTAAAAACTTATCTGTGTTTATGTGTGGGGAGTCTTACGTGATACCTTTATTTTCAAATGATTTTAAAAGTTAAACAACTTTAACCTGTTTACTCACACCAGACCCATGTCTGACCCGGAGTTTATTCTGTTTTTCATAAACTCTTGGGTACTCAAATTTTTATGAGTAGCCAAGAGATAGGTTTTGGATTGTTGGAGTCTGAAGGAGCTTTGAGCAGGAGCCAGACGTATCTATCTATCTAGTTCCGTTGTGTTAGTTGATGTATGTTGTATTTTGGGATGTATGTAACGACAGATATATATGACTGTCTTGTTGTATGGTGTTATATAACTCTGATGTATGTAAAACTATGTAACAGTTATATGATGTATTATATTTTGTTCCGTTTCCGTTGTGAGATTCTGATGTTGTTATTCTTTCTTTCTATATTTTCTATTTCTATCTCTTTCTTTTCTTATTGATGATACATCTTTCTGTGGATAGATATGCGGGTTGTCACAGTTGGTATCAAAGCGTAAGTTGAGATAATACTTAGGCTCTGGAGTAATATCTATCTTGAAAGTATGTATTTGTATTTTTATATAACTATATACCTATCTAAATTTGTTGAGTTACCTGTCCAGGTTACCAACATGAGTTCTGGAAGGAGAGGCAGAGGTAGGGGCAGTACCTCGACCGATAATGGACGAAGTCAAACTGCTAGTGAGGCTGTGGATTGAGTACCGCCTCAGGTTAGTTTTGCTGCTTTGTGCAAAGACTTCACCAACCTTGGAGGTAAACCATTTAAAGGGTCAGAATCGATAATTGAGGTCCAAGCTTGGCTACGCTCTTGTGAGCGGATCTTTAAGAGTATGAAGTTGTCTGATGAGCGAAAAAGGGAAATGGCTTCATGGCAATTGCAGGAAGGCGCTGCAGCCTGGTGGGATGCAGCAATAGCAAATATCTCCGAGGACGACATTCCTTGGGAAAGATTTAAAGAGATGTTTGAGGAGAAATTCATGCCAACAGCCGGGAAAACTAGTTTGTACCAGGATTTTTTGAATTTGAAGCAAGGAAGCATGACTATATCTGAGTATGAGACCAAATTCAATGAACTTTCTTGCTATGGACCAGGGCTCATTGATACTCCCTCAAAAAGAATGAAATGTTTGTGCAAGGCTTAAGGCTAGGATTTCATGAAAAGATGACAGCGCATTTGAAAGGATCTTTTATTGAGTTAATTGATATGGCTTTGAGATATGAGGATTTGATGAACAAGAAATCAGTGGCACCAGTAATAGCATCGGGAGGAAATTTTGCTAATCTGAATAAGAGGAAGTTCAATCCCAATTGGAGGAAGCGGAACAAGAAGAAGCCTGGAAGTAATAACGGACCTCGCAAATGCTATATATGTCAACAAGATGGTCACTTGGCGAATAAGTGTCCCAGGAAAGGATTTCAGCAGTAGCAGCAGTCGCATCAGAGTGGACCGGGTTCGGCTTTGGTTCAGAGATCTCTATGCTTTAATTGTCACTAACCAGGTCATATGATCAAGGATTGCCCGCTACTTTATAAAGCTCAGAAGAATAAGGTATTTTCTTTGGAGGGTGCACCATCTACTTCATATAAAGGCAAGGGAGTATTGGAAGGTACATTACTTTTAAAAGGCAAGTATATTAAATTTTTATTTGATCCAGGTGCTTCTTTAAGTTTTATTTCTCTAGAATCTGTAGAGAAGTTCTTTCTTACCCCTAGTACTGTTGACTGTCCCATCTTTGTATCTAATCCTATAGGAGGGGTAACCAAATTAGACATGATCTGTAAGGACTTGAGGATTTCCTATCTGTCCCATAGTTTTTCTTGTGACCCTTATGTGTTGAATTTTAAGGGATTTGACCTTATATTGGGGATGGATTGACTTGATAAGTATAAAGCTGTTCTGAATTGTGATGAGAGAATAGTTTCGTTGGAAACCGATCTGGGTAGAATTGCTACAGTGACGTGTGATAATTCCGGAATTCACTCGAGTAGTCTTTTAGATGGAGTTGAGACTTCTCAAGAGAAGGTTGAGGATATAGATGTGGTCCAGGATTTCCCTGATGTATTCGAGGAAGTTAATTGTTTACCTCCACATCGAGAGTTAGAGTTTCGCATTGATTTGGTTCCAGGAGCAGTACCAGTGATTCAGCCTAGTAGGTGGACGGCTCCCAGGGAGAGGGAAGAGTTAGTTAAGCAAACTCAGGATCTTTTGGAGAAGGGGTTGATTAGGCCCAGTTTTTCTTGTTGGGGTTCTGCTGCGGTGTTTGTCACTAAGTCGGATGGATCGCTAAGGTTCTATATTTACTATCGAGAGCTGAACAAAGTGACCATCCGAAATAAATATCCTCTTCCTCGTATTGATGATCTCTTTGACCAGCTATATGGAGCTTTTGTCTTTTCTCAACTGTATTTAGCATCAGGTTTCCATCAGTAAAGTGTAGCTGAGGATAGTATCCCCTTGACTGCATTTAGGGGACCAAATTGTTTCTATGAGTGGTTGGTTATGTCTTTCGGGTTAACCAATGCTCTAGCTTACTTTGTCGATCTGATGAACCGAGTTTTTCAAGATGTATTGAATAAGTTTGTTCTGGTATTCATCGATGATATCCTGGTCTACTCTAAGACTGAAGAAGAGCACACGCAACATTTGAGAATTGTGTTGGAGACACTGAGAAGGCATGTTTTGAAGGCGAAGTTCTCTAAGTGCCATTTTTGAAAATCGGAAGTCAAATTTTTGGGGCACATTGTTTCTGGCGAAGGTATCTATGTAGATCCAGCGAAGGTTGAGACTATTCTAGAGTGGAAACAGCCGCAGACACCGACTGAAGTTTGTAGTTTTCTAGGATTGGCTGGCTGTTACAGAAAGTTTATCAAGGACTATTCTAAGATTTCTTCACATCTGACCAAGTTGACAAGGAAACGAGCTAAGTTTAAATGGACACCCCAGTGTGAAGAGGCTTTCCAGGAGTTGAAGACGAGGCTAACCAGTGCACCTGTGATAGCTATTCCGGATGGGAAGAGCAAATTTGAGGTTTATACAGATGCTTGTATAGTTGGACTGGGAGCAGTTTTGATGCAAAATGGTAGAGTTATTGCTTATGCGAGTCGGCAATTAAAGCCACATGAAAGGAACTACGCTACGCATGATCTTGAGTTGTTAGCCATTGTTTTTGCTTTAAAGATCTGGAGACACTATTTCTTGGGAGAGAAGTTCGAGTTATTCATGGGTCACAAACCGTTGAAGTATCTTTTCTCTCAAAAGGATCTTAATTTGAGACAGCAGAGGTGGGTCGAGTTTCTGGCATCATATGATTTGGATATTCTGTATACCCTGGGAAAGGCGAATGTTGTGGCTGATGCTCTTAGCAGGAATGCAGTTCTGTCTCTTTTGGAAGTTGTTCCGTCTCTTATTGAAAGGATTACGAGCAAGCAAGAATCAGATAGTAGATTAAGAGGAATCATCAGAAGAGTTAGGAAAGGTCAATGTTCAAGTTTTGAGGTTGATGACCAAGGGACACTGAGGATCAACGGGAGGATCTGTGTTTCGAATTTCAAGAAATTGAAGGAGGAGGTCTTATCTGAGAGTCATCGCTCCAGATTAAATATCCACTCAGGAATCTCAAAGATGTATAAAAATATGAGAAGAGTTTTCTGGTGGTCGGGCATGAAGAAAGATATTGCAAGATTCGTAAATAGTTGCGCTATCTGCCAGCAGGTTAAAGGAGATCAGCAGAAGTCAACTGGATTATTGCAGCCTATGGAAATCTCGATGTGGAAGTGGGGAATGATTTTGATGGATTTCATCGACGGTTTGCCTAGAACCAAGAAAGGAAACGAAGGAAATGGGTGATTGTGGATCGTCTAAGTAAAAGCGCCCATTTTATACCGGTTAAGGCAACTCGTACTGTAGCTTCTCTAGCAAAGATTTTCTTGAGAGAGATAGTCAGATTGCATGGTGTTCCTGTCAGTATAGTAAGTGATCAAGATCCTATCTTCACCAGCAAATTCTGGGAGGCTCTGTAATCAGCTATGGGAACAAGTTTGAGATTGAGTACAGCCTATCATCCTTAGACAGATGTGCAGATGGAGAGGCTGAACCGAATTCTTGAGGATATGCTGAGGGCTTGTGTTTTGGATTTTGGTGGATCGTGGGAAGACCATCTCATCTAGTAGAATTCTCTTATAATAATAGTTATCAGGCGAGTATTAAGATGGCTCCTTATGAAGCTCTATATGGAAAACTGTGTAGATCCCTATCCTGTTGGATAGAGTTGAGAGATTGTCTTGTGCTTGGACCAGATTTGATTCGTGAAGCATCTACGAACGTTGAGCTTATCAAGAAGAGAATGAAAGCTTCTCAAGATCGTCAAAAGAAGTATGCAGATAAAAGGCGAAGACAATTGGAATTTGAGATCGGAGATTTAGTCTTTGTCAAAGTTTCCCCGATCAAAGGAGCTATCAGATTTGAAAAGACGGGAAAAATTGCCCCGAGATATATTGGACCATTCCGGGTGCTGGAAAGGATTGGTGCTATAGCTTACAGAATTGAATTGCCAGAACGGATGTTGGGGATTCATAATGTATTTCATGTATCCCATCTAAGGAAGTTTGTCCATGACCCATCATTGGTTGTAGAACCAGTAATCCAAGAAGATTTAGAGGTCGAGCCAAACTTGACTGTGGTCAGTAACCCTGTTCAGATTGTTGACCAAGATGAGAGGCGACTCAGGAGCATAGTAGTGAAGCTTGTTAAAGTGCAGTGGAGCGAGGATTCCACAGATTGTACTTAGGAAACTCTGGATAGTTAGGAAAGCCTATCCAGATTTGTGTCCGGATAGCTAGTGATGTTTGTAAGGATAATCTGTTTGGTTGATTTTTGATGTATGGATGATATGTTTGTTTGGGTTGTTGATATAAAAGCTTTTGAACTATCTTTTGTTTTAAATTTCGGGGACGAAATTCTTTTAAGGGGGGAGGAATGTGATGACCCGGGATTTTGGCAATATTATTTTAATAAGTATTTAATCTAATTAAATAAAATACAAACTTATCATTTTAAAAATGAATAAGACTTTTGGCCATTTACCAGTTATTTATATATATGTGTATTGTGAAGGAAATTATGATTTGAAAATTTAAAATAAAATCTTTCAAAAATATTTATAATAAAATCTATCTTATTCAATTAAATTAAAGGCTCTACCTTTATTAAAATTTGGTGTAAATATATATATGGATGTAATATAGATAATAATGTTAAAAATAAAATCAATCTTATCAATATTAAATATAAGTATAAAATAAAGTATATGATTATAATAAAGTATTTGGTAGTTTAAGCTTTAAATAAAAAAAACAAAAAAAAAACAAGAATTTATGTTAAAAATAGGAATAAATACATATGGTAATTCTAAAATATAGTAATATACTATGGGAATTTATATGTGTAAGCAATGCAAGAAAACAAAATATCTACATGCAAAGTATCTATGTACGTATAAAAAAAAAAATAAGGCTGTAAGCTTATTGGGACACATTGCATTTAATGATATCATCTCAGCACAAAAACAAGGTCATTCAAAATGTGTAAAAAAAATCATTTCAATTTCAGAGAAAAAAAATCTCTGACCAAGAAAAATAATTTTGCACCAGTTAATACCTTCCCTGTAAACACCTTTTCTCTCTATATATGTACATCATTCCTCTTATTCCAGTTCGTTCATCAAAATAGAGCATTTCAGAAACTAATCTTACAAACTAAAACATCATTCTACTAAACAAAAACAGGAAGGTTTAAAGGAAGATCAAACTGCAGCTTTTAAAAACAGAACTGCTCTATGTTCAAACTCTTTTTTTAGGTGAGTAAACACTTAACTTAAAAGTTTAAGGTAATAAATGCTAGTGTATGTGAATTCTAGATGATGTTGTGCTACATGATTATATATATAGATGAATATCTCTATGTATGTTTCATTTATATCTGTTCTGTGCATGAATACTGTCATCTCCGTTTTTTTCAAGTACAGAGTTCAATTAAGTTAAAATTTTAAACTTCACTTCCCTAATCTCTGACAGGCCTTAATCTTCAAACAAATAAGCTAGTTTAAACAAAAATTACGATCTAAATTTTGTTTTAAGCTTGGTAGTGAAGTAGTGACTCTGTAAATTCAGTTTTACACTGGAAAAGAAAATCATATGATAAATTCGAATAGTTTAAAATATTAGTACGATTATATAACTTGAATCAACATTCAAAGATAGGATTTTTAAAACTAAAATGGTGATTTTTAATTGAGTGCGCAAAGTGCAGTTCCTAGTTGAACCGAATATGCTTTTTAACCAATTTCTGGTGATCGAACAAATTTTAGATGTTGAATTTTTGTTTGAAGCTAGCTTTTTGATTAATGATATCAGGAAAATTGCTAAATAATTTTTCTATTGTAAACAATGATGGAATGAGGTGAAGTTAGGGTTTAATGCTTGGGTTTGTCGTGGTCTGGAAATGAGGTGATTTCATCACCTCTGATGCATCGTCTTACACGAGCTTTAGGGAAATGGTAGTATGGAGACTCGGTGAGGTCAGGCCGGAGGTGGACGGCGTGGGTGGGGCGAAGCAATTTGATAGGTGAGGTCGAGTTCGAGTTTTCGAACTGAAGGCTCGATTTCGATTTAGGACTTGTGGAGTCGAATCAAGCATTGGTTTCATATGTGACGTTAGTTTGTGACTTGCTGGAGGTAGCGTGGTTCGCCAGAGTGGCGACGAGGCGACGTGCACGGTGATGTTGGTCGTGACTAGGTATTTAGGTTGAGGGGGACTCGAAGGAGTGCTCGAGTAGGAGATGGGTTGGCTCGCGTTACTCATGCTCGTGTGGAAATTGAACAGCAGCTTAAACTTAAAAAAAAAGAAGTATGAGAAGAAGAAAGAGAGGGGACTCGGGGACATGGGGAGAAAACTCGAGTGTTTACTCGAGTAAACCTGGGAATTACTCGGGTTTGATTTTCAAACCTGCAGTATAAATAATAGTAAGTTAAACAAACTATTTAAACAATTTTAACTAGTGATGACTAATTAATGTTTGACAAATTTGAGTTAAGACTTTATTACAAGTTTAATTATTTAGGTGAATACTTTTAATATCTTAATTAAGTAGTTAATGTTAGATAAATTTTAAATTTACTTAACATTAAACTTTTTAAATTAATAATAATTTGATTTCAAAGTTATTAAGGAAGATTGTACAATGTTAAATAGGAAGATAATTAAGATAAATGATTATCATTAATTAATTGTTTTAAAAAGGGAATGATTAATTAATTTATGGTTGTAATTAATTATGTGATCAGTGATTAAATCAATTTGTAATTAAAGATTGATTAATTAATGATTAAGTGTTTAATTAATTTGTAATTAAGAATTGTAAATTATCTAATTAAAGTTAATTAATAAATAATTAGTAGTTAATTAATTAAGTAATTAATTAAGGATTTATGATTAATTAATTAGTAATTAATGATTAATTAATTAATAATTAAGGAGTAATGAATTAAGTAGTTAAGGTTTAATAAATTGATTAAGAAGTGATCAATTAATTAAATAGTTTGAAATGGAATAATTAATTAATTGATGATTAATTTAGCAGGACTAGTGATTAATTCATAAGTAATTAAATTAATCTAAGTTAATTAAATTAATTATACCATGGATGAATAATTCCTGTTTGGATGTTGTATAAGTAGAATATCTGATTTTGTGATATCTATTCTGTGATATTCTGTGATATGCCTTGATATATCTGTGATGACTGTGCATGATTTATCTGTGATAAATGCTATGTCAATTCAAAGTGTTGAATTAAGTTGTTTAAACTATTAAACAACTTAGCCTCTAAAACGACGTTTGGATTTCAATGAGACTGGGATCGGGTGTTAGTTATGATTATCTGAGAACCACATCGATCCAAATTAAACAATAGGTCGTAACATCTCCAAATGAAGATCGAGATGGAGTTTCAAAGTGCAAGGGTTATCGTCGTTAACTCTGAGGGTGATTCCAAAATGAGTGTAACGAGATAATGCCTTCGGTTTTGTTCGAACCCGGAACGAACTTGTATGGATTGAATGCTTTCAGAACATCGTCATGTTGACGATGAGCATTCTAAGAGGTGTATTCTTTAAAGATAATCGCGGCCTCAAGCCTCATCAACCAAGAATGGCTAAAACAGGGGAGGTGCAGCAAGGTTAGGTGGGTAGCACCCAAGCAGGACGAGATATACCCCTGTCTAGATGTCCCTTTATTTCGGCTGTGTGGCCAGTTGTTGGCCACAACTGCGGGGTTATCTTGTTCGAAACTGTTCAGTAAGGAATGGTTCCGGCCTTGTTTTGTAGGGGGTCGGGAGTGATCCTCGGTACGGTGATCTTGGCCCCGTAGTGTGACGGGCGGTACCTATGTAGCCCTGCCATTGACGATAACCCATTTTTCCCTACGAGACCCTACGGTTTTGATTTGTATTACCCACTTTTGTGGCTAGTAGCTGGAATTTAATCATGTAAGAATTTCGGCTATTTTCTATTTACTTGAAAACCCTAGACACTATTATAATATCACCAGATTTCCTTTAAAATGTTTTGGTTAGCGTAAGGTAAAAACTTACCCGTGTTTATATGTGGGGAGTCTTACGTGATACCTTTATTTTAAAATGATTTTAAAAGTTAAACAACTTTAACCCGTTTACTCACACCAGACCCATGTCTGACTCGGAGTTTATTCTGTTTTTCATAAACACTTGGGTACTCAAATTTTTATCAGTAGCCAAGAGATAGGTTTGGATGTTGGAGTCTGAAGGAGCTTGGAGCAGGAGCCAGACGTATCTATCTATCTAGTTCCGCTGTGTTAGTTGATGTATGTTGTATTTTGGGATGTATGTAATGACAGATATATATATATATATATATATATATATATATATATATATAACTATCTTGTTGTATGATGTTATATAACTCTGATGTATGTAAAACTATGTAATAGTTATATGATGTATTATATTTTATTTCATTTCCGCTGTGAGATTTTGATGTTGTTATTCTTTCTTTCTCTCTTTTCTATTTCTATCTCTTTCTTTTCTTATTGATGATACGTCTTTCTGTGGATAGATAGACGGGTCGTTACATTAGGTCTCTATTTTAATGATGACAACTATGTACTGCACATGTATATATATTATATCATGATATTAGGCTATCATTCAAGAAGACAAAACGCAAGGCAAAAAGCACGAAGAATCATCTATAAGTCAAAGAAGTCAAGATCATGGAGCTTCAAGATCAATAGTATGTATATGGTCTTAGATTGAATTACAAAATCTCCTTGATAGTTCATACACACACACAAAAACACAAACAAACATAGATATCAAGATATCATAGAGATTTGAATATGAAAATGTCAAAATAATTATATAAACTGAACTTACACTGTTCAGTCGACTGAAATTGGTTTCAGTCGACCGAGCTCGATGAGTCCAATTTCAATCGACTGAAACCGTGTTAACCAATTTGTATAATTCAAATTTTTTGCCATGAAAATTTAAACGTCATATTCAGTAGACTGGCGTATTTGCTCACTAGACTAAGATGCTATAACGACCATATTTTTTGAAATTTCATCTTCGAGAGTTAGCAACTTTTTTGAACGGTTTTTCCAATTCTGAAAGGATTTCTTGAAGATTAACAACTCTTAATTGCCTCTATTCAATATTTATAAATAGCATAACAACTCATACTTATAGTTTTAACTTTTACTAAGATTTCTATCGATTCTATTCTCTTGTGCTATTCTAAGCATTTTGTGCTTTCAGCCCCATTATTTCATTTGTCATTGTTCCAATAATCATTACGCACTCACAACGAATCAATAAGGAGATTATAAGAACAGTTGTACTATCAATTCAAAGCCAGCGTTAGACGAACGCAAGATCGTTTAGCAAGAATTGTATTTTTCGAAGGAAAGATTAAATCTAAGAGGTGCTTAGATTGGTTAAGCTGTAAAACTATTCCTTCTGGTCAAGCGAGTGATTTACTAAGGAAATACCTAAGAGGTGCTTAGGGACTGGACGTAGGAGAGGTGCTCCGAATCGGTATAAATCTTGATGTATATAGTTACATACTGCTTTATTATTTCATAGTATAAATTAGTATATATATACTTGTTTTATTAGCCATACACGATCAACTAGTTCTTTCATTTGTTATCAGAGCAAGGTTTATTCAAAATCATAACAAAATTTTGAATACTATGGCCAATATAAGTTACAACACATTTCAAGAAGGATAATCAACTGCACATCCACCATTATTTACGGAATCTAATTATACGTATTAGGCAACATGTATGAAAGTCTTTATGGAATCAAGCGGTCTTGACATTGGACTTTCTACTCAATCTCAATATGTAACTCCTACTACTGAAATTAGTAGCTAGACATATGCTTGGCAAACTGCTGCTTCAAATAATGCAAAAGCTATGAATATTTTATATTGTGCATTAGACAACAACAAATTTTCTAGAGTTACGATGTCCAAAATGGCTTATGATATATGGCATATGCTACAAGTCTATATGAAGGAACCACCAAAGTAAAGCAAACTAAGATTAGTTTGTTGACAAATCAATTTCAATCATTTAAAATGAACTCTAATGAAAGCATCGTAGAAATGTAATCTAGATTTCAAACTATACAACATGATCTTATGGCTTAGGAGTTTTATTTCTGATTTTGATTTAGTTACATGTATTCTAAATGCGTTAACCGATGAGTGGGAAAAAAAATCTATTGGCTATAGAAGAAGCCAATGACCTCTCTACACTCAAAGTAGAAGAGTTAATTGGAAATTTAATGTCATATGGAGCAAATTTGTAATCTAGAAAAGATCTAGCCTAAGAAAAACGAAGTATTGCTTTTCAGGCAAACAATGATGACGACTCAGGCTTGGATGAAGAAGATGTATTTTTCTTTGCTAAAAACTACAAGAAGTCCAGAAAATTCAATAAAATGGTGCAAAAGCAAAATCCAAGCAACTCTAATAATCCTTCGTCATTTAAATGCTATGGATGCAATCGATTTGGTCATATGAAATAGGATTGTTTAGAATTAAACAAAGCTAAGAAAATCATCAACAAGAACAACAAATATGAGAAATTCTCGAAAAAGAAGCGTGAATTTCAAGTAACATGGGATGATACCTCAAGGGTCAGTGATAGCGACATCAACGGTGATAATGATGAAGAACAAGCCAATGTTTTTTTCATGGCAACTAAAGATGAGGTGCTTTCAGATTTATCTTTTGACGATATCATAGAAATAGCTTTGGAACTAGATAATAAAAACAAAAATCTAAGAAAAACTCATACAAAATGTTGGGGAAAAAATGACTAGATTAGAACAAGAAAATGAAATGCTAAAAGTTGAGGAAATTATATTAGAGGAAGAAATTTTAAAATTACAAAATATTTGTAAATCTTTTGAAGAATATCAAAATGTGCATGCTTAAGAAAAGGAAAATGCAACACTATCAAATGATAACGTAAAATTAAGAAAAACTGTCTATAATTTGGAAAATGAGGTAAAAGTGTTAACGTCATTAGAGAAGATAGTAAATGATCTGTCTGCAGAAATTTCTAAATTTAACCAATGAAAAGAGTATCTATCTCATTTAATTAGTATTTTAGAACCCCATAGCAATAAAATTGGTTTAGGATTTATTAAATCAAGGAAAACAAAAGTTCAACACAAATATACTACACTTTATTCTAAATTTCATAAACCAGTAAATAACAAATCAAATTATAATAAAAAACTATTTAATTATGGATTCCAACTTGATTAGACAAAAACATATAGATAGAATTTTGAATGATGTTCATTATAATACATATTCTAGATTAAAGGTTCTACCAAGCCCTCTTGGGTATGGTTACCTTCAGTTTAATCCCTAGGATCCTAATAAAGGAAGTGGGTACCATTAAATTACTTTTATCTTTGTAGGTACCCCGACATAAACAAGAGAAATGGATTTTTGACAGTGAATTCTCCAAGAATATGATTGGAAATGTTGATATGCTTATGAATATCTCTTACAAAGATGGTGGAACCGTCAGTGTTGTAGATAATTCCAAAGGCTATGTTATAGGACAAGAAGATGTTGCTTTTGTCGGTACTTCTAACTCTCCCCTTATTTCAAATGTTTATCTAGTTAAAAATTTAAAACATAATCTTCTTAGTATTAGTCGATTATGTGATAAAGGATTTTCCATGACTTTTGAAATAGGAAAATGTAATATCTTTGATAAAAATAAAAATTAAATCTTTGAAGGGATAAGAAAACATAATATTTATATTTTAAATATGAAAATATGACATGATAAAGATGTTTGCGTAATAATAGATATTTCTGATCCATGATTTAGCTTAAATGTTTTTGTCATGTTAATTTTAAAAACATTCAAAATCTTTTCCAAACATATTTAAAGTCAAAAGGATTTAAAAATCAAAACTATTAGAAATGATCATGGTGGAGAATTTAAAAATGAATCATGTCAAAAAATTTGTATTAAAATGAGGAGAAGTCATAAATTTTCATTTCCTAGAACACCGCAACAAAATGGTATTGTAGAAAGGAAAACGGAACTCTCTAAGAATGCACAAGAACTCGTCTTTGTAGTATAACTTATTTTAAAATTTCTGGGCAGAAGCTGTACCTACTTCATGCTATGTTATTAATCATGTCTCCCTAAGGCCTTTAACCAAAAATACTCCTTAGGAACTCCTTTTTGAAAGAAAGCCCAAAGTATCTTATTTTAAAATATTCGAATCCAAATGTTTTATTTTAAACACTAGCAATCGTTAAGGAAAGTTTGATCCAAAAGTCGACAAAGGAATATTTGTAGGATACGTAGGCGTCCGGAAGGCTAAATGTCTATCGTGTTAGAAAATAGCCGAATTAATTTCGTAACAAAAATAACCGCAATCGCACGGTGTACGAATATAGTACGTGGCGAATACGGGTCGATCCGCAGGGAATTGATGATTCCAAAAATTCTATTCAATCAAATTATACCAAAGTCGAGTGAAAGTTAAGCTAGAGAATTAGAAAATTAGCTAACTAATTTTAAGAAAAGAGATGAAAATATAAGAGTTAAATGACAACTTAGAGAATAAATCCACTCTCTAGATCACATAGTTCAACATATATGAAACCATGATCTCTCTTTTATGGTCATTAATGCTTTAATTGATGTGCTTATCATTAGTATGGCATATTTGTTCTATTGATTATCCAACATAAGCCATCAAACTATAACACATCCCTTAAAGCACTCACTAACTTTCATGAAACTTGACAAAGAAAATGAAATCTAATTTATATATGGTCTATTAACTATTGATTAGAAATATAGACCATTAAATTTTAATTTCAAATCACTTTCTTTTTCCGTAATCATATTTTGATGAAGAGGCATTTGTGGTTAGTGATTGTTTAAGCATAGTCTATTTGGTGTCAACAATATTGGCTATCAAATTCAAAGCAAGAACAACAAATAAAACACTTCATTGATCATCATTAAGCACAAAAAGAGAGCACGAATTAAGAAATAGTTGAAGCTACATAATTAAAGAGCTTCATTACCCCTAAATTGAAGGGGTTTAGCCTCTCATATTTGTCATTTGATTAACAAATGTAGGTAGCAACATGAAAGCAAAAAGAAAGGAAAATGAAAGCTAATGGAAAAGAGAAGCTAATTAACAAGAATTAAAACTAATCTGCTTTGCATGAATGTAAATCTACACTACAACATGAAATGAAATAAACAAGAAAAGGAAAATAACATGCATTAAATTGCATAAAAAAGTTACATGAAAAGAAGAAATAAATGGCTAAGTAGCCATGAAAATAAAGAAGAGAGCTTGATTTATTTTTGAGCCTAAACTAAAACTAAGAGGGACTAAGGAAGAGAAGGGTTACATGAAACGTAAGGGGTATACACACATGTGTTAAACCCTAGTTCATATTTTTGCGGAATGCCCAAAATACCATTGAGAAAGTGTGGAGGCCAAGTAATCATTAACTTCTACTAATCATTATTTAAGTATACATGAAGCCATTAATTCCATAAGCATGTGCGTTAGCCTCTAATTTGTACATTAAGGTGGTGGGTAGGTGGGGTCCTCCATGTTCTTCACTTTAAATTATTTCCATCTTCATTCCTTTGTATTCATTTTGTGCATGTATGTGTCTTCATGAAACCACTCCAATTTGAGATTAAATTACTACACAAATATATATAAATTTTTAATTAATTTTTCTCAAAGAAATATATGCACACAAATGACCGTTTTGCCCCTATATGAAGATGAATATGTGAAAATTTCAAAATAATTTGAATTTGGTCTAAACAAGTTAAAATACCCAATATTATCATTTATTAAATTCAAATAAATTAAATATGGTGGTAAAAATATGTACATTTACGTGCATATCAGTAGGTCATAGTAAAGCATATAGGATATTTAACAAAATTCAAATAAAATTAAAGAAACACTACATGTATCTTTTGATGAAAATTTTAACACTATTAAAGATGTTGATGATGAAAACTTAAATCAATTAAATATTCAAAATGAACAAATCAAATCAATCAATCCTGATAATGCTATATTAAAATCATCCCCTAGAATATTAAAAGATCAATGGATAACATTATAGGAGACATTAATACCCAAGTTTCAACACACAACTAATTAAATCAAACGGGACATATAGCTTTTATTTTAAACTTTGAACCAAAAGAAGCATCTACAGACGATTATTGTATTATACCAATACATGAAGAACTAAATCCATTTGAACGTTATAATGTATGGGAATTTGTACATAGACCTAAGGATCAATCTGTTATGAGCACTAAATGGATTTTCAAAAATAAAATGGATGAAAATGGTGATAAACTCGAAATAAAGCAAGACTTGTAGCTTAGGAATATTCTCAGGAGGAAGGAATTGATTATGAAGAAACCTTCGCTCCTGTAGCCTGTCTTGAAGCGATAAGAATTCTCATTTGTTTGCTATCTAACTTTATATTATATCAAATGGATGTTAAAAGCACATTTTTAAACAGATACATTAAATAAAATGTTTATTTTTAACAACCACCATTGTTTGTACATGAACAATTTCCAAATCATGTATTTAAATTATGAAAAGCTCTTTATGGTCTTCAACTAGCTCCTCATGCTTGGTATGATATATTAAAATCATATCTTTTAGAATCTAGTTTTCAAACTGGTAAAGTTGATTTTACTCTATTTATAAAAACAAATGAAAACAATATTTTAGTAGTACAAATATATGTAGATGATATTATCTTTGGATCAACTAATAAAAACTTATGTGATGAATTTTCTAAAGTCTTGAATAATGAATTTGAAACGTCACATATGGGAGAATTAAATTACTTTTTAGGATTACATATTGAACAATTGAAAAACAGAACTTTTATCTATCAACAAAATATTGTAAAGATTTAATTAAACGTTTAGGAATGGATAATGCAGTTAGTAAAGTTACTCCTGTGAGTACTAGTACTCACTTAGACAAAGATGAAAATGGTAAAGATGTCGAGAAAAATTATACAGAAGTATGATAGGATCATTATTACATTTAACTGCCAGTAGACCCAACGTTTTAATGAATGTTTGTTTGTGTGCCCATTCGAGCAAATTCTAAAGAAACACACTTACAAGCAGTTAAAAGAATTTTATGACATTTATTAAATACCAAGGATTATGGACTTTTTTATCCAAAAGATTGTCCATTCGAACTTGTATCATATAATGATGTTGATTTTGGTGGTTGTAGATCGGATCAAAAAAAGTACAAGTGGAATTTGTCACTTTATTGATCAATCTTTGATATCATGGTTTAATAAGAAGCATAATTGTAACGACCCGATTTTTCGACGCTAAAAAATTGACATCTGTTAACCCTATCTCGGTTACGACTCAGCAGGTATGTGGAGATGGCGCCGACCTAACTGATTAGTAAGATGGCCGACCTAATTGGATTCCGACTTAACTGGTAAAGAAAGGGTACCGACTAAACGCTGCATGGAGATTCCGACCTAAGGCTTGAAGGGATGCCGGTCTAACAAGGCTATGCCGACTTAAGACTTAAAGAGGTTCCGACTTAGGACTTACGAAGGGGTACCGACCTAGTATCTTAATATGGGAGACCGACTTAACTACATAAGGCAGAAAAGGGTTGCCGACCTAAAAGTCTAAATAGGTTGCCGACCTAAGGTTTGAATCAGTTGCCGACCTAAAGCTTAAAGAAAGTTTGCCGACTTAATGATCAGTAGTAAGTTCCGACCTAGTGTGTGTGCCGATCTAGCGACTCAAGATAATTACCGACTTATAGTAAGCCGTAACCGATCTAACTTGAGTACCGGTCTAGTTATCTAAAGGAGCTGCCGACCTACTTGATGAGGACATGGAAAGGTACACGACTCATACTTAAGCCGGGGCATGTTAACTCGGCTACGACTTAGAACTGGTGATTTAAGTCCGGAGAAGCATGCTTGCCCCATTAAAAGCATGAGCCATGCATAAGAGAAAGGGGGACCTACGACCTAGCTTATCTCGGCAACAACTCAATTCAGACAAGCTTGCTTCCATTAAGTCGTGGGCTTGGCTCGTTAGATCGGCGATGGGATAAGTTAAGTCGGCCACGACTTATACTAAGTCGGTCGCGACTTAGAACTTGGCAAAAATTCCAGACCAGAACTCTCTATAAATAGACGACCACTTCCAACGTTCAAGGGACCTTTTGGCTCATTCTCTTCAAGCGCCGTTACTCTGCCGAATTCCAGACGACTTCAAAGCTTTTTAGATCCAACAAACTTCTAAAGGAACTCCATGAAGGAATCATCCACATTCACCATGGATTTGAAGATGATTGTCGACATCAAAGCTTGAGCTACTTGTTTCACATACCCTATCACTTGAAGTGGGTTGTAATTGAAAGATCTTGTAAAGAATTGTAATCAAACTAGTGATAAAAAGATTAAAGTGGACGTAGGCTGGATTATAAGCCGAACCACTATAAATACTGTGTCTCTTACCGTTTTTCTACATACTTTCTGCTTATTTCTATTTCCCGTACAAACGGGTGGTGCTTTCACAATCACATCTTATACACCAGGGTGTTAGCGTTTAAATTTTTTCGTTAACATTTTGGTGCTTTCACTGAGAATTGAACTCAGGACATCTATCATCATTGTTTCAGAAAGATTTGTAGATAGAGTTTCTTTAAGAACCAGAAGTCTATCCGAAATCATGGCTCCTGGAAGGAAAAGTAAATCTGTGAGATCTGCAAACATTCGAGAGGGAACCTCCACTTCCCCAACACCAAATCAAGCCACTCCAGCTGTTGGAGTTTCAAAAGCGGAATTGGACGCTGCTATCTTTGGGTTGAATCAGCAAATAAATGCCCAGAACGCGCAATTGGAAGCTCAGAATGCTCAGAATGCTCTGATTCTGAATAGGTTAAACGATCTGCTCGGGGCAAACCGTCAACCTGCGAATAATGAAAGGAACTTTGTCGGTAATGTCCATGATGCTGAAACTAGAAACATTCCCGAAAGGGCTGCTAGCCCCTTTGAACAGACATTGCCTGAGGCTGGAGGATCCAGAAATAGGAATGACGAAGAATATCTTTCTGGTATGGTTCGACAGATTATGAAAGAAAGTATGCAAAGGGTCGAAGATGAGAAAGAGTGGGGTTTCGCTCCGAGCAAGACTCCGTTTACTGAAAAGATCCTAAAAGCTGAATTCCCAAGGAAGTTCGTCCCTCCGACCATTCCAGCTTACAAAGGGACAAGTGATCCAAATGAGTTCCTGTACAAATATGATTGGCACATGACAGGTGCCAGAGCTTCTGACGAGATAAAATGCCGCTATTTTCCTGTGTATTTGGAAGGGGTAGCTCTGCTTTGGTTCACAAAACTACCTGTCCGGTCCATCGATCAGTTTTCAGACCTAACCAGGAAATTTAAAGAGCAATTTAGGCTATATGCTTCAAAGGCAAAAGACATCATGTCGTTATCCGGTTTGGAACAGAATCCGGGGGAAACTATCAAGTCTTTTTTAAATCGCTTTAATATAGCGTTAGCTGAGGTGGATAATGCAGAACCCCGCATGGTCTTGACCTATTTGATGAGAGCTATTGATAAGTCAAGTGAATTCGGAAAGTGGCTGAACATGAAGGAGCCAAATTCTCTGGAAAAGTTCTACAAAAAGGCGGATGAATTCATGCGTTTGGAAAGCCGTCCTGTCCCGGCAAAGGCAACAGTAGAGAAAGCTGAAGACAACACTGCTGCGCCACGTAAGAATGGATCTGTGGGACAGAAAAGAGAAAATAATGATGGAAGGAAACAACACAATTCAAAGAAGCCTCGATCCTTCAAGCCATCAGAATATACTCCTTTGTTAGAGACACCAGAGCGCATCTACCTGGCTACAAAAGATTCTTTTGAGTATCCCAAACCTCCTGTTCTCAGAACCGGAAGAAAAGCTGTGCAAAGTGGGAAGTTCTGTCGCTTCCATAATCAGCCTGGTCATGACACAGACGACTGCCGTCAATTGAAAAATATAATCGAAGAATTGCTAAGAGAAAATAAGCTGCAGCAATTTGTGAAGAAGAGTAGTAATGATCCTGCTTCGTCAAGTCAGGGGCAACAAGCTCTTGCTCATCAGCCCAGGACAAATGAGAAGGCCGCAGGACATGAATCTGGAAGGCCAGTTATTAATGTCATCACAGGAGGACCCCACCCAGCAGGCAGAAGCTGGGGTGAAATGGAGAGGTACACTCGAGCTCTGAAACATATGCCAACTGAAGAGAATGTCTTTGTTTTAGAGGACTCTACACCCCTGAAACAACAAAGGACTTTTAATGATGATATTGTGTTCAGGGCTAGAGATTCCACGGGCATTGAGGCCCCTACTTTGGACCCGTTAGTCATCTCGGCCGGTATTGGACCGGCTATTGTCAGAAGAGTTCTTATTGATTGCGGCGCATCTTGCAACATCCTCTTCAAGAAAACGTTTGACCAGATGAGAATCCCGATGGCGGATGTGCAAGCCTCATCTCAGAAGATTGTTGGCTTCACTGGGGAGCCAAAGCAACCAGTAGGAACCATTGACTTGCTTGTGGAACTCGGAGAAGGAGAAAGAAAAGTAGTTCGCAAGCAGACTTTTGTGATAGTAGATGAATTTTCTGCTTATAATGCTTTCTTTGGTCGACCTATTCTTGCTGCATTCAAAGCTGTCCTTGCCCCATGGTGTCTTACTATTAAATTCCCTACAGACAATGGGGTAGGAGTTATTAAAGGAGACCAGAACGCTGGGCGAGAATGTTATATGACAGAGCTGCGAGAAACAAGGAAGAGAGAAATGGGGAAAGATGCGGCAACCCCAATCCGCATCAAAACACCAACCCTATAGCAACTACAGGGCGGACCCTGCACTGGCGAGCATAGCGGGGCACGAAAAGTGATGGATCCTAGAAAGGCCAGTGCGGGGGAGAGTAGGGTGGTACCAGCAGAAACAACGATACCGGTGCCCGTTGATCTGAAGGACCCAAACAAGGTGCTGAATGTGGGTTCACAACTTAATGTGTCAGTTCAGAATGCCTTGATATCTTTTTTGAAAGCAAACCTGGATGTTTTCGCTTGGACCCATGCCGATATGTGCGGAATATCCCCAGAAGTTGCGGTACATGCTCTGAATATTGACCCAAAGTTCACGCCAGTAAAGCAGAAAAGAAGAATCCAAGGTCTAGAAAGGTCGACAGCATTGAAAGAGGAAGTTGACCGGCTCATGGAGAATAATTTCATCAGAGAATCTACCTATCCAAATTGGGTTTCAAATCCAGTGCTAGTTAAGAAAGCCAATGGTAAATGGAGAGTGTGCATCGACTTTTCAGATCTAAACAAGGCCTGTCCCAAGGACTGCTTCCCATTACCCAGGATCGATCAACTGGTAGATGGAACAGCGGGTCATGAATTGTTGTCTTTTATGGATGCCTACTCCGGATATAATCAGATCATGATGCATGAGCCAGATCAGGAGGACACAAGCTTTATCACCGATGTCGGTCTTTACTGTTACAGAGTTATGCCCTTTGGGTTGAAGAATGCGGGGGCAACATACCAAAGACTGGTAAATGCTATGTTCAAACCGCAGTTGGGAAAGACTATGGAAGTTTACGTTGATGACATGCTAGTAAAATCTAAGAAAGCAGTGGATCACATCGAACACTTAGCAGAAATGTTCGCAATTCTCCGAAGATACGGAATGAAGCTTAACCCTTTAAAATGTTCTTTCGGGGTAGAATCTGGGAAGTTCTTGGGTTTCATCGTGAGCGCTAGGGGCATTGAAGCTAGTCCAGCTCAAATCACTGCTCTAAAAGAAGTCAAAGCTCCTAAAACAAAGAGGGAATTGCAAAGTCTCAATGGAAAAATTGCCGCCTTAAGTCGGTTCATATCCAAAGCTACTGATAAATGCATTCCATTCTTCGACGCTCTAAAGAAAGGAAAGAAAAACTTTGACTGGACTCCCGAATGCCAGAAAGCTTTTGAAGAATTGATTCAACATATGGAAACGCCTCCAATACTTTCCAGGCCCGGCGATGGCGAGGATCTTCTTATATACTTGGCAGTTTCATCTCATGCTTTAAGTGCAGCGCTGGTACGGGAAGACAAAAGGATTCAACATCCAGTTTACTATATCAGCAAAAGACTCACTGGGGCAGAAATGAATTACTCCAAGTTGGAAAAACTCGCCTATTGTCTATTGATTGCCTCAAGAAAGTTGAGGCAATATTTCCAGGCTCATCCTATCAAAGTCCTCACTGATCAACCTTTAAAGCAAGTCTTGTTTCGCCCTGAGACTTCGGGCCGCCTTTTAAAGTGGAATATTGAATTGAGCCAATATGACATCACTTATCATCCTAGAAAAGCGATCAACGGACAAGCTTTGGCAGATTTTATTGCAGAATTTACAGACAAGGGTAACAGCGAGGAAGAAACAATCGAGAACTCCCCAACCCAATGGAAGTTATTTGTAGATGGCGCAAGAAATGATTACTGTTCAGGTGCTGGAATTGTTCTTGAAACTCCTGAAGGCCGGTCATTATGCTATGCGCTAAGATTAGAATTTCCTTCAACAAACAATGAAGCAGAATATGAAGCTCTGATCGCTGGTTTGAAAATTGCTAAAGAACTAAACATTAGAGCGTTACAGATCTTCAGTGATTCGCAGCTTATAGTATGTCAAGTCAAGAAGGAGTTTCAAACGAAAGGAGGAAATCTGCCCGCTTATGTGTCAAAGGCTTGGGAACTTTTATGTGAATTCGACCATTACACGATAAGTCATATTCCTCGAGAAGAAAACATGAAAGCAGATTCTCTCGCAAAATACTCAAGTTCTGGCGAAGCCCAATCCTTAGGGTTAGTTCCAGTGGAAGTTTTGTCAAATCCGAGCATTGATGAAATGGATATCGATTGGGTTATGAGTATGTCGCAAGAGCAAGAATCATGGATGACTCCAGTAACAAAGTATCTACTCAATGGCTCTTTACCAGAAAACTCTAAAGAACGACAAAAGCTACTGAGAAAAGCTTCTCGATATATAATCCAGGATGGTCAATTATACAGACGAGGATTCTCAATGCCATTGCTTCGATGTGTATCCAAAGAAGAAGCCAAAATAATCCTATCAGAGGTACATGGAGGAGAATGTGGGGATCATTCAGGTGGTCAAACTTTAGCAAAGAAAATTCTCCGATATGGATATTTTTGGCCAGAAATTAATCGAGATGCTGCAGATTACTCTCGAAAATGTGACAGATGTCAAAGATTTGCCAAAATTCCTAGAGCACCTTCTACTGAGCTCACACAAATGACCAGTCCGTGGCCGTTTGCGATTTGGGGAATAGATTTGATCGGACCTTTACCAACCGCCAAATCTGGAATCAAATATGCCATTGTTGCTGTAGATTATTTCACTAAATGGGCTGAAGCTGAACCATTGGCAACTATCACCTCCAAAAAGATGATAAATTTTGTGACTAAGAATATCATTTGCAGATACGGTGTGCCTCAGAAAATAATCACAGACAATGGTACTCAGTTTGAAAGCGAGGAATTCCAGGATTTTTGCAAGCGATTCAAAATCCAGAAAAGCTTTTCGGCAGTAGCTCATCCGCAGGCAAACGGGCAAGTGGAAGCAGTGAACAAGATCATCAAATCAACCATCAAAAAGCAACTCGAAAGAGCAAAAGGTGGTTGGGTCGATAAACTACCGCTTGCACTATGGGCATACAGAACTACTCACAAAACTGCAACTGGGCATACTCCTTTTTCGTTAGCATACGGATCGGAAGCAATGATCCCGGTTGAAACAGAGGTCCCTTCACACAGAAGAATCCATTTCAATCAAGCAGAAAATGAAAAGCTGCAACTTGAAGCGCTGGATCTCCTTGATGAAAAAAGAGATGAAGCTAACCTCAGAGTTGCAGCTCATCAGCAAAGGATAGCCAGACATTTCAATTCCAAAGTTCGTCAACGCAGCTTTGAAATTGGAGATCTAGTCCTAAAAAGAATTATGACAGCGACAGGTGTGTTTGGGCCAAATTGGGAAGGACCGTATGTGATAGGTCAGAAACTTCTTGACGGCACATTCAAGCTCACCACAGTTGATGGAGATCAAATTCCAAGGGCATGGAACAGCAATCACTTGCGTCCATACTTTACTTGAAAATTTTGTTGAAACATTGTAAAAAGAATTATGAATGTATGATTCCTGTAATTGAAAGCAATTGTGAAACTGATGCAAGTAAATAATGAAAGAATATAAAGTGGATGTAGGCCCAATTTCATGGCCGAACCACTATAAATCTTGTGTTCCTTATTATCATTATATGTTTGCTTTGTTTTCGATATAAAAATACACAAAATGTATTGCTGAAATATCGATTTAAATTTTTGCAGACAGTGGAGATAAAACTTGCGCATAATAAGACCGAGCGATTCTCACCATCATTCAACAAACAAATTTCAAGTCACAAAGACCCCGAATTCAAATCCTAGATAGGAAATGCTTCAATTGAACGGCTAATGATTTCGATAAGAACGAGCCCTTGCTGATAAATTGAGATTGTTTAAACAAACAAACATCCAATTAGGAAGCTAGTGCCCGTTCTCACGAACTTGCCTGGCAATGAAGTACACTTCCTTGGATTAAACAAGCCACTTGTGAAAAAAAGAAAGGGGATCGCTGAAAAGGCATAAGCAAGTGAACAGAGGAACAACCAAAGCTACCATCAGCGCCACAAGTCCTCTTCGGAGGCACAACTCTTCGGATAATAAAAGACCTCTAATGGGTCATATGCCACAAAAAAGAAAGTTCTCTACTCAACAAAAAAGATTGGAGGAGTCATGACCCTCCAACCATGAGAGAGTAACTTCCAGGCGATGAAAACCCTCTCTGAGGCCCATTTCACCAGGAGTTGAAGTGTTATAACCGCTCTTCGGGATTTCACTTCACCAGAGTTGAAATGTAAACAAAATAAAAGCCCTCTTCGGAGGCCCATTTCACCAGGAGTTGAAGTGTTATAACCGCTCTTCGGGATTTCACTTCACCAGAGTTGAAATGTAAACAAAATAAAAGCCCTCTTCGGAGGCCCATTTCACCAGGAGTTGAAGTGTTATAACCGCTCTTCGGGATTTCACTTCACCAGAGTTGAAATGTAAACAAAATAAAAGCCCTCTCCGGAGGCCCATTTCGCCAGGAGTTGAAGTGTAGCAGCCGCTCTTCGGAATTTCACTTCACCAAAGTTGAAATGTAAAAACAAAGACCTTCTTGAAAGCACACGTTTCACCAAGATTGAAATAAAACTTCCAAGTGTTGAAACGTGAAAAGGCTTTCTTCAAAGGCACAACTCTTTGGGGGTACACGTTTCACCAAGATTGAAATAAAACTTCCAAGTGTTGGAACGTGAGAAATCCCTCCTCAGAGGTACAACCCCCTCCCGGGAACACAATTAAGAAAAAAGACCTCTTTGGAAACCCACGTTTCACCGAGATTGAAATAAAACTTCCAAGTGTTGAAACGTGAAAAGGATTTCTAAAGCATAACTCTTTGGAGGTACACGTTTCACCGAGATTGAAATAAAACTTCCAAGTGTTGAAACGTAAAAAAATCCCTCCTCAGAGGTACAACTTTCTATAAAAAAAAAAATCCTCATCAAAAGCGTACTTTAACTTTCAAAGGAAAAGTAATTTGCCTACTGTGGGAAATGATCGTAAAAAGAAAAGAAGTTAAAGTACCCTTCAGAGGTCCGCTTTACCACATAGAGGAATTCACTTGATGAGATATGCACATAAGCAAAAGAAAAAAAAGTGATTTCTTCGAACGACCAAGCGTAAAAACTTATACGAAGGGAGTTGTACTCTATAAAATTTTCTTTAAAGAATAAAATAATTATTCTTTAGCAAATAAGAGTGTAAGTCCCCTCGAGGTATAGAATATTGCAGCATACTTATGGAATGGGGGCAATATAGTATAATTACACACAATATGGTATAACTAAACCAGCAAAAGGTAACGCTCAAGTAACATACCATAAGCTCGCTGCAATATCAAATAAACTCATGCCAAAACAAATAACAAATGTATTCTTTAATTCAAACAAAAGTTTGTACAAACGAGGAATCATTTTATTCAAGGAATCATTTTATTCAATTACAACGCAGGTACAGGTTTCAAAATAAAGAAAAGCGGGGGCCGGTACCCGCACAATTCTCGGCCAGTACATGCAAAACACAAAAAAAACTAGAAACTGAAGATCTTCACTTCTTTTTGCTGCCTTTAGACCCTTTACCCGGCCGAATGATCAGCTTTTCAGGTCGACCAGTGGGTATAAGGGAGGAAGGAGAGGTAGGCGCAGCTGGCCCAACTTCTGGCTCCTCTTCAGTGGCAGTGATTATCTTCCCTCTCCTCCTTGATGCTCCTTGCTTCCTTCTCCTCTTTGAGGAAGACTCACTTCCTGGAGTGGCAAGTTTAGATAAAGTTATATCGTCAGAAGGAGTCCGCTCCGGAGATATGTCACCTCCCTCAAGTCCCTCATCTTTTTGCTCTTGCGAAGCAACGGGATCATCCAGGCCATGGAGAGCTTCTATTTGTTCTTCTTGTGACCCAGGTTGAGAAGCAGAGGGAGGCGCCACTTGAAGAGATGGAGGAAGGATCACCGGGGGAGAAGAAGCTTGAGTTTGACTCGGTGCTTTCTCTACAAAGGAGAAAAAACTTAAAATATCAGTATCTTTCGAAAAGAGAGGGGATGACGGCTCATCAAAAGTCGGGAATTCATTGACATTTGAAAAATAATCAAGAAGATCGTCAAGTTCACAAGGAGCGAACGAGCAGTTCACCACTTGAGCTGGTCCGGTGTCAAGTTTACCTGGGGTAGTTGGATCTCTGAGGCTGATTTCATATCGCTGTGCTTCGTTGCTTTCACCACCTTCATCCCCGCCTTGTGCACTTGTAGTTTCAGTTACTGTCTTAGTTGCAGGCGGAGTAGAGGAGCTAGAACCCGTGATGTCAACCACAGGAGAAACTGGAGGATGGACAGAGGAAATAAGCGTTAATTCCTTTCCAGAACATTCCTCTTCCGCCATTCCAGTTCTCATCCTGGCAAGTTGTTCTCGCCCCTTCGCAAGAGCAGCGCGAGCTCCCTCATCCAGGTAACGCGCCTCAAAATCTTCATCGCCATACCCGGCGTCTTTAAACATGTTAAGAGCAGCTTCCCACACCTCGGCCAGGGTGATTTCATACTTAGGACCAAGAAAAGAGAGGCTGCCGCGTCCCAAGACACAATGTAAATAAAAATCGAATAAAGTCGAATTGATATCGTTTTCCATGGTCTGAGCAGTTTCTTCGGCTGCAATTTTGCCAGCCATGGCCTCATCTCGATCTTTTTCGGTCTGAGCAAGTTGGGCTTTTAGCGCTTCAATCTCCATGTCCCGGGCGCTCAGTTTATTCTGCAGCTGGGTGACATCAGTGCGGTGGTTCTCTACAGCTTGTTCCAACCTCTCAGCTTTAGCTTCAGCGTCCCTCTGGCTGGCGTGCGCATCTCGCACTTGTTTTTGCAATACCTCTTCTCTTTGGGTGTAAGTATTAGTAGAAGAGGCAAGATCATCTTTGAGCTGCTTTACTTCAGCTTCGAGTTTTTCATTGTATTCGGCTATCTCCTTCATCTCAGTGTTGTGTTGATCAAGAATCTTCTGCCATTCTGATTTGTCATTTTCCATGGTCAGCATTGCTTCGATGTTAGCCCGATTAACTCTTTGAAGTTCATCAACCAGCTTTTGCCATCCAGACATTCTATCGATATCAAGCTTGACAGCATCGAGATTTCTGTACATAGCTTCTTTGTCGATGGGGACCAAATCAAGGTCGAAGCGTACCCCCCTCAAACACCAGTTCGGGAATCGGCTCTGCAAAGTCGGGGGGCCCCTTTCAACATGGTATGAAGGCCTGTTGAGAAGTGTTTGGATGGCACTTCCTTCAAGAGCAGGAGATTTGGAAGGGATGTCAATAGAAACTGAGGCACCAGGTCTCTCAGATGTCACGGGCACGTGCTCCTCGCCAAGTTTGGTCCGCTTTCTCGAATCCTCAATATGGCTCTTCCCCCTATCATCGTGCGTTTTACGTTTATGGGAATCATCATCCCTTGGGAAAGATTCATGTCGCGTGCCCGCTCCCTCATGACGTTCTTCATACCTTCTCCTCTCTTCAGCTTTTCGCGCAGCTCTCTGCTCATTGGTCTCTCTGGGATCGGTATAGTATTGCTTGTAATCATAGCTGCCACGCCCTCCATAGCGTCGAAAGTCTTTGTAATAAGAACCGCTGCCGCTGCGCCCCATAGAGGAATCTGAAAAGGCAAAAATAGCAAGTCTTAGAAACTTCCGGAGAAAAGAAGTTAAATGTGAACAAATGCCAAAAAATCCTAAGTGTTGTGTGATGTGCAAGCTACGCGCATTAAGCTACAAACCACTCATTGGTGTAGAGGTGATGATAGCTTGGGTATGAGGAGTTGGTGTTTGTGTTGGTGTTAGTCGAAGAAGGGACGTCGCCTCAACTATAGGAGAGATAGTTTTAGACACGTCATCTCTAAAAAGCTCCTGTGAGGTCACTATTATGTCGCTCAACCCATCATAAACATCGTCACCATCATGCTCGGTGAGACTTGTTTTCTCAGTTCCTACATCAGCTAATCCCCCGAGAGGCTGTGAAGGTTCTTCTTCTTCCTCAATCGGGGCAAGTGCCGTCTTACTAGATGACCCCATAATGTCGGTAGGGGTGGAACATTTCACCAATGAAGCTTCGATGTTAGACTCTTTTGATGAGGGTTGTTCGATAGTAACGGGGGCATCCGATGCTTCAGTCGGGGAATCGGGAACTTCAGTCGGAGCTTCACAAAGCTGAGTATAGCGAGAAGGGTGGAGAAGTTCGTATTGATGTAGAAATTCGTCGCTTAGTAGAAACTTGATACTTCTCTCTTCTGCGGCTACAGCGCTCAGTCTATCAAAAGTCTGCCTATGTATCGGATCTCTAGAGGGAAGGGGAAGTGCTGAAAAAAGCAAAGAATGAGATTAGCAATTTGGACCCCGAAAAGAGTTAAGAAAGAAAGTGGAAAGACGGAAATAAATGATCTTACTTCCTACTCTCCAAGAAGCATAAAACTCTGGGGGACTGCGGGCAAAGAAAAATTGGTTTAAAAATCCATGGACACTTTCAGTAAGATCAAGAATGAGCTTGCGGTTTCTTGCACTTCTCACAATGATAAGAGAAGGATGGTCTTTGCTCTTTGCAAACGAGCATAAGTAGCGAATTTCTTCGAAGCTCGGCAGTCGGTCAAGATTTCTTCTGAACAAAACACCCAACCCCATCAAGATAGCGTAACCATTAGGATGAAGTTGGAACGGAGAAATTGACATCCGAAGAAGAAGAATTCGAAGAAAGTCATTGAAAGGTGGGATCGCCCCACTTAAGCACATTTGACGATTAACCGCGACAAAACCATAGGGAGGTCTGTCAGCAGTATCATTCGGTCCAGGAAATATGACATCATCTTCAGCAAAGCCGAATTGAGTACGCAACTGAATAAATGTTCTCGAAGATAGAATAGTCGAAGTTCTTTCCGGAGGATTCTCTATAGGAACAGCTATCGGGAAAGTTTCTTCTTCTTGACTTGCTGCTTCTTCTCCTTGATGGGAAGTCATTCTACACAAGCAATTGGATATTCAAACATGAAGGTGCACGTTTCCTAAAGTGTGTGAAGTGTTGTACAAGTATCAATCAAACAATAAGCAAAGTCAATGGCAGTATGTGCGCCTTGGTTTTCTTTGTTTGTATGTTATTATCAACAGGTTTACAACTCAAAAAGTGAGAATGATCTGTGAAGTGGCATAATGTATTTGAACAAATTTAAAGTTGGAGCAGTTCAAAGTTTAATCCCTGTTCAAAGTTTGATCATAGTTCAAAGTTTATTCCACTTAATTCAGCATGACCAAGGCCTAAGTCATATCTCGGCTACAACCTAAAAAAAAGAAAAAAAAAGAAAGGCTAAGTCTGAAGTTGGCCAAAATCATAGCAATTCAATTCGGCAAGCTTGGTTAAATGCTTAAGTGCCAACTCGGTTATGCCTTAAGAATCTCTCACACATTAGTGTTGGGTTCCTACTCCTTTAACTCGGCAGTTCCCTAGGTCGCAAGAGAAAGCCTTAAAAGTTAGGTCGGTAGGTTTCCCTATGCGTTGGCTCGGCCCCGAGTTAAAGCTTAAGTCCCCCAAATCAGATCGGCCATAAGAAAAGTCATTCAAGATCACTGGATCGCATTCAAGCCTATTTCTCACTCAACCCGTTAGCCCAATAACCGCTCCACCAGCAAAAACCCCTATTCCATTCATACCATCACCTGCTGCCGGATCATCCACTAAACCAGTTCGAGGTTATCACAAATTTGTCGCATGGTAATCTCAAACGGTTAGCCTGAGACGACGAGCCACTTTCATTACTTCGTTGAACTTCTAATCGAGTAACCTAAGTTTCATCAACAGCAAATCTAATGGAGTTTGGGATGAAGCATCATGCAAGGAGGCCGTTTGAATTCGAGCGATAAAGTTTGAGAACCGATAGTAATCTACAATCAAGGAAGGAGTAGAATCACTTACGCACTGAATAGTAGGAATTGCTGGTGATCAGGTAGGATGGGATCGCCTTAAAGAACTCAGGAGAATTTTAATGGCGGAATCGAAATTGAGTGAATAAGTGACGAAGAAGGTTGAAGGAGGCCGGCTAATATTCTGAAGTGAAATGATACGGGTCATCATACACGAGTTAGCTGATAAGTCGTTTGCGACTTACCGACCTAAGAGTGACCGAGTTAAAAGGTATCGAAGCACACGACTTAATCCAAAGGCGTATACTTCGAGGGGCAAATGTTAACCCTATCTCGGTTACGACTCAGCAGGTATGTGGAGATGGCGCCGACCTAACTGATTAGTAAGATGGCCGACCTAATTGGATTCCGACTTAACTGGTAAAGAAAGGGTACCGACTAAACGCTGCATGGAGATTCCGACCTAAGGCTTGAAGGGATGCCGGTCTAACAAGGCTATGCCGACTTAAGACTTAAAGAGGTTCCGACTTAGGACTTACGAAGGGGTACCGACCTAGTATCTTAATATGGGAGACCGACTTAACTACATAAGGCAGAAAAGGGTTGCCGACCTAAAAGTCTAAATAGGTTGCCGACCTAAGGTTTGAATCAGTTGCCGACCTAAAGCTTAAAGAAAGTTTGCCGACTTAATGATCAGTAGTAAGTTCCGACCTAGTGTGTGTGCCGATCTAGCGACTCAAGATAATTACCGACTTATAGTAAGCCGTAACCGATCTAACTTGAGTACCGGTCTAGTTATCTAAAGGAGCTGCCGACCTACTTGATGAGGACATGGAAAGGTACACGACTCATACTTAAGCCGGGGCATGTTAACTCGGCTACGACTTAGAACTGGTGATTTAAGTCCGGAGAAGCATGCTTGCCCCATTAAAAGCATGAGCCATGCATAAGAGAAAGGGGGACCTACGACCTAGCTTATCTCGGCAACAACTCAATTCAGACAAGCTTGCTTCCATTAAGTCGTGGGCTTGGCTCGTTAGATCGGCGATGGGATAAGTTAAGTCGGCCACGACTTATACTAAGTCGGTCGCGACTTAGAACTTGGCAAAAATTCCAGACCAGAACTCTCTATAAATAGACGACCACTTCCAACGTTCAAGGGACCTTTTGGCTCATTCTCTTCAAGCGCCGTTACTCTGCCGAATTCCAGACGACTTCAAAGCTTTTTAGATCCAACAAACTTCTAAAGGAACTCCATGAAGGAATCATCCACATTCACCATGGATTTGAAGATGATTGTCGACATCAAAGCTTGAGCTACTTGTTTCACATACCCTATCACTTGAAGTGGGTTGTAATTGAAAGATCTTGTAAAGAATTGTAATCAAACTAGTGATAAAAAGATTAAAGTGGACGTAGGCTGGATTATAAGCCGAACCACTATAAATACTGTGTCTCTTACCGTTTTTCTACATACTTTCTGCTTATTTCTATTTCCCGTACAAACGGGTGGTGCTTTCACAATCACATCTTATACACCAGGGTGTTAGCGTTTAAATTTTTTCGTTAACAACATCAATACGTCCGCTATATCAAATGCCGAATAATCAAATGCCGAAAAACGAACCATTAGGGTTAAAGAAGGTGGTCGAAGAAGAAATAGAAACAATATAAGAATCTTACCAACGCAGCGGAATGAAATATAATAAATAATAACTGATTTTTAACAAAAGAAACTATTTTTGTTTTATACATACATCATCAAAGTACAACATAAACAAAATACAACATTGGACAATTATGATAACTAGTCAACATAGAAACTGAATTTGCTGCAAGCCATACACATCAGATAATACATCAAATGCGTGAGATACGTCTCGCCATCCAGCTCGTCTCCTGAGCTCCATAGCATTTTATCCAGAATATATAGTCTATAATACTCGGTCTGACCCAAGCATTATAGTTAAATAACACCCGAGTCAGTCTGGAAAACCAGCGTGAGAAAACACACTCAATTGGATTATTAAAGTTTCCATAAATCCTTTGAAAAACAAAGAAATCTCGTAAGACCACGCTACAAATAAACATGCCAGGATTTTACCTAACGATAACCAAAACATTTTTATCAAATCTGTCTGATATTATAATAGTGTCTATAGAAAGTAAAATAGAATCTAGCTGAAATGCTCGCATCTCATGTTGTAGCAATAGTTAGGCACAATCAAAACCGTACAGGCACTAATTGGGGAACGGATTTCATACAATGGAAGAGTTACTGGGGTACCGCCCATCACAGTATGTGGTCTAGATCACCGTACCAAGGATCCACCCTGATCCACTGCATCACAAGACCGGAGCTACCCCTTACTGGATAGTCCGAATAAGTTCACCCCGTGGTTGGGATCAGCAACCACCCACACAGCCGAATAAAATGGACCTCTAGACAGGGGTGACCTTATCCTAATTGGTTGCTAGCCACTTAGCCTTATATGCACCTCCCCTGTTTATCCATTCCGGTTGATGAGGCTCGAGGTTAAGCGTTACCTTTTTAGCACACATTCACTTAGAATGCTCATCGTCCTCCTAATGATGTTCTGAAAGCATTCATCCATAAAAGTCCGTTCCGGATTCAAACGGAACCGAAGGCACTATTTCTACTACATCCATTTTGGAATCACCCTCAGGATTAGTAGCGATTAGCCCTTGCACTTCACTGCTCCATCTTCGACTCCAAGCTCTTGTCTTCCTCACGAAAACATTCAAACCAGATCGAAGTGGTTTTCGAAAAATTAATCCTGATACCGATCTCTTCGAAACGATCAGCGCATAGGCCAATATTGATAGTCGATTATTTAACTATCAAACAACATTCACAAACAACCATCAGATTTTAAATAATTTTCCAAATTATTTATTAATCTCAAAATATCTTTGCAAGATATATTTCCACTCTTAACCCTTTGAAAAAATAGTTTTCAAATCACCTTTCTCTTTTCGGAAGAAAATTCCCACCCAGTTGTTTTATTTCCAGTGAAAATCGCCAAGCTTTAATATTTTAGATTTTTTAAATAATTTAAATCACTGTACCCAAATATATATATATACACACACACACACACACACTTTAAAACATTTTTTAAAATAAAACTATTTAAAACACTTAAAATAAAAACTATTTAAAACACTTATTTAAAATACTAGTTATGAAATTTTATAATAACTTCTTAAGTAAAACTTAAGCCAAAACTAATTTTAAAGAAAAAAAATAAAGTTATGAAATTCTATTCAAGTTTTCAAATAAAAACTTAAGCCAAATTATCTTTAAAATAAAACTACTTTATAAGATATAAACATTAATATTTATCTTTAAAATCATAATAGAAGTCAAACCTTTCAAATAATTACTACTAAAATTAATTTAAATAAATACTTACTTTTAAAATTTTAAACAACTTAAATAATAATTTCTCAAAACATTCTTTTTGAAACAACTTTAAAACTTTTAACTTATAATTAAAAATCTGCTTGAAAAACGTACCCGGCTTTTCAGGGAAATACACTTTCCTTTCACACCTTTAAAAATAAACCACTATTTATTTATAAAACAAATTAACCATCCCCTTAAAAATTCCCATCCTGAATTTATTCTTCCAAATTATCCGCTGGTAAATATTTCATTTTAATTATAAACCCTGTTTATAAATTCCATAATCTTATTCTCTTTTGAAACATTGTTTCAATCACTTAATCATTTAAAATTTGATTTTCTAAATTTAATTTACCATAAAATTTATTTCTTGATTCATTCAAAGATTATTTCAGAAATCTATTAGTTCCAGATTTACTTCTTAATTATGAGTTAAAAATCTTATTTAAAACTGAAATCATAAATTTCATACTTTATTTCAAAAATTCCTTTTATTTCTTCCCAGACCATTTAAATCCTAAATCTTAAAATAAATCTTTTATTTCTTTATATAATAGCACTTAAGTTAAAAACAATCATTTATTTCCATTTATTCAAAATCTCCTTTACCATACTCGGAATATATTTATTAGAATTTAACAATCAATCTTTATCCTTTTCCAATTCATCCTTTAATTTATCTAAAATCTTTATAATTATTTACCTAAAATCCTCTTTTTAATTTCCTCAAAAATCCCATCTTTATATTCTGATATCTCAATATACCCAAATATATTCAATTAAACCATAGCATCCAAAATTTTCCATTACCAATGTAATTTATCATAGATTATCAAATAAATCGTATCACAGAGTATTAAAACAAATATAAATATTTTTGGAATCTAGTTGGATCCCTCCAACCTGCTTTCCCTGCATCCACAGATGTTAGCACAACAAATAAAATACCAATCCCGCTTCAAGGAAGAATATCACAGTATAAGGGGTCATCCGCTATTATGCGGGGCGCATATGGTCTCATCTGCTATATAATGCGGGAAATCAATCACTCCAATATATACTATATATACTACTATATAACATATCACATCCGGGCTGATAATGAGTTACCAATTCATGCAAACAATCAGTAATTTAAATTTTAACTATTTAAATCTAATGGTATTCCAAAAGAGTAAGACTAACTCACCTTTAACTATGCATGCAACCCCTTTCCAACCCGGCTTGCTTTCTTTCAGATTTTGACCTTGTATAAATATTTGTACAGTTTATTAATATTTGAAATAATCGAACAATTAATTTCAATTTAATAAATTTAATTATTAATTAAATTAACTAGTGATTTAGTTCTAAACCGATGATTTAATTTTAAACTAATTCCCTTTTAAAATCCTTTGGTAACTAAAATAATTTTAAATAAGTTTAACAAATAAAGTTTTCTCCATACTATATTATTTTAAAAATAAATCAGTAGATTTAAAATGTATATATCTATTTTTCTTTTGAATCTATATAGATTTAAAATCTGATTTTATATAAACTGCTCGATATTTAAAATCCCTATATTTTCAAAACCTTGTATATATATATTTCTGTTTTAAACCTTTTATATATACTTACTGTACTTAATTTTTTTAAACAGATTTGTGTATTAAAATATGCGAGTATATTTATATCTATTAATCTCTTCTTTTACTGTAAAAAAAACTACACCTATGCATGTATATTTGTTTTAATATTTTCCTTACTACATTGAAATGCATACATATATATAAATCACTGTTTTATAAAATCTACTGTTGTATTAGTTTCTTGAGTAAATAAAAAAGTATAGTTTTGTTTACAATAAAACCTCTTTATATATATATATATATATATATATATATATATATATCGCTGTCAAATTCGAACATCTGTTTTACAAATTTAAACATAAGTGACGATAAATTTTAAAAATATTTTAAAATGAAATTACCTTAACCGTGCACAACAAAAAAAATCAATCGACGAGCCGACCACCACCATAAAAAATCTCGATTTCGATCTGGACACATTCACCCAAGAATTCCACTTGCACCTCCACTTTGTGAATGCCACACATATCCTCGACGCCTCTACTCCGGCAACCTACTTGAATTCGCTACAGACTACAAAATCGACCTGCCGCCGCGACCAAAAACCCTCGAGCTCGAAGACACCTTCATAGTCGCGAATCGATGGCCACTCTGCTGTGTGCACTGGTGCGCCTCGCCTTCCTCGCAACCCTAAATCGAAGACATCAGGAGCTAGAACAAAACTTGGCTTTAAATCTCGATGCTGGGTTTTAATTGAGGGAATGCGATTCAGATTCGAACGGCAAGAAGAAAAAAGGATGGGTGATTTTAAAATGGGACACGGCCATTAAATTTCTCTGAGAAAATTTGATTTTAGAATTAACGAAGAATGGAAGGGAAAATGATTTGTTCGTTATATTTTTTTCTTCTAAAAAAACATGGCTGTCGATATCTACATATTGTTTTAACGCGTGTAAAATCAACGAACAAGTGTTAAAAATTGAAGGACAAGTGTTTTAAAAGAAATGCCAAGTGTTAGAAGAGAAGAACGTTAAATATAATTTGTCTTGTAAAAATATTATATTTACATTTAAATTTAAATTTAAATCGTCCCGATTCCGCAACTCAAAATCTTGACATCTTATCGAGGTGTGCCTCTAGGCATTTATAATGTTAAACCCCTATTCCGAACGCACTAGAAAAGATTTTGAATCCTAATTCGATCGTATGGAGAAGATAGCTTTTAGATCCAGTTATTATATTGAATTTCGATATAGATTTCCGTGCGTTTATCTACCGTATGGCCAAACGATCACTCCAAACAATAGGAAATTGAAATCAGATAAAAATATACTGTTACGGATCCAATGGAACTTGTTTCATCGAATTCCGAGACCATGCCTTGAAAGGCTATTTTTAAATACTGATTTGAACTATATATTTTTTAAAACTAAAAAATCTTCTTTTAAATTCGATTTTAAAAGTTCTATTACCTTTTGTATTGTTAGTACAAATTTTATAAGTCTTTAAACTATTGTTAACAAGCTTAAAACTCCAGATTTAATATTTTACCCAACTTTCAATTATTTAATTCAATAGTTTATCTGTCAATCAAATAGTGATATTTGAAATTCAAGTTGAAATTAACTTTTGAATATTTAAAATCAATTAAAAATTCCGTTTTCAATATCCAAAAATTCCGGGTTGTCACATTCCTCCCCCGTTAAAGAATTTTGTCCTTGAAATTAATTAGTTAAGAAGAATGGTCCAATACCCGTTCATTTATTTTTCCCAAACAACTAGTTTTTAACAACTCCCCAAAACCAAACAGTTTTTAACAATACCCAAAACCATTTTTTATATAAAGACGCTATTACCCTTACTAACTTTCCAAACTTTTCTATAGGTTTCATCCATATCACTTACTCAACCATTCAGATTCAAATTTAAAACGAAATTTTAAGTTATCAAAATTTTCTCAAAATTTTTCCAACTCCCTTAATTTTAGAAAAAATTTCGCTAGCATCTCCTTTGCGCGGCTAGCTCTGTACAAGTTCAAAATGCCACTACGGGCCCCCAGATTTCAAAAGGAAACAAAAAACCAAGTGGGTAGACAAGAAAATCATCAAATTTCATATAGAAATTTAAATGCATACCTTTGTCGAGCAAATTTCATTTATCTTCTGAAATCAAAAATCCCAATTCCCTTTTGCTTTTAAACACCTGTATACTACTAACCAATAATATCCAATCATAGCATTCAAAAAACATTTTATACAATTCTTTACAAGATTATTCAATATCTATTTCACTCAAGTTCGTACGATGTACATATATCATCCGTACGCAATACCGAATTCGATCGCTCACTCGATCACACAATTTCACTTCCGAACCAGTGTCATCCACCGGACTTACTAGTGCAGACTCAGACCTGGTTTCTTGATCAAAAACCATCATACTCCTTGCATAGCCGTAAACTATGATAGAGAATTTTGTAGAATCAACCAAAAATCCATATACAGGGTTCGCCGTCAAAAATCGAGTGAAAAATTCCAACTTGGACCGATATAATTATCTTGAAATTCTGTGCTCGAATTCTTGATCAAATTGCTATGCGAATAAAATAATATACGTACATCCCACGTAATTTTCCCCAATTGATTATTAGCTATATCATTTCTCTTTTTATTCACATTTATTTTGATTCCCATACGTTTATTAACAATACCACTTTTAGTAAATACCTATTCAAATATTAACTTGGAATATTTTCCCAATACTAATTTTTACTTTAGAATTTTACCACTTCTTCTTAAGTTCAATATAAATATTTTACACACTTAAATATTTATTTTCACTTCACCACTTAAACTTTTATATCTATTTTCATTCAATTCCATTGGAATTCAATCTACCTTCCTATTCTCAATTATTGAATTCTATTTATCTCATCTTAAGCCATATTTAATTATCCATTTCTTCAATTTAGTTCCATTTACTAATTTATTCCTATCTCAAACCATTTTTATTTCCAACTTTTGTTTAACTTGATTTAGTTAAAGTTCATTTCCTATTAATATTTTTAAAACTTCCATTAGTTTTTCCAGCCAATTTGAATTCCACTCATTATACTCTTTAAACTTACTTCACTCAATTGTTTTACTTTTCCAACTTATTTTGTTTTCATACTCATTTTAATTTAACTCTTCTTAAGTTAAATTTTATTCTAAACAAATTTCAAATTTTATAAGTTATCAAACTTATTTATATTCCATAAACAATTTCAAACCAACTCCAGAGTATTTTAAACAATTACTCATATTTCAAAAGCATTTTTGAAATCAATTATATCCAAAATCCTTTGGTATCAAATTATCTCTTGAATTTTAAAACAAAACTCAATTTTGCAAACCACTCCAATTGAAAACAATGTGGCAACAATTCCTCTCCTGGAAACTCGAAAATGAACATCGATGATGCTGCAGTCATCACCGAAGTTATTTTCTAGCGATCGAAAAGAGTTTAGTGCTTTTATCCTTCCAAAAAACATTTCAAATATTTTTAAATTCCAAATCTCACCAGATTTCAAATCCAATTCAAAAAAAATTCCGAAATAAAATCACTATTATTTCTCTAAAACCTTTGAAAACCATTTTCAAACCAAAGGATTTTAAACTTTTCCCAAAATTTCAAATTTCATATCTTTCAACTCATATTCAAAAATTACTCTGGAACTTCTTTTCAATTTATAAATTTCATCTATAATCTACATTTCAAATTCCATTTTTTTAATATAATTATTTCCTAAACTTTTGTTTATAATTTCCAGTTCTTATTCAATTTCCACTTAATAATGATAATAATTTAGTATTATCATCTTCTAACAACCAAGCAACCATATATATCTACAAAAATTTATGGAAAATTATTTCTTTTATATACAAAAATAATTTGGATAAAATTATTTCATTTGCCCTATTTTAAAACAATACCGTGTCGGTTTATCTTGTTCAAGAGTTTAGAAACCTCTATCGACGACATGGCGTCCCACATATCGACCAGAATGCATAAACACTCAACAGATAAATCGACACAACATAAAAACAGTTTTATATTAAATACGCGCTCATATCTATTACTACTCTCAAACTCATTCTAGAGTACTATGGACTCTATTTCCAATGAGTAATCCCCACCAGAGCCAATGTTCTTGCTTAACCTCGCTCTGATACCAACTGTAATGATCCAATTTTTCAACGCTCGAAAATTGACTTCCATACGTCCACTATATCAAATGCCGAACAATCGAATGTCGGGAAATGAACCATTAGGGTTAAAGAAGAAGGAGGTAGAAGAAGAAATAGAAACAATATCAGAATCTTACCAATGCAGTGGAATAAAATATAATAGATAATAACTGATTTTTACACAAAAGAAACTATATATGTTTCATACATACATCATCAGAGTACAACATAAACAAAATACAACACTGGAAAATTATGATAACTAGTCCACATAGAAACTGAATTTGCTACAAGTCATACACAACAGATTATACATCAAATACGTGAGATACGTCTAGCCATCCAACTCGTCTCCTGAGCTCCATAGCAGTCCATTCGGAATCTGTACTCTATAATACTCGGTTTGACCCAAGCATTATAGTTAAATAGTACCCGAATCTGTCTGGAAAACCAGTGTGAGAAAACACACTCAATTGGATTATTAAAGTTTCCGTAAATCCTTTGAAAAATAAAGGTATATCGTAAGACCACGCCACAAATAAACATGCCGGTTTTTTACGTTATGATAACCAAAACTTTTTTATCGAATCCGTCTGATATTATAATAGTCTCTATAGAAAGTAAAATAGAATCAAGCTGAAATGCTTGCACTCACGTTTCAGCGATAGTTGGGCACAATCAAAACCGTACAGGCGCTTATTGGAGATTGGATTCCATACAATGGCAGGGCTACTGGGGTACCGCCCGTCATAGTACATGGTCTAGAACACCATACCGAGGATCCACCCCGATCCCCTACATCACAAGATCGGAGCTACCTCTTACTGGATAGTCCGAATAAGTTCAACCCGCGGTTGGGATCAGCAACCGCCCACACAGCCGAATATAAGGGACCTCTAAATAGGGGTGACCTTACCCTAATTGGTTGTTAGCCACTTAGCCTTGTGTGCACCTCCCCTGTTTAACCATTCCCGGTTGATGAGGCTCGAAGTTAAGCGTTACCTTTTTAGCACACGTTCACTTAGAATGCTCATCGTCCTCCTGACGATGTTCTGAAAGCATTCGTCCATACAAGTCCGTTCCAGTTTCTAATGGAACCGAAGGAACTATTCCTACTACATCCATTTTGAAATCACCCTTAGGATTAGTAGCGATTAGCCCTTGCACTTCACTGCTCCATCTTCGAATCCAAGCTCTTTTCTTCCTCACGAAAACGTTCAAACCGGATCGAAGTGGTTTTCGAGAAATTAATCCCGATCCTGGTCTCTTCGAAACGATCACCGCGTAGGCCAATATTGATAGTCGGTTATTTAACTATCAAATAACATTCACAAACAACCATCAATTTTTAAATAATTTTTCAAATTATTTATTAATCTCAAAATATCTTTGCAAGATATATCTCCACTCTTCAACCTTTTGAAAAAAAATAGTTTTCAATTCATCTTTCTTTTTCGGAAGAAAATTCCACCCCAATTGTTTTATTTCCAATGAAAATCTCCAAGCCTTAATACTTTAGATTTTTAAAATAATTTAAATCACTTTATCCAAATATATATATATATATATATATATATACTTTAAAACATTTTTTACAATAAAACTATTTAAAACACTTATTTAAAATACTAGTTATGAAATTTTATAATAACTTCTTAAGTAAAACTCAAGCCAAAAATAATAAAAAAAAATAAAGTTACGAAATTCTATACAAGTTTTCAAATAAAAATTTTAGCCAAAACTATCTTTAAATAAAACTACTTTATAAATTATAAATATTAATAATTAATAATACAAGTCAAACCTTTCAAATAATTACTACTAATATTAATTTAAATAAATATTTACTTTTTAAAATTTAAACAACTTAAATAATAATTTCTCAAAACATTCTTTTTAAAACAACTTTAAAACTTTTAACTTATACTTAAAAATCTGCTTGAACAATGTACTTGGCTTTTTAGGGAAATACACTTTCCTTTCACACCTTTAAAAATAAACCACTATTTATTTTTAAAACAAATTACCCATCCTCTTACCATCCTGAATTTATTCTTCCAAATTATCTTCTGATAAATATTTCGCTATATTTCTAAACCCAGTTTATAAATTCCATAATCTTATTCTCTTTTGAAACATTGTTTCAATCACTTAATCGATTTTAAAAAAAATCGATTTTCTAATTTCAATTTCCCGTAAAATTTATTTCTCGATTTATTCAAAGCTTATTTCAGAAATCTATTAGTTCCAGATTTACTTCTTAATTGTGATTTAAAAATCTTATTTAAAAATCTTGTTTAAAACTGAAATTATAAATTTCATACTTTATTTCAAAAATTTCCTTTTATTTCTTCCCAGACCATTTAAATCCTGAATCTTAAAATAAATATTTTATTTCTCTACATAATATCACTTAAGTTAAAAACAATCATTTATTTCCCTTTATTCAAAATCTCCTTTACCATATTCGGAATTTATTTATTAGAATTTAAAAATCAACCTTTATCCTTTTACAATTCAATCTTTAGTTTATCCAAAATCTTTATAATTATTTACTTCAAATCCTCTTTTTAATTTCCCCAAAAATCCCATCTTTATATTCTGATATCTCAATATACCCAAATATATTCAATTAAACCATAGCATCCAAAATTTTCCATTACCAATGTAATCTATCATAGATTATCAAATAATTCATATCACAGAGTATTAAAACAAATCTAAGTATTTGAGGAATCCAGTTGGAACCCTCCAACCTGTTTTTCCTGCATCCGCAGATGTTAGCACAACAAATAAAATACCAAGTCTGCTTCAAGGCGGGATATCGTGGTATAAGGGGTCATCCGCTATTATGCCGGGTGTATAAGGTCTCATCCGCTATATAATGTAGGAAATCAATCACTCCAACATACACTATATATACTACTGTATAACATATCACATCTGGGCTGATAATGAGTTATCAGTTCATGCGAACAATCAATAATTTAAATTTTAGCTATTTAATTCTAATGGTATTCCGAAAGAGTGAGATTAACTCACCTTTAACTATGCATGCAACCCCTTTCCATCCCGGCTTGCTTTATTTCAAATTTGACCTTATATAAACATTTGTACAGTTTATTAATATTCAAAATAATCGAAAAATTAATTTCTATTTAATAAATTTAATTAATAATTAAATTAACTAGTGACTTAGTTCTAAACTAATGATTTAATTTCAAACTAATTCCTTTTTAAAATCCTTTTGGTAACTAAAATAATTTCAAATAAGTTTATCAAATAAACTATTCTCCATACTATATTATTTTTAAAATAAATCAGTGGATTTAAAATGTGTATATCTATTTTTCTTTTGAATCTATATAGGTTTAAAATCTGATTTTATATAAACTGCTCGATATTTAAAATCTCTATATTTTCCAAACCTTGTATGTATGTGTGTGTGTATATATATATATATTTCTGTTTTAAACCTTTTATATATACTTACTGTAATTAAAAAAATTTAAAACAGGTTTGTGTATTAAAATATATGAGTATATTTATATCTATTAATCTCTTCTTTTACTGTAAAATAAACTACACTTATGCATTTATATTTGTTTTAATATTTTCCATACTACATTAAAATACATACATACACATATATATAAATCACTGTTTTATAAAATCTACTGTTGTATTATTTTCTTGAGCAAATAACAAAACTGTAGTTTTGTTTATAGTAAAACTTCTTAATATATATATATATATATATATATATATATATATATATATATATATATCGCTGTTAAATTCAAACACCTGTTTTACAAATTTAAACATAAGTGATGATAAATTTTAAAATGAAATTACCTTAATCAACAAGCCGACCATCACTAGAAAAAAATCTTAACTTCGATCAGGACTCATTCAGCCAAGAATTCCACTCACGACCTCTACTTCGTGAATGCCACACATCTCCTCGACGCCTCTACTCGGTCAACCTACTCGAGTTCGCTACAGACTACAAAATCGAGCTGCCGCCGTGATCAAAAATCCTCAATCTCGAAGACACCTTCATAGTCGCGAATCGATGGCCACTCTACCGCGTGCACTGGCGTGCCTCGCCTTCCTCCCAACCTTAAATTGAAGACATTAGGAGCTAAAACAAAACTCGGCTTTAAATCTCGATGCTGGGTTTTAATTGAGGGAACGCGATTCAGATTCGAACGGCAAGAAGAAAAAAGAAGGGCGATTTTGAAATGGATTACGGCCATTAAATTTCTCTGAGAAAATTTGATTTTAGAATTAATGAAGAATGGAAGGGAAAATGATTCGTTCGTTATATTTTTTTCTTTAAAAAAAGGCTGTCGATATACATACATACATACATACATACATACATACATACATACATACATATATATATATATATATATATATATATATATATATATATCTTTAACGCGTGTAAAATCTACGAACACGTGTTAAATATTGAAGGACAAGTGTTTTAAATGAAATGCCAAGTGTTAGAAGAGAAGAACGTTAAATATAATTTGTCTTGTAAAAATATTATATTTAAATTTAAATTTAAATTGTCTCGATTCTGCAACTCAAAATCTTGACATCCTATCGAGGCATGCCGCTAGACGTTTATAATGTTAAACCCCAATCCCTAACACATTGGAAAAAGTTTTGAATCCTAATTCGATCGTATAGAGAAGATAGCTTTTGGATCCAGTTATTATATTGAATTTCGATATAAATGTCAGCGCGTTTATCCACCGTATGGCCAAACGGTCACTCCAAACACTACGAAATTGAAATCCGATAATAATATACTATTACAGATCCAATGGAACTGGTTTCGTCGAATTCCGAGACTGTGCCTCAGAAGGCTATTTTTAAATATTGATTTAAAGTATATATTTTTAAAACTGAACAAACTGTTTTTGAATTCGATTTTAAAAGTTCTATTACCTTTTGTATTGTTAATACAAATTTTATAAGTCTTTAAACTACTTTTAACAAGCTTAGAACTCCAGATTTAATATATTACCCAACTTCCAATTATTTAATTCAATAGTTTGTCTGTCAACGAAATAGTGATATTTGAAATTCAAGTTGAAAATTAACTTTTGAATATTTAAAATCAATTAAATATTCCAATTTCAATATCCAAAAGTTTCGGGTTGTCACAATAATTGTGTTTCATTGTCTACATGTGAAGCATAATATATCCCTACATCACTAGCTTGCACTCTGGTTTTATATATGCAATAAACATTACAGGATTTTGGAATATATCTAAACAAATCTTCTAACTTTTGTGATAACACCAGTGCAATTAATTTATCAAAAAACCCCATTAATCACTCAAGAACTAAACACATTGACATCAGACATCATTTGTTGTTTGATAATGTGGAAAAAGAGAAAACAGCATTAGAATTTTTTACTTTCAACAAACAATTAGCAGATATATTTTCTAAACCTCTTTGTGAAATTACATTTTTAAACCTTCATCGTAATCTTAGAATATGCTCACATAAAGATTTAGATATGTAAAATATTTTTCTCTTAATATGACTTTAAACCAACATCAGAAATTAGAGAATGAAAACCATTGGACATTAATTAAGTTTTTAAAAATAACTAAATTTTGTAAGGAACGCAATTGTTTACTACATTTTAACTAAAGGAAGAACTTAAACCAGAAATTACAATACTTATAAATAGTAAAAGCCTAATATATATATATATATATATATATATATATATATATATAAAGAGTCTCTATAAAAAGAAAAAAGAAACATAAGTTAAAAACTATACTATCAATCAAATAATGTCGGACAATTATGATTCCACTCATTTGTATCTCGATTTTAGCTCCCCTTCTTCATACAGTAAATATCCATCACCAAACGTTTCAATTCCTCATTCTACAAAATCACCAACTATTCAAATTACTCCTTTTTTGATTGGTCACACAGGATTCTTGCCCAAGGGAAAGAATGTGATGACCGAGAATTTTAGGCAATATCAATTTAATAATCTGTATTAATAAATAAATTGATTTGATAATTTTCTTTTATAATTTTAATTTAAATTGGCAAGTTTATTCTTTTAAAGCAGATAAATATTTAATTGGTAAATTTTATCCTTTAAAGCTAATAAAATGTTTTCTATTTATAATGTAAATATATTGTATATATTGTAAATAGAAAAGCTTTGGTTTGAATTTAACAAATAAAATCATGTTTTCAAATTATAATATATATTGGAATTTTGGAAGTTATGATTAAATTTAATATAAAACTTTTCAAAAGTTATTTAAATAAATATCCATATAGTTTCAAAATATTTAAGGTAAATGTTTAATTGTTTAAAATATATTTTAGCTAAAGTTTAAATTTAAATAAGATTAACAAAAAGGTTTGTCTTACTTTCTTTTTAAATATTGCTTGATAAATATTATTTGAAAATATGTATATAAAAGTTTAAAATACAATTCACAAACATATAAAACATATGATACATTAATTCATTTAAGTAATATAAGTAATTTATAAATAATGATATAATCTCTTTTATAAATTATTTTAAAATGGCAAAAATTGTTATTTTCAAACAATAATAATGTGTTGTTTTTATATATGGATATAAATAGATTTTTAAAGAAAATATGATTGTTATTTTCAAATTAAATGCGTTGTTATATATGTATATATATAAGTTGATTTTAAATTGGAATTTTAAATTTAATTTGAATTTGAATTTGGATTTAAAATTTAAATTCAAAAGATAAATATTTTGAACTATTTTGGATTTTAAAAATATATATATAATATTTTATTTGTATATATAATTTGTTTTATTTTATTTTCTTTAAAGATATTTATATATATTTAGATAAGTATTTATTAATTAGTAAATTAAGTATAAAAGCTTCGTATTAACATTTAAAATAAATAAAAAATACATATGACAAGTGTAATTAAATCAAGACATATTAGTAACATGTGTAAACTAATTAATAAGCGTAAATGACAAATGGTAAGTGTTTAAACAAGTGTCACCTTTAATTTTACTTTTCTTTTATTTTAATAAATTACAATTTAACCTATATAAAACTCATGTTCCTTCTCTTCAATTCTTTTTCTATCTTCCTCAATTCAAAGCTAAGAAAAAATCAAATCCTATAACTCAAAACAATCTGGTAATCAATACTTCTCAAACCAGAAATAAAATCAAATCCAAGCCTGTAACACTTTCTTCAACCTGAAATTTAAACACAAGCAAAATCAAGAAGAATAAAATCAAAGCAAGCTTAGGAAAAATCATAACCGTTTCATCTCTGTTTAAAATTTTAATCATCTCTACAAAAAATTTCGGTAACAAAGCACGTTCTTCAACAATTCAAGTACTTTTCTAGATCAGCAATTCAAGTTTTTAAAAATCAAAGAAGCATTTTCAGCATTCAAGTTTTAAAGTTTCAAAACTGCTCTCTGTTTTTTTATATGCCTGGTGAGTAACATCCTTTTTAAAAAGCTTAAGTATTTAAATATCTGGTTGCATGTGAAATTTCTGGAAATAAATATGCTTTGTGTGTATATATATTGGTGAATTTTCTGTATATATATAGATGTATAGATGTGTGCATGACTGATATTCCTGTGACATTCCTTATTTTTCAAGCTCAAGATTTCAAACAAAATTCATTATCTCTTGATCTAATCTCTGTTAGGTCTTAGGTTTTAGACAAAATTTCCTTGTTTAATCATAGAGTAAGTTTAAAAATTATATTTAAGTTAAAATAAATTTGGAATTTTTCTGGAAACCAAAAAGAACAGGCAAGCTTGAGTTATATTAAAAATTCAAACATCCTAGTTCATCGATTCAGGCATATAATCTAAATCCTTAACCAAAATGATGATTTTAAAAATTGAAATCACAATTTTTAGTATTAGGTTGAGCAAGCAATTCGAGTTTGATCAGAATTTGTGTTTTTGGTGGTTTTTGATGATCAAAATGCTCGAGAAGGTCGGGGTCTTCGCTAGAGATAGAGGGATGATAGTAGAGTTTGGGAAAAATATCAGATGGGTGTGCAAATCACTTTGGCGGTGGCTGGTGATCAGTATAGGTTGTAACCCTATTTTATCTAGGGGTTGGAAAAATTGTCACCACGACGCCTTTGGTGGATCGAATTCCAACAAACTATGGGAATTGGTAGCATGGAGGCTGGCGAAGGCGTGGCTGGAAGCTCAGGCGCTCCAGTGGTCGGAGAAGTAAGCTCGAGAGTTTTTTCTTCAGGTTTTGGGTTTTGTTCCAGGTTGTGATGGGTTACTCGAATTCGATCTTGAGTGAGAATTAAAGTTTTGATGGTCGTAATCTGGTATAGGGAGGATCGTCGACATGCGAGAGGAGTCGTGGATGGTCGAGGAGGCTGGATCGCCGGTGCATGTGCACGGCAGTGTTGTTGTGTCAGTAATTTCGTATGGGGTTTTTTCTCGAAGGAAGTCTCGGGTTAGTGTGGTATTGACTCGGGTAAGGACTCGAGTAAACGTGACTGAAAATTGTGTTTCCAGATTTTTTTTAACTTCAAACTCAAACAAATTTTTGAAAAAGAAGAAAAGAGTGAATTTTTTGGGTCAGGGCTCTAGTAGCCTTCGGGTTGAACCTGAAGCACATTTTTAAAACAGAGTTTAGAAGTTTTTTTTAAAAAAGGCAAGATTTTGAATTTAAATAAATTTGGTTTAAAACTCTTCCTATATAAATTTCTTTTATATAAGATAAGTGTTTCTTTAACATTTATTTAAAAGGTTTGTAAATTGTTTTAAATTTTGTTAAGCTAAATCATTTTAAATCTTAAATTTGAAATGAAATTTAAAAGTAAATTTAAAAGTAAAATGTTTCAAAGGCATTTGTAAATGATAATTAAGTCATTGATAAGCATAGTATTTTATCTTAAATTTAATTAAGATTTAGTGATTTGAGTTTTATTAAATTAATAAGGAAATTCTAGTATAATTTATTAATTTAATTAATTAATGATTAAGGATTAATAAATAAATAATTAAGTGTTGTAAGTTAATTAATTTAAGGGTTAATTAATTTGTAATTAAGGATCATTTATTGGATAAGTAAAGATTATTAATTAATGATTAGAAATTTAATTAATTAAGTAATTAAAGATTAATTAAATTACAATTAAGCATTTATTTAATTAACAAATTAGAGATTTATTAACTAAGAAATTAGAGATTAGTTAATTGGTAATTAGAGATGTATTAATTGGTAATTAGGGATTAATTAATTTGTAATTAAAATTGCTTGATTAAAGAATAATTACTTAATGGAAATAATTAAAGGGAATTCATTACTCAATGTAATTAATTAAATTAATGTGATTAATTTAAGTTAACTAATTGGTTTAATTAATTTAAAATAATCACTTGATGATTTGTTAAGTATAATTACTTAATGTAATTAATAAAAGTGTAATTACTTAGTGAAGTAATTAATGGGTAATTACTGGATGTAATTAATTGAAGGATAATTAATTTATGGAAGTAATTTGGGTTTAATTACTTTATGAAATTAATAAGAAGGATAATTACTTAGTGGAAGTAATTAAGAATTAATTACTTAGTGTAATTAATTAAAGAATTAATTAATTTTAAGAGTTAATTAACTAATGACAGTAATTAAAGGTAGTTAATTACTGAATATAATTAATCACGGTTGATTAATGAATATGATTAATTAGAAGAATAATTAATTAAAGAAGTAATTAGAGGATCTTTAATTAATATAATTAATGAAAGTAATTAAGATTAATTAATATAATTAATTAAGGGATAATTAATCAATATAAGTGAATATAGAGTAATTAATTAATGTAATTAATTAAGGATTAATGTAATTAATTATAATTAATTAATTAATGGTAGTAATTAAAGGTTAATTACTGTAAATGATTAAAGATAATTAATTTGTGTAATTAATTAAAGCCAATTACTTAATGTAATTGAAGAATAATTAATCAAGGATGAATAATTAAGATGGATAATTAAAGGATGATTAATTAATAGGTTTGTAATTAATTAATGATTAAGTAAGTAGGATTTATAGTAAAGGAAGTAATTAATTTAAATTATTTTAAATTAATTAGAGATGGTGCGATTAATTGATCTTTGCTTATGGATGGCTAAATGATATTGAATGCTTTGGATTGTTTGATATCTCTGATATAAGATATGTGCTAATTTATGATATGAGATGCTTTGGTTGAATTGTGCTGATATGGATTATCCATTTGTGAGATTGTGAATTATCTATCTGTATGAATATAGATAACGAATTGAACTGTTTTAACTTTAAAACAACTTGACATTAAAAGACGACGTTTTGGATTTCGATGAGACCGGGATCGGGTTTCCAAATTTGGATATCCGAAAACCACATCGATCCAAATTAAACGATAGGTCATGAATCTCAAGTGATGATCGAGATGAAAATTTAGAGTGCAAGGGCTATTATTGTTAACTCTGAGGGTGACTCCAAAATGAGTGTAACGAGATAGTGTCTTCAGTTTCGTTCGAACCCGAAGCGAACTTGTATGGATTGAACGCTTTCAGAACATTGTCATTGGAGGACGGTGAGCATTCTAAGTGATGTGTTCTGATAAGGTAATCGTAGCCTCAAGCCTCATCAACCGAAAATGGCTAATACATGGGAGGTGCAGCAAGGCTAAGTGAGTCGCGCTCAAGTAGGACAAGATTTCCCCTGTCTAAAGGTCCCTTTTTATTCGGCTGTGTGGGCAGTTGATTGCAACAACTGCTGGGTTTGTCTTGTTCGGGACTATCCAGTAATGGATGGTTCCGGCCCTGTGTTGCAGGAGATTTAGGGTGGATCCTCGGTACGGTGATCTAGGCTACGTACTGTGATGGAGGGTACCCCAATAGCCCTACCATTGTATGGGATCCAATCTCCAATAAGTGTCGTACGTTTTGATTGTGCCCAACTATGTTGGAACGTGAGATGTAAGCATTCCAACTATTTCTGTATTTTACTTGAAAACCCTAGACACTATTATAATATCATTGGATTTCCTATCAAATGTTTTGGTTATCGTAAGGTAAAAGCTTTTCCGTGTTTATGTGCGGGAAGTCTTACGAGATACCTTTTGTTTTCAAAGGTTTTCAAAGTTAAGCAACTTTAACCTATTACTCACACCAGACCCATGTCTGACCCGAAGTTTATTTTCTATTTTGTTAAACTCTTGGGTACTCAAATTTTTATGAGTAGCCAAGGGATTCAGGTTAGCTTTGACGAATTCTGGAGGAGGTATGGTGCTGGAGGCTTCAGCGTTCGTAGATATATAGTTTTCCGCTATTTTGGTATCTCTGTGTTGTATTGAGTTGTAATGACTAGACAGGTGTTTATAACTGTCTAATATGTGATGTATAAGCTGTGTAACTTTGATAAATGTTGTATATTATGTAATACTTATGTGATTAATATAATTTATTTGTTCCGCTGTGAGATTCAGATGTTGTTTCGTACTTTCTTCTCTATCTTTTCTCTTTTCTATCCCTTTCTTTCTTAATAATAATGCGTCTTTCTATGGAATGAAAGGCGGGTCGTTTCATTTGATATTAGAGCGCTAGGTTGAGTGAATACCTAGGCTTTAGAGTGATTTCTTCCTTGAGAGAGCGTACTTGTAATTTTGATATATATATATATATATATATATATATATACATACAATTCTACCTATTTGTTGGGTTACCTCTTCGGGTTTTCCAATATGAGTTCTAGAGGTAGGAAGGGTAGTAGTGTGTCTAGCACGACTATCAATGGAAGAAGTCCGAGTGTTGAGTGTATATGCCGAGGCTGTAGACCCAATACCGTCTCGAGTAAGCTTTACAGTGGTGTAAGGATTTCACCAATCTTTGAAGGAAACCTTTTAAAAGGTTCAGAGTCCATCATTGAAGTGCAAGTTTAGATGAGTAAGAGTTTGGATCTGTCGGATGTGCAGAAGCGAGTGATGGTATCTTGGCAACTTCAGGAAGGAGCAGCTGCATGGTGAGACGCAGTGACTTTGGATGTATACGAAGATGTTTCTTTTGGAGCAAGTTTAAGGAAGTGAGTCTGCATCGATGATGAGATTAGGTTCTACAGGGTGTTTGTGTTTGGTTTGAGGCCGAGTTTCTTGAGGAGATGTCTGCCGATCCAAAGGTTTATTTGAGGAATTGGGGGGTAAGGCTTTGAGGTTCGAAGAGCTTTAGATAGGAAGTCTTTGGCATTCGTGTCAGCAGTGCAGCTCGGAGTATTCTGTGTGCCTGCAGGAAGGTCATCTGGCTAAGCAGTGTTTAAGAGGTGGAGTTCAGAAGCAGCAGAGTGGATCCATTTCTTCGATGGAATGACTAGATAAGTATAAGCTGTTCTGATTGGTAAAGAGAGAAGAGTATCTTTGGAAATTAGGCTGGATTGATCGCAAAAGTTACTTGCGACAGTTGAGTGTTCTCTTGGATAATCTTTTGCTTGGGATCGAGGCATCTCTAGGGAAGATAAGAGTTATAGAAGTTGTCAGAGATTTTTCCGGATGTCTTGTAGGAAGTCAAGGTTTGCCATAGCATCTGGAGATTTAGTTTTTGTATCAACTAGGATTCTAGGAGTGATACCGGTGGTTCAACTAGTAGAAGGATGGTTCCTAAAGAGAGGGTTTGGTGGAGCAGCTCGGGATTTTGTAGAACTTTTGAGTTTTCTCTTTTTGGATCTGATGAACCGTGTCTTTTGGGATATATTGGACAAGAATGTGCTCGTGTTCATCATTAGCATTCTCACCTTCTCTAGATAAGAGTTGTGCAGCTGAAGCAAGATTGCGTCTGTTCTAGAGTGGAAGCAACCCTAGACTCCTTGGAAGTTCGCAGTTTTCTTGGATTTGAGGGTTTCTATAAGAAGTTTTTCAGGATCTGAAGGCGAGATTAGCAAGTGCATCTGTTTTGTCTTTTTCAAATAGGAGAAGTAAGTTTGAAGTCTACTGATTATTTTGAAGTGGAGTTTGTGTTCTTGATTTTGGTTGATCTTGAAAGGATCATTTTGTTGGGTTGTTTTTGGTTCAGTTTGTTCAAGAGGCATCGACGAACGATTGAGCTGATCAGGAAGGATGAAGGCATCCTAGGATCGTTAGAAGGGTTTTGTGGATAAGAGATGGAGGAATTTGGAATTTGAAGTTGAAGATTTGATTTTGGATAAGTTTTCTTTGATCAAAGGAGCTATCAGATTTGGTAAGACTAGGAAGTTAGCTTCGAGATATATTGGATCTTTCAGTGTTTTTGTAAGGGTAAGTGTTTTGGCCTTCAGTGTTGATTGCCAGTTTGGAAGACTGGGATTCAATGTGTTTCGCATACCTCTGAGGGAGTACGTGTATGATTCATCACTAGTTGTGAAACCAGCAGTTCAGGAGGATTTGGTAGTTGAGTCGGACTTGACTATGATCTGATATCATGTTCAGATTGTAGATTGAGGTGAGAAGGAGCTCTAGAGTTAGTCGTGTATATTGTTTGGATTCAGTAGAGTGAGTATCCCAGTGTTTATATGTGGGAAACTCTTGATAGTGTTAGGAAGGTCTATCCTGATTTGTGTCAAGATCATTATATTTGTTTGATTGAGTGAATTGGTTGCTATGGTTGTTAGCATATGGTTGATAATATATGCTTGTTGTTTTAAATCAAAATCTTTGATAGGTTATTAAATTACCTTTGCTTTTAAATTTCGGGGATGAAATTCTTTTAAAGAGAGAGGAATGTGATTACCCGGAATTTTAGGCAATATCAATTTAACAATCTATATTAATAATTAAATTGATTTGATAATTCTCTTTCATAATTTTAATTTAAATTGGCAAGTTTATTCTTTTAAAAGCAAATAAATATTTAATTGGTAAATTTTATCTTTTAAAGCTAATAAAATGTTTTCTATTTATAATGTAAATATATTTGTATATATTGTAAATAGAAAAGCTTTGGTTTGAATTTAACAAATAAAATCATGTTTTCAAATACTAATATATATTGGTAATTTGGAAGTTATGATTAAATTTATTATAAAACTTTTTAAAAGTTATTTAAATAAATATCCATATAGTTTCAAAATATTTAAGGTAAATGTTTAATTGTTTAAAATATATTTTAGCTTAAGTATAAATTTAAATAAGATTAACAAAAAGGTTTGTTTTTACTTTCTTTTCAAATATTGCTTGATAATATGATTTGAAAATATATATAAAAGTTTAAAATACAATTCACAAACATATAAGACATATGATGCATTAATTCATTTAAGTAATATAAGTAATTTATAAATAATGAGATAATCTATTTTATAAATTATTTTAAAATGGCAAAAATTGTTATTTTTAAACAATAATAATAATGTGTTGTTTTTATATATAGAAATAAATAGATTATTAAAAAAATAGGATTGTTATTTTCAAATTAAATATGTTGTTATATGTGTGTGTGTGTGTGTGTGTGTATATATATATATAAGTTCATTTTAAATTGGATTTTTAAATTTAATTTGAATTCGAATTTGGATTTAAAATTGAAATTCAAAAGATAAATATTTTGATATATTTTGGATTTTAAAAATATATGTATAAGATTTTATTTGTATGCATAATTTGTTTTATTTTATTTTCTTTAAAGATATTTATATATTTATATTTAGATAAGTAGTTATTAATTAGTAAATTAAGTATAAAAGCTTCTTATTAACATTTAAAAAAAATACATATGACAAGTGTAATTAAATCAAGACATATTAGTAACATGTGTAAAATAATTAACAAGAGTAAATGGCAAATGGTAAGTGTTTAAACAAGTATCACCTTTAATTTTAGTTTTCTTTTATTTTAATAAATTACAATTAACCTATATAAAACTCATGTTCCTTCTCTTCAATTCTTTTTCTATCTTCCTCAATTCAAAGGTACGAAAAACTCAAATCCTATAACTCAAAAAAAATCTGATAATCAATACTTCTCAAACCAGAAATAAAATCAAAACCAAGCCTGTAACACTTTCTTTAACCTGAGATTTAAACAAAAGCATAATCAAGAAGAAAAAAAAATCAAAGCAAGCTTAGGAAAAATCATAGTTGTTTCATCTCTGTTTCAAAGTTTAATCATCTCTACAACAAGTTCCAGTAATAAAGCACATTCTTCAACAATTCAAGTCTTTCCCAGATCAGCAATTCAAGTTTTTAAAAATCAAAGAAGCATTTTTAGGATTCAAGTTTTAAAGTTTCAAAACTGCTCTTTGTTTTTACATGCCAGGTGAGTAACATCCTTTTTAAAAAGCTTAAGTATTTGAATATCTGGCTGCATGTGAAATTTCTGGAAATAAGTATGCTTGTGTGTATATATATTGGTGAATTTTATGTATATATATATATATATATATATATGGATGTATAGATGTGTGCATGACTGATATTTCTGTGACATTCCTGTTCTTAGTTTTCAAGCTCAAGATTTCAAACAAAATTCATTATCTCTTGATCTAATCTCTGTTAGGACTTAGGTTTTAAACAAAATTTGTTTGTTTAATCATAGAGTAAGTTTTAAAATTGTATTTAAGTTAAAATAAATTTGGAATTTCTCTGGAAACCAAAAAGAACAGGCAAGCTTGAGTTATGTTAAAAATTCAAACATCCTAATTCATCAATTTCGGCATATAATCTGAATCCTTAACCAAAATCATGATTTTTAAAATTGAAATCACAATTTTTAGTATTAGGTTGAGCGAGCAGTTCGAGTTTGATCAGAATTTATGTTTTGGGTGGTTTTTGATGATCAAGATGCTCGAGAAGGCCGGGGTCTTCGTTAGAGATAGAGGGATGATAGGAGAGTTTGGGAAAAATATCAAATGGGTGTGCAAATCACTTTGGCGGCAACTAGTGATCGGTATAGGTTGTAACCCTAGTTAATCTCGTGGTCGGAAAAGTTGTCACCACGGCACCTCCGGTGGATCGAGTTCCACCAAACTTTAGGAACTTGTAGCATGGAGGCTGGCGAAGGCGTGGCTGGAAGCTCAGGCGCTCCGGTGGTCGAAGGAGTAAGCTCGAGAGTTATTTTTTCAAGTTTTGGGTTTTGTTCCAGGTTGTGATGGGTTACTCTAATTCGATTTTGAGTGAGAATCGAAGTTTTGATGGTCGTAATCTAGTATAGGGACGATCGTCGACATGCGAGAGGAGTCATGGATGGTCGAAGGACGCTGGATCGTCGGTGCATGTGCATGGCAGTGTTGTTGTGTCAGCAGTTTCGTGTGGGGTTTTGTCTCGAAGGAAGTCTCGGGTTAATGTGGTATTGACTCGGGTAAGGACTCGAGTAAACGTGAGTGAAAATTGTGTTTCCAGATTTTTTTAACTTCAAACTTAAACAAATTTTTGAAAAAGAAGAAAAGAGTGAATTTCTCGAGTCAGGGCTCGAGTAGCCTTCGGGTTGAACCCGAAGCACATTTTTGAAAACAGATTTTAAAAGTATTTAAAAAAGGCAAGATTTTGAATTTAAATAAATTTGGTTTAAAACTCTTCCTGTATAAATTTCTTTTATATAAGATAAGGGTTTCTTTAACATTTGCTTAAACGGTTTGTAATTTTTTTTAAATTTTGTTAAGTTAAATCATTTTAAATTTTAAATTTGAAATGAAATTTTAAAGTAAATTTTAAAGTAAAATGTTTCAAAGGCATTTGTAAATGATAATTAAGTCATTGCTAAGGATAGTATTTTATCTTAAAGTTAATTAAGATTTAATAATTTGAGATTTATTAAATTAATAAGGAAATTCTAGTATAATTAATTAATTTAATTAATTAATGGTTAAGTATTAATAAATAAATAATTAAGGGTTGTAAGTTAATTAATTTAAAGGTTAATTAATTTTTAATTAAGGATCATTAATTGGATAAGTAAAGATTATTAATTAATGATTAAAATTAATTAATTAAGTAATTAATGATTAATTAAGTTACAATTAAGCATTTATTTAATTAAGAAATTAGAGATTTATTAATTAAAAAATTATAGATTTATTAATTGGTAATTAGAGATGTATTAATTGGTAATTAGGGATTAATTAATTCGTAATTAAAAATGGTTAATTAAAGTATAATTACTTAATGGAAATAATTAAAGGGAATTAATTACTCAATGTAATTAATTAAAGGAAGAATAAATTTAAAGGACAAAAATTTGTATATTTTTAGCCTCAAGGATACGACCTCAACATTTTTACTACAATGACAAACATTCTCCTAAAAATTATTCATAAGGACAAACATTCTTTCAAAATTATCCAAAAGGACAAACATTCTTTCAAAACTGCTACCTAATTAAAAACTGATACTTAAAAACTGCTACCGATTCCTAAAAATCGATACCTAAAAACCGCTATCTATAACTAAAAACTGGTACCTAAATAAAGTTGTCCTTCAAGCAAAAATACTGAAGGTCTGTTCTTGAAGCTAAAATGCTGAGAAATTTTGTCCTTAACAATTATTCCTGTTAATTAAATTAATGTGATTAATTTAAGTTAATTAATTAGTTTAATTAATTTAAAGTAATCACTTGATGATTTGTTAAGTATAATTACTTAATGTAATTAATAAAAGTGTAATTACTTAGCGAAGTAATTAATGGGTGATTACTGGATGTAATTAATTGAAGGATAATTAATTTATGGAAGTAATTTGGGTTTAATTACTTTGTAAAATTAATAAGAAGGACAATTACTTAGTGGAAGTAATTAAGAATTAATTACTTAGTGTAATTAATTAAAGAATTAATTAATTTTAAGAGTTAGTTAATTAATGAATGTAACTAAGAATAGTTAATTATGGAATGTAATTAATTAAGGTTGATTAATTAATGTGATTAATTATTAAATGTGATTAATTAGAAGAATAATTAATTAAAGAAGAAGTAATTAAAGGATCTTTAGTTAATATAATTAATGAAAGTAATTAAGGTTAATTAATGTGATTAATTAAGGGATAATTAATCAATATAAGAGATTATAGAGTATTTAATTAATGTAATTAATTAAGTATTAATGTAATTAATTATAGTTAATTAATTAATGGGAGTAACTAAAGGTTAATTACTGTAAATGATTAAGGATAATTAATATGTGTAATTAAATAAGGCCAATTACTTAATGTAATTGAGGAATAATTAATCAAGGATGATTAATTAAGATGGATAAGTAAAGCATGATTAATTAATTGGTTTGTAATTAATTAATGATTAAGTAAGTAGGATTTATAGTAATGGAAGTAATTAATTTAAATTATTTTAAATTAATTAGAGATGGTGCGATTAATTGATCTTTGCTTATGGACGGCTAAATGATATTGAACGCCTTGGATTGTTTGATATCTCTGATATGAGATATGTGATGATCTGTGATATGAGATGCTTTGGTTGAATTGTGATGATATGGATTATCTATTTGTGAGATTGTGAATTATCTATCTGTGTGAATATAGATAATGAATTGAATTATTTTAACTTTAAAACAACTTGACCTTAAAAGATGGCATTTTGGATTTCAATGAGACCGGGATCGAGTTTCCAAATTTGGATATCCGAAAACCACATCGATCCAAATTAAATGATATGTCGTGATGATCGAGATGAAGATTTAGAGTGCAAGGGCTATTGTCGATAGCTCTGAGGGTGATTCCAAAATGAGTGTAACGAGATAGTGCCTTCGATTTCGTTCGAACCCGAAATAAACTTGTATGGATTGAATGCTTTCAGAACATCGTCATTGGAGGACGATGAGCATTCTAAGTGATGTGTTCTGATAAGGTAATCATAGTCTCAAGCCTCATCTACCGGGGATGGCAAAAACAAGGGAGGTGCAGCAAGGCTAAGTGAGTCGCGCTCAAGTAGGACAAGATTTCCTTTGTCTAGAGGTCCCTTTTTATTCGGCCGTATGAGCAGTTGATTGCAACAACTGCTCGGGTTGTCTTGTTTGGGACTATCCAATAAGAGATGGTTCCGGCCTTGTGTTGCAGGTGATTTATGGTGGATCCTTAGTATGGTGATGTAGGCCACGTACTACGATGGGAGGTACCCCAGTAGCCCTGCCATTGTATGGAATTCGTTCTCCAATAAGTGCTGTACGTTTTGATTGTGCTAAACTATGTTGGAACGTGAGATGTAACCATTCCAGCTATTTCTGTATTTTACTTGAAAACCCTATACACTATTATAATATCACTGGATTTCCTATCAAATGATTTGGTTATCGTAAGGTAAAAAATTTTCCGTGTTTATGTGTAGGAAGTCTTACGCGATAGCTTTTATTTTCAAAGGTCTTCAAAGTTAAGCAACTTTAACCTGTTACTCACACCAGACCCATGTCTGACCCAGAGTTTATTTTCTGTTTTCTTAAACTCTTGGGTACTCAAATTTTTACGAGTAGCCAAGGGATTTAGGTTAGCTTTGACAAATTCTGGAGGAGGTATGGAGCAGGAGGCTTCAACGATCGAAGATATATAGTTTTCCGCTGTGCTGGTATCTCTATGTTGTATTTGAGTTGTAATGACTAGACATGTGTTTATAACTGTCTAGTATGTGATGTATAAGTTGTGTAACTCTAATAGATGTTGTATATTATGTAAGACTTATGTGATTAATATAATTTATTCGTTCCATTGTGAGATTTAGATGTTGTTTCGTTCTTTCTTCTCTATCTTTTCTCTTTTCTATCCTTTTCTTTCTTAACAATGATGCGTCTTTCTGTGGAATGAAAGGCGGGTCGTTTCAAAGAAGATAAGAATATTTTTGGAACTAGACACTCACACTAAAATAGATGAAATACATCACTATCAACGAGAGATAATGAATCTCCAAAGGGAATTGTACTATGAACAAAGACGTCAAGGTGCACATCTGAATTTTTTGGAAAGAAGCTACTTGCTATCTATGGTCATTCCCTAACCAAAAAGAGCATACGTTAATGTAGTCTACTTATTACCGAGTCTCCGATCGTTATCGACAATACTCCACCAAAAATTCTAAGGAAGGTGGATCATCCACGTAAAATTGGAACAAAACTCAAGTTAAGTATAACGCATGGTGTCCACTTCGGCCATTAATTGAAGATGCCAAGGTGGAACCAAATTCTTAGGATCGTTTTCCTGATAATAAATTTAATGATTCGGAAGATAATTAATAAGTTGTTACAACATTTAATAATAAATAAAAGCAGGCTATGTATATCGAAAATTGGATGTAAACAGTAAATTACGTCATATGTAATATTAGTTTAAGTTTGTTTTCAAAATACCTTTGACAAATATCTTAAAATGGTACAAGAAAACAAATTTACATAGGTTCAATCGATTGAACCAGATTACTAGTCAAGTGAACCCGTATTAAATTTATAGATACTCTCTGCCTCAAAAGGCATGGTTTCAATAGACTAGGGATCTATCTCAGTCGATTGAACCTGTATGAAAATGACCACTAACTCTTTGCTATATGAATAACCATTTTTAGTCGGCTGAATTACTATCTCAGTCGACTGAAATTCACTAAATTGATAGCGTAACTACCTTTTTTCCATCATGCCTTTTCACCAAATCACTTTATTTTTTAACAAACCCTAACTCCAAACTTCCTTATAACGGCTCCAAGAAAGAAAATTCCTTCTACCCGCCTTAAACCAAGCAAAGACAAAGCTCCTACTTCTTCTTCATCCACTCTGGGTCATCCTCAATTTTCTTCCGATGCTCAAATCGCATAGTGGCTTAATGGCAGGGAAAAAATATACGGGTCATCAATGAATTGAATGCAAAACGAATTTTCTAAGAAACATTCTACAAGATGGAAGATTTTGTTGCTTTTAGCATAGATGATTTACCAAGAAAATATAGATTCCTTTCCTTAATAGATGAAACGAAAAATAAGGTAAAAATTTACCCACTTTTAGTTAAATTATTCTATGCAAATCTTTATGGAGATTTTTGTACACCTCCGAATGAAGCCGGTGAGGGAATTTTATGGAATAGAGTATTAGGATTTGATATAGTACTCAATTATCAAGATCTAGGAGCTATTTCAGAGTATAATGGCCAAGGACCTACCTTAGATAATGTCTTCCATTGTGATTTCACCTATGATTCAACTAGCCACATATTCCGTATTGAAAACACGGAAAATGCTTCTGTGAATTTACGACCTCAAGCTAGAATAATTAATACAATGCTTCTTCATACTGTATTTCCTCGCACTAGGAGCTATGAAAAAATGTATGGCTACATTTTATGCTATTTATTCTAACACACAACTTAATTTGGCAAAGATTATTCATGATGAAATAAAAAGCTTTAGTTCCCATTCTCGCAAAATAATGTTTTTTGGCTCCTATCTCATAAAGATATTTATTCATTTAGGAATTAATGTGGACATTTTACAAGATTACATCTCACCAAAGATTATGGACCAAAAGTCTATTTCACATATAAAATTACCCTTTACAATGGAACCCGTTCCCTCATATAATGTTTGTTTATCAAATTTGGTAAAAATACCTTGGATCAATCATCTTCCCAACCACCTCAAGTGCAAACCTCTCAAGAACAAACACGTGGTCAACCAAGTCATGGAATTGTCGAAGAAGTTAATTGGTCTTCGGATAGTGAAAATGAAGTTTCTTTGGTTAAACCTTCTAGAACCATCAATGCCACAATAGCTATTCTCCGCAACCAAGAAATTCTTTTCAAATAATAAAAAAAATGATGAAACGTCAATTTTTTTTTGGGAATTTGCTATATAAAATTTGGAAAAATGTTTCTTCATGCTTAAACTCATCATCATCTGAGCCTGGATCTTAGTTTATTTTTTAAAATCTTTCCTTATTAGGTAAGTTTATCATATTTTTTTATGATTCGGTAGTGTTATCGTTCAAATACTATCATTTCTCTTTTGTTGTTTATGTTATGTTGGTATGTAAATTAATTTGTAATGTTATGCGACTTTATGTATGAGAAAACCTCTATTTGATGTTATATGGCTTTATGTGAAAACTTCTATATGGTGTTATGTATGTAACTAATTTGTGATGTATGTTGGTCATCGTGTTTACTTCCTTTTGTTGATGCCAAAGGGGGAGAGAATCATATAAATATGGGAAGCATGAATTTAGGGGGAGCAAAATCAATATTTTTAATTTTAAACTTTGATAGTTGTCATCATCGAAAAGGGAGAGATTGTTAGAACATTAGGTCTCGGTTTTAATGGTGATATTTATATACTGCACATATATACCATGTCATGATATCATGCTATCATTCAAGAAGACAAAACGCAAGGCAAAAAGCAAGAAGAATCGTCTACAATCAAATAAGTCAAAACTATGGAGCTTCAAGATCAATAGTGTGTACATGGTCTTAGATTGAATTTTAATATCTCCTTGATAGTTCATATACACACAAAAAACACACACAAACGTAGATATTAAGATATCATAAAGATTTGAATTTGACAATGTCAAAATAATTGTATAACATGAACTTACACTGTTCAGTCGATTGAAAATGGTTTTAGTCGACTGAGCTCAGTCAATTGAGACCAATTTTAGTAGATTGAAACTATGTTAACCAATTTTCTATAATTCAAATTTTTTACTATGCAAATTTAAACTTTCACATTTTTTGAATAGTTTTTTCAATTCTGAAAGATTTCTTGAAGATTGACAACTCTTGATTGCTTATCTTCAATATTTATAAATAGCTCAACGAGTCATACTTATAGTTTTAACTTTTTACCCTAATTTCTATTGATTCTATTCTCTTGTGCTATTCTAAGCATTTTGTACTTTCAACTCCATTATTTCATTTTCTATTATTTCCAATAATCAATATGCACTCACTACGAATCATCAAGGAGATTATAGGAACCGTTGTACTATCAAGTCAAAATCAGTGTTAGACAAACACAAGATTGTCTAGCAAGAATTGTATTTTTCAAGGGAAAGAATAAATCTGAGAGGTGCTTATATTGGTTATGTTGTAAACCTATTCCTCCGGGTCAAGTGAGGGATTTACTAAGGAAATACCTAAGAGGTGCTTAGGGACTGGATGTAGAAGAGGCGCTACGAGCCAGTATAAATCTCGACGTGTATATTTAGTTACCGCTTTATTATTTCATAGTATAAATTAGTATATATGCTTGTTTTATTAGCCATATACGACTTACTAGTTCTTTCAGACCCGCATCCTCGCAATTTATTATAGGAAGACGCTAAACAACTCATACCCTGACTTTCTTCATAACTTCGATTTTCTATCAAACTTAAACTACTCAATCCTCTATTTGGCTTTTTCTCTAATTTCACTTATCGTATGCTATAACTTAAATAGATTCAATCCAATGACTTTCTATTTTCGCATACGATAAAATTTATAAAAATATACAAAGTGTTGGATTTTTTAGATAATTTCAACAGAGTTTCCTTGGTATGGAGGGTGTTTTGAAAAATCAAAACACAATACATCGCAATAAATTTACATCCCAATCAATGGAGCATCCGGAAACATGGACAACAATATAATATTACATATATTTCAATATATTGTTAAAATGTACCTTTTTGTTACCATCTTCTGCAAATAACATTGTTATTAAGCGAGCAAAAGAGAGCTATCATCCTTGTTTTTACAAACACGCATCATAAGTGCCTATACTCAACTCAAGTTTAAATATTAGTCACATATGAAGAAGTATATTAAGTATGAATTCATGTAATGAATAAACAACATAGAGTCATTGTTTCAGGCCATTTGTTGATGAAGATCGTAAGGTTCAAAAGGTCAAATTTGATAATGGTTTAAAAGAGTGAATTATTACATAGTGTGCTAACTTCTCAATCAACTTCTAGATCGTCAGACTGTAAAGTACATAAGGAGTTATGGTGTTTTTCCCCAAGTGTAGAAACCCTAAAATGTAAGTGGTGCAGGACTACTAAACACCGTTTTTAGCATAGAAAAGTTAAAAATTTTGTGAAACGCTTAAAATAAAAGTTATTTCTTATTATCTTAGCTTTTTGAAATGGGCAAGATTGTCAAAATGGAACAAATCGTTCGAATGTTACGACCAAATGAACATGGCACATATTAAAGAAAATACAGATCTAGGCGAGAAATGTTAATCCACTTTTAAACATGTTTAAATAATTCTAAACCTCAAAATTTCAAAAGACAACAAATAAGAAGTTGTACCATGTTAATATATCTTTCAAACAGGAAAACAAAATCAAGCCACTTTTGTACAACACTTTGTTTTAAAAAGACAATGCATATGCGCATTAAAATCAAGCTCATAAGCAAGCACACCGAAGTCATGCACAGAAGGCACACCTTCATAATGAAGTCCAACAACACTAGCATACAAGCACAAGTATCAACACAATCTAACATGGCAGGCACACACACAAGGCAACATGCACAAATAGATGAAAATAGCCCGGGCATGCTCAAGCAAATCTACAAGTTTAGGTTTAAAGTGCTAGACTAAGTGATGTGCATACATGCAAGTCCATAGAAGAAGAAAGCAACACACGGTGCACAAATACATGACCAAGACAAGAAAACAACAAGTATACCAAACCAGGCATGCAACAAGCACATAAGCCAGATAAGGAAGCATAACAATGCATAGACAAGCTTAAAATGAAGACATTACTACATAAATATGAATATAATTCATTTTATTTATTCAATAATAAAATAAAGATTAAATAATTTTAATTCAAAGCTTAGTATTTTCTATCTATATGTATATTCAAAATCTTGAAAACCACATCTCAAGTTAAAATATAATTTATAAATGTCTTCCTTTAATGTGTCACATTTAAATACTATTCAAAATAAATAAAAAATTAGATTTTGAAGTAATTTTTAATATTTATTTTCTAACAGTAAAGCATAAGAGGTTCTTTTATATATATTCCCAAATATTTACTTCACTAAAAAATTTCTTTTGGTTCAAACTTAACAAATATATATGTGTGTGTGTGTGTGTGTATGTGTATGTATATCTACATACAGTAGTCCATAGACTAATTTATATTAAAATACACAAGGTTGCTGTGCCATAAAATTTAATGATTCGTTTTGCCCGTTAGCTGCAATGTTGACTGCCTATGACTTTATATCAACACTGCCTCGCCAGTGATCTCAACTTCACACTAACATCCAATGGTTTCATATGTAGTTCAAAATATTTATATCTAGAAACATAATATTTTCATTTTCTAAAATAATATGCATCACTTTGTACAAAAATGTATATTTTTAAATAATATATATTTTACACCGTTTCTAAAATAATGTGTCGGGTTGCCTCGTATAAGTGTTTAGGAATCTCTATAGATAACGTTAATCAAACATATCGACCATAATTCTTAATCACTTTACGAACAAACTACCACCAGACTAAACTACCAAAATATTTTAATCACTATATAAAATATTGTTTCTATTTTATTAGATCATATGCTTATTTGAAATAAAATATTAAATTTCAAAATTTGTATATACATTCAATTCGATAATCATTAATAACAATATAAATCATCACACATCTATAATAATCATCACACTATATAAAATATCCATTTTAATTATAATTTATTATTATTATTTCTTTTTTAGCAAGGCTAGCGAGGTTGATTGGTCCCCTACCAGATTTTATTGCAGAGAACAATGAAATAAGCATAGCTTAGAACAAAACTCAAGCTAAAACCACAAAGTAGAAAAAACAAGAGAAAACACACACAAGGATACAACAGAAAGAGCAGTAAAGCAAGGAAAAGAACAAAAAACATAGGTAGTAACCCGAAGCAAGCCCAGAATTATCTCTTAGAAGACACCGATGCCTCCGAGAAGACTGCCATCCTCATCATAGCTACAAGCACCTCGTACAATATTTTCCAAAGCGTCTCACCATCCTTTCTTTTCTTCTCAAAGCATAAAATATTTCTCTCCTTCCATATCAAATTCTAATATTTCATAATACATAGAGCTATAAGACGAGAGTCACTAGTTCGCCATCTAGTAGAGCTATATATCAAGTTATAGTCCACTACAGAAAGACCAACCAGAGTGATGTTACTTGCCAAAGTCATCATTCTTCTCCATAAAAAAATGTTCATACCACATCAAAAGAAAATGTGGTCATAGGACTCATTGCTCCGACGACAGAAAAAATACAATAACCTATGGTCAAGACCACACCTTTGGGCACATCACTTACTAATAAAGCATGATTTAGCACCTTCCAAAATAAAAGATTATCCTTGGGGTATAGTATCAAAGTTCGATGTTATTTTCATCCACCTGCATGGTAGGATAGCATCAGAGTTAGCTAATAGCTTATACACAATGGCTACAGGATGTTGTTTTCCTTCCATAGAACAAGGCCATCACACAAAAAGGGATATTTGTTTTCCTGAAGATGGATCCATGCAACTCTAATTAATTGATTGGACGAGTAAGGCAACTGAAGATGGCCATTGTTGATAAAGTCAGTTTCCCTTGCTTTCATTACAATTACAGACTGGATAATCTGCTGATGTTCATATGCTTGGCCAGGATCAGACCCAGAGCACTCCAAGGCTCAGTTTAGAATTTGATAGGGGAATTCTAGATCAATTTTAACAAAATGAATGGCAGGAAAGAATCTCTCAACCCAAGCAATCTTCTCCATGTCCAGCTGCAAGACTGGGGGACTTGCATACACCAGAAATCCTTCCTACCTATCCTATGTGTCCAGACCCAACTCACCCAAATGCTCACCCTCTTAGATAATAAAGAGTTCCAAAAGCCGACATGTTCCAAAGACAAATGTCCTTCGCTCCTAACCACCTTTGGACCTTGGCTTTTCAAAAAGACTAAAAGGGCATGGCATCGGCTTCCTCATATGGATATTACCACCCCATAAGAACCTCATCATTGCACTTCTGATCATTCTCAACATCTTTATTAGCAATATGAAAGCTTTGGCCTAGTACACAGTCATGGAGAAGCTAATAGACTTGATAATAATGAGTCTACCAGCCTGAGATAGCATTCTATTAGCCTAGCTATCCAAAGTAGCTATTACCCTGCTATAGAGAGGTAGACAATCAATAACTGTTATCCTGGATGTTAGGAGAGGCAAACCAAGGTAGGTCATATCTTCATTCATCAGCTGTAGTCCATAGGCAGTAGATAATTCGGAGGATAGTTGCAAGGGAATACTAGAGAAGATGATGCTTGAATTGGATTTATTATCCGCTAATAGTTCAGATTTGGATAAACTGCTAGTTTCTTTTAATGTTTGGCTCGGTCCAAATTCAATTAGGTTTAGAAATATTTGAGTGATAATTCCTACTCAATTCCCACATTCTAGACTAGACCAATTGAACACAAAAATAAATGCAACCAAATATACATCATACGATCAATTAAGCAAATGCCTTCGGTAGAAAGCCATTTACCTGCATCCGCTGCGCGCTTTGATCACTACTGGATTTTTCTACTCAACTTGCCACATAGATGTTTATTCACCTCCAATGCAAACACTACTGGTTTGGTTAACAACTGTTTATTTCATTACCTCCAACAACAACTTAAATCCACAAGGAGAAAAAACACATAGTAGTGATAAGGATAAAAATAATGTATATGAGGAAAAACAACAAGTAAGTCCCTAGATGATTACCCCAGCAATCATAGTATACTCATACTATCCCTTTAATTTGAGGTAACTACCCAACACACCCAATGGGACAGGGACTCTAAGTCTCGTCTAAGATCAAGACTAGCGTTTCTTATATAATGCATTGTTCTTAACCCACTTAGATACCAAAATGTAACACTCCACCTCTACACCCATACTATCCAAGAGTATTACTAAGTAATATTGTCAAATAAAATAAAGAATAATAGAGTACACATGTGAATATTCCCTTGGGCTAACAGCGGTACGTATTTAAACATAAACTAAATAGCTCACTTACATATACATAGTATTGGCATAAAATAATAAAAACGTGTGCCTCTAAGATAGAACAGTACACAATATACATTAAATATCAGATAACACGGTGTCAAAATTGCAACGATAATATGTAATGTATAATATACAAAATATGTTTATTCTACATCACAATGATATATATATGTAAGTGACTATACAATATAAGATGATAATATACAATACTAAATATCTAGTCTTCTCTATGCCTATACAACACAAGCTAGTCTCATCATCCCTGAACCTGTAATATCTCGGACTAACCCAAGTATCATATAAATAATAAACGAGTCAGACTATACATAAATCAAAGGGTCAATGTACGTATGGAACTCAGTATATATTGGATATAACAATAATATGAGAACACTATTAGAATAATTCAGCACAATAATCATAACGTCAATATAATATATAGTAATGTATGCATGGTGTATAATGATAATATCTTAAACAAGCCTCAAAGTGTCATATAATGTAGAATACTACAAAACCATGCATAAGATGTCACCGCCCATAAAAAATCATCAAATCATAAATCATGAAACAATGTCGAATGGGTGAATCATTCATATCCATAAATCATCGTCACAATATCATAATCATCAGTACATGAGATATCACCAAGAATAATTAGGCTAGCATATAGCATTACCCAAATATATCTCTCAATCTAAAAATATAATACCAACATCAATGTAAAATATGTATATAAGGCGTCTATCTGGTAAATCATATATAATGAAAGATATGAAAATCCACTATACTCTGGCATCTATCACATCATAGATATAATTTTATCTCCATATATAGAAATAAATAGTGTAAACCGTGATGAGAGAATGATTGTATGAAAGACAAGAAGTCCCAAGTAAAGTGATATCACAATATGGCTATTCGCCATCTCCAAGAGCACCTGGGTCATCCACCTAGATCTGCTCCTAATACATAGGTAAGGTGTATAAATAATATATGCTTATCTACCATTCAATATGGAACTAGATGGAAGTCTAAAAGCTATACTACCTACTCCAGGAGCCCAAAGCTACACCCCCGAATCCACTGTGACAGTCTTCAGTTACCTACCTGATATCATGACTATATCCACCTGATGTGCTCGTCGATGCGAGGACTCTTAGTCATGACCCAGATCTTGCCTCTAGGGTAATAGATTGATGGACTAAGTGACAAAAAGGGATAGGGAAGCACCACCCTATACTAAGATCCCATGATATGAAACTAATGTATAATAAAAGTGTCGCATATCTAGGGGCGACCCCACGATCAAGTCGCCAACATGGACTCTGCCCAATCTTGTTCTCGCTAACTCCTAAGCATATCCATGGAGTACTTTATGATAGACAAGTAGATAATATCTATAGATATATCCATTGTTACCCCACCTTTTGGTCAAGGCCGGGCTATCAACAAATTGGCTGGAAAGGATGTATATCAAGATTGGAGATCGACTAGAAATAAGGTTATGATCGATATCCTCAAAATTTGGTCGAGCTCCAATAAAGATAGGATCGATTGGGAATGATGAACAAGACTAGATGAGGCTATGTTTCGAATCTCAAGTTAATCGGAGTTCGTATGCTCGAGATATGGATGGATCAATATTGGTGAGGAATGGTTCACATCGATACCTTCGTATCGATATGGTTCGCATCGATGTGGTTCGTATCGATCCACATCGGCTCGGCTGTCTACTTTGGATCGATACTCTCGTATTGATCAGGGACGTACTCGATGCTTTCATATTGATCAAGATGGAAATAGCAACATGTTTTGAATCGATGGTTTCGCATCGATACAACATGCATCGAATTGGGTTGGACTCGGCATTGGTATGGCAGGACATTTCATATCGATCAAGGCCGGGATCGATACGAAATATGAGCAGGAATTTTGAAGAGCGCTTCGTATCGATCAAGTATTATATCGATAGGAAGGACAAATGCGGAGAATGGATACGAACAAGAGGAAGGGGTCGATATGAAATGGACACTGAATCATCGACGTGAAGTTGGCGTCTTAAATCGATATGAAGGAAAGGTGTTTGAATGAAGAAGCAGTCAACTTGGCATCAAAAGTGGATCTCCCCTAGGTTTCTAAGCTACATCGTCGTTGCGATCCTGATGGATACGAAGGGATGGAGATGAATTCACGGATACGAATGCGACAACCAATCGGTGAACATAAACTTGCATAGATCATAACTCAAAATCTACAAGTCCAAATGCGATGAAATTGGGAGAGGGCTTCCTGGTGCATTCGAGTACCTCCATGGTAGATCCTAGGTCGATTGGACCACTTTTTGGATCGATACAAATTGAACACGCGTCGATCCTAAATCGCTCTGGATCGAGCTGGTAGGTCCACTTGTGCAAGAGAAGAGGTATTCCAGGTTTTGGGGTGGATATTTTCGGATTTACACCTATAAATAGGTGTCCTATAGCAACTAAAAAGAGGATCTTCTCCTTTTCGAATGCCGAAGCTCTACCATTTTTGTGATTGATATTAAAGGCTTGGAATTGTAACTACAGTACAAAGGAAATAAAAAGGATTGATTCAAAGTGGATGTAGGCCAGGTTTCCAAACCACTATAAACCTTTTGTTCTTTCCTGCTATCTTCCATTTTAATTTTACTGTTTCTTCATTTTTATTCTCTACTTAATCTGTGTCTAAGATCTGTGTTGGAATATTGTGAATCTATGTACATTCACTGGTGTTTTCATTATTTCTGGGGTTTATGACCATTTTGGTGCAAACACTTTGGTGCTTTCACTGAGAACAACTTGCGCCAGCTATAATAGATTTGGAGTTCAGATTTGGAAGGCTAAAGGATCAGATCTAAAAGGAACCATGACAAAGCAATCAACAAGGAGACAAAGAGTGGAAAGAAGTCAACATAAAGGGAGTCAGGAGGCTTCCTCAGGAGCAAACCAGTCCTCAACTTTCATCACCAGAGATGAAATAGAGACGATGATGGGAGCTATGCAGGAAGAATTATTGAAAAGGCAAGAGGGAATGATGCAGAATCTTCTCAGACAGTTTGGAAAGGTAGGAACAACTAGAGCTGCTGGAATTCAGATCCACGAAGCTGGAATGGAAGGACCCAATAGGCAGTCGGATGAAGTAGCTCAATAGGGCGCAGCCCTTAATCAGCACACAAATGTTAATCTGGATGGATCCAGGCTTGGGGGCACACCACCTGACAATGATGGACCGATTCATGGAGGAATTCTAGGTGATACCACATAAAAAGATGTTGGCAGGAGCATAAGAGTACATGATGAAGAGTATGTACCAGAATTCCCTTGGGGACTCGAGGGGCAACCCTTGGTGGACAACGCTGGATTGGCTGAGATTGTCAGGCAAACTACGCATGGAGGTTTAGCGAACAGATATTTCGAAGGAGTAAGCAGGAGTCCATTTACCCGTGACATCAAAATGGCTTGGAATCCACCAGAGTTCAAGCTGCCTACTCTGGAGGTATACAATGGCAAGGCTGATCCTACCGATCATCTGATGAGATACACAAGACATATGGAAGTGCTGGGGGCACCGAAGGAAGTTATGGCCTAATGTTTCCCTTTGTGCTTGACGGATATAGCTGTTATGTGGTTTAGGTAATTGGAAGATGGATCTGTCAAGACATGGACAAAATTGGTGGACAGGTTTTTAAAATAGTTTCAGGTTCATATCAAAAGGCCAAAGAATGTGATGACGCTAACGTCGGTGAAGCAAAGGACAAGGGAATCGCTCAGGAATTTCTTCACTCAGTTCAACACAGCGGTTGCTTTGGTGGATCAACCGGATCCATCGATGGTTTTAATGGCGGCAGTGTCAGGAGTTGGAGATAACTCGGATTTCAAAGTATCATTGATACCGGACCCACCAATGGATCTCGGGGAATTCTTTCAAGAGGCCGAAAGATTTCTTCGATAGGAGGATGCATGTTCAGATATGAAGTTAAAGGAAGTAAATGTTGTCAAGTACGGAGAACCATCCGGTGAAGGCTTGAGTAAGGATAAGGATAAAGGAAAGAGGAAGTCAGATGACTACTTTGACAGGGCAAGGAAACGTTGGGGAGAGCCAAAATTCTCCCCTTACACGGGACTGAATGAAACACTGGAACAGATATACCTAAAAACTCGGGACGCCTTCCTTATCGAAGGCCGGCAAGGAGGGAACCCTCGGAATGCGAGAGGGCATCCGAAAGGTACTATCTCTTTCATGATCTGGATGGGTATGATACCAACAGCAGCAGGCATCTAAAGGATATAATTGAGGAGCATGTAAGGAGTGGTCAGTTGCGGTAATATGTCCGAACTCGAAATGCGGTAGAAGAACAGGAGCAACCACCGTCTACCTCAAATGAATATAGCACGAGGCCTAGGAATGATGGTCGATTGGTTATCAACTAACAGGGGTGATATGGAATAAGTAGCAAACTCTGGGCAAACAGCCAAGTCACTTACTCATGTACGGGGACAGAGATAGCCTCGAGGCATGCTTTGAGATGATGATAAACCGTGACGCTATAGTTTGTGAAATCTATTTTTTATTTTTTTAGTTTGGACATTTTATTTTTCTGGTTTAGTTTGAACTTCTGGTTTTGTTTCCTCTCTGGTTTGGACTTTGGTTTGGATGCTTGTTTTCGGTTTGGATATTAGTTTGGATTTCTGGTATGGATTTTTGGTCTTCTGATTTAATCTGGATTTCTGATTGGATTTTGATTGGACTTTTATCTGGCTTTTGGTAAATGGTTTTCGGGTATGGATTATGCCTGAAGGAGTAAGTCTCTTCATCTAAACGTGGCAAATTGGCTTATTCAGGTCGTCGAGTATGGACTAAGCTCAACAAGGTTCCAGAGAGACCAGGATCGGCCTAGGACTTAGGCCCCATATTATCTATCAATTACTATTTCAGGTCGTCGGATATGGACTATACTTGGTAAGGGTCCGGAGCTACTAGGATTCGGCATAGGGTTTAAGCCATGGAATTACTCAACGTTTAGGGACACTGAACCAAAAATACCAAGGGGTGTTCAATACAGGTCATCGAGTGTGGATTGTGCTTGGCAAGAACCCGGAGAAGTTATGAATTTGGATATCGACCCGGAGAGGTCCTGGATTCGGTTATTGGACATGGATGGATCAGAACTCGGCAGTCAGGGTTAGATGGATATGAAATTGGCTAAGGATTTGATTACTGGATTCGGAATCGGATATCGACTCGGAGCAGTCGTGGAACTGGTTAAGGATATGGCTGTGGCACTCGGATAGGATGGCTTGGTAATGGATTAGATTATGAATCAAATGGTATGGCTATGGATGGAATATGAACTTTGGATATCAGATTGGAAGCTATTTAAAACATGCCCTCTTACCACAAGGCATGTTTTTGGGGGCAAATGTCACCCTTCCTTTTGGTCAAGGTCGGGCCATCAATAATTTGGCTGGAAATGATGGATATCAGGATTGAAGATCGACTGAATTAAGGTTATGATCGATACCGTCAAAATTTGGCCGAGCCCCAATCCAGACGGGATCGATTGGGAATGATTAAAAAAACTACATGAGGCTACATTTCGAATCTCAAGTCAATCGGAGTTCGTATGCTCGAGATATGGATGGATCAATATTGGTGAGGAATGGTTCTCATCGATACCTTCGTATCGATATGGTTCGCATCGATGTGGTTCGCATCGATCCACATCGGCTCGGCTGTCTACTTCGAATCGATACTCTTGTATTGATCAGGGACGCACTCGATGCTTTCGTATCGATCAGGATGGAAATAGCAGCATGTTTCGAATCGATGGTTTCGTATTGATACAACACGCATCAAGTTGGTCGGATCGACATCGGTATGGCAGGGCATTTCGTATCGATCAAGGCCAGGATCGATACGAAATACAAGCAGGAGTTTGAACGAGTGCTTCTTTTTGATCAATATTGTATCGATAGGAAGGACATACGCAGAGAATGGATACGGACAAGAGCAGGGGGTCGATACGAAATGGACATAGAATCATCGATGCGAAGTAGGCGTCTCAGATCGATACGAAGCAAACATGTTTGAATGAAGAAGCAGTCAACTCGGCATCAAAAGTGGATCTCCCCTGGGTTTCCGAGCCACGTCATCGTTGCGATCGTGATGGATACGAAGGGATGGAGACGAATTCATGGATACGAATGCAATAGCCAACCAGTGAACATAATCTTGCATCGATCATAACTCACAATCTACAAGTCCAAATGCGATAAAATTGGGAGAGGGGCTTCCTGATGCATTCAAGAACCTCCATGGTCGATCCCAGCTCGATTGGACCACTTTTTGGATTGATATGAATCGAACGTGCATCGATCCCAAATCGCTCTAGATCGAGCTGGTGGGCCCACTTGTGCAAGAGAATAGTTATTCCAGGTTTTGGGGCGGATATTTTCGGATCTACACCTATAAATAGGAGTCCTATGGCCTCTAAAAAGAGGATCTTCCCCTTTTTGAACGTGTAAGCTCTGTCATTTTTGTGATTGATAGTAAAGGCTTGTAATTGTAACTACAGTACAAAGGCAATAAAAAGGATTGATTCAAAGTGGACGTAGGCCAGATTGCCAAACCACTATGAACCTTATGTTCTTTCCTTCTTTCTTTTATTTTAATTTTACTATTTCTTCATTTTTATTCTCTATTTAATCTGCATCTGAGATCTATGTTGGAATATTGTGAATCTGTGTTCATTCACGGGTGTTTTCACTATTTATGGGGTTTTTGACCATTTTTGGCGCAAACATCCATATCCATGTGTGTGTGTATAGGTACACCCCCATAACTCAACATCTATAAACATGCTTTACCCTAAGCATATAAACCTACTCTACCCCGAGCATATAAACTTCTTTTGCCCTAAGCATCATCCTACATAAGTATAAACCATATAACTAATCCCATTACTTGAATGACATCTACTTATAATGAATAACTAATTAAATATCACAATACTGTCCCATACCACTATATGATATTCAAATGTTTATTCATCGCTCATAAACTACACTTAATCTCCATAATCTTCTATATAATGAGTCTAAAGAACAATCAGAGAAATATTACTAAATGCCTCATCCCAAATGGTACTATAATTCTGTTTATTCAAATTCCTCATCAGATAGAATTAAATATCGCGAAATCATAAGAAGGGTGTCGTTACTGTTATCATATCAAAAATCACAAACCAAATCAATATAACAGTGAATCATTCATGATATTGAAATTAGTATAGAAAAATGAGAAATAAGAAAATGTAGAAATCATACATAAAAATCCAAATTTAATTTAAAAGTAAAATAATAATAAAATCAAATAAAATCTTTCTTTAAACAATGAAATCAAATATTCACACATATGTGTGTGTGTATGTGTAGTATACTTTAATAATTCAATATTCTCACATTACACTGAAACTAATTTAAAATAAACATTTTCTTTTTAAATTATACCATATTTGAAATACTCATATTATAGAAAAGAGATTTTCATTTATTCAAAATATATCTGAAACCTTATAAATATTTCATAAAAAGAGTTCTACATCTCCGAGGTTTGAAACCCTTTTCAAAAATATTTAAATAACCTTTTCAATAAAAATCACTTAAAACGATATAATTATTTTCTTAATATATTTTAGAAAGTAGCAATATATTATATTTTTTCCTTTAAAAAATTCCAAATTTATAATATATAATTTGGATTTAAAAAAGACTTTTATAACTAAAAGAAAGCTATATGTATATTTATAATTCAAATTTTATTTGTAAAGATGAAAATAGCTAAACTGAATAAAATTTAGTAAATTACTTACAGAATACTTTTAATAAAATTTCAAACCATTATATAAAACTTTCAAGACTTATCAATCATATTTTTTAAATAATAAAATAAATAAATATCTAAATATAATATTATGAAGTAAAGTTAATCCTTAAACGTATAAAGTAACATCACTGTGGATATATACATATGGGACCCAAGTCGCATTCTAGGAACATCGGTCTTCCATAAAATATACATATACTATAAATAATTTTTACAAATCAAAATGCAATCGAACAACATCTTCTTGGCATTTTGATAATCCAACTTACATGAAATCTCAACATCGAATCCATAATCACATACTCAAGCCAACTTTCCCAAACAACCATTTCGACCAAACAATAAATCAAGTAGTAGGATAAATATATAGAATATGATGAATTGTAGATATAGGTGTGAGTTTAGAAATTCACCGAAACGATGTTAGAATAACCAAATCAACAGCTATCTCCGCCCACTACCCTTGCTATACATCGCAGCCATTGCTACTGGATCCAACTTTCTTCCATCAGCTACCATCGAGTCATCAGCACTTCTGTAACACCCGTAATTTTAAATAACATTTATTCAGGAGATTTAATTAAATAAATCAAATAGAATAATGTAGAGACTAGAATGATAAGGTGACGCAGCTTCGACTAGACTCGAACAGTTTAGATACCAAACTGTCGCAACCTATCCAGGATCTTCCTCATGAAATGATTATTTCGTGTCAAATGAACTGATAGAACGATAAATGCTTAGTTCCGTTGATCGTAATGATGCCAAAATCTAGCTATCTCCAACCCGTTGATCTCGCAAGATGCCGTGTTGAAAGATCTACAATTCGATCGTTGATCACTCGTAAGTGATACCGAGAATTGGCTTCAAATTCGTTGATTCGCTCACGAATAACCCGAAGATGGAAAGAAGAAGGAGATTACACTCAACTTCAACAAAGTTGGCCAAATCTCACATACAAATTTATTTCAAAAATCAACTCCTTTTACAAATGACAAACACCCTTATTTATAGGAAATTACAACACACGTGACTCAATACTTGCGACTCAACATCATACGACTTACAATACTACATCACACGACTTAACACATACGAGTTACACATTACACGACTTAACAACGTACGGGTTACAACATCATACGCGACTCAACAACATACAATATAACAACATACGACTCACGACCTAACGACTTAACGACATAAGAAGAAATTACGACTTCAGGAACGACTTAAGAGATTTAAGCGACATAAGGAATATGCGACTCAACACATGCGACTTAAGAAGATAACATAGCTTCATGAGACATAAGAAATCAGCCTTCATGCGACATAAGAACAATGCGGCCTAACTGAGCGACTTAAGAAATGCGGCATAACTTAACGGCTTAAGGAAATGCGGCATAAGTGAACGACTTAAGGAGATGCGGCATAAGTTTGAGCGACCTATGTTGGTTGAGCGACTTTAGAGATATAACTCGCTTATCATGCGCTGCATCATCTGACATGCGACTTAAGGACGGTTGGGGCAAGGATGGTTGGGGCGGCTTAAGGTTGAGCGACTTAAGGTCGTTGAGAAACTTAAGCGACATAACTTGGAAGTCATCGTTGAGGGACTTATCATGGTGCGCTGCATCATCCTCCCTTGGCCGAAAAGAATTCGACCCCGAATTTACACTTTCCTCTTCTTCGACATACTTATTCTCATGATATGGAATCAAGTGTTTGACGTTGAAAACGTCGGCAGTATGGATATGATCCGCCAATCTTAACTGATAAGCTTTCTCATTAATCTTTTTCACGATTTCCAAAGGACCGATCTTTCTAGCAGCTAGTTTGTTGTAAGTACCAATAGGAACCTTAGTCAATACCGCATATAAAAAATCTCCTTCTTTGAACTCAACATTTCATCATTTATTATCTGCAGGTTGCTTATATTTCTCATTCGCCTTAAGCAATCGTTCATGCACAACCTTGTGGCACTCTTGCAATTCATTCACAAAATCACTAGCTCGTTTGATCACTCCTTTCTGGCTGTAGTACTATAGATAAATCCAATGGTCCTTTAGGAATTTTTGAGTAAACGACCTGGAATGGACTGAACTCAGTGCTACGATTAACTGCATGGTTGTGTGCAAACTCAGCTTGACACAGTTTGGAATCCCAACTCTTCAAATTTTCATTCACGAGGCATCTCAATAGATTACCTAGGGATCTATTCACAACTTCTGTCTGTCCATCCGTCTATGGATGATAAGCACTACTAAATTTCAGCTTTGTCCCGACCATTCTCCATAGACTCATCCAAAAATGACTCAGAAAACGAGTGTCTCTATCCGATACAATAGATTCAAGCAACCCATGAAGTCCATAGATCTCTCTGAAGTATAACTGTGCGACATTAACTGCATCTGCAGTCTTCTTGCATGCGATAAAATGTACCATTTTTGAAAACCGATCAACCAGTACGTAGATAGAATCATTGCCACGTTGTGTCCTTGGCAAGCCCAATACAAAGTCCATACTAACATCCACCCATGGTTTAGTAGGTATATGCAACGACATATATAAACCTGCATTTGTTGCGGTCCCCTTTGAAACTTGACAAATATGGTTTAGTAGGTATATTCGCAGATTGCATTCTGGAATACACAACCGATTTCCTTTGAATAGAAAACCATCAACCAGCATATATCCATCCATGTTTCCCTGCTTGACTTTGTCTAGGATCTTGGAAAAATATGAATCTGAAGCAAGCAAATCTGGAAGTAAGTCAAAACCCATCACCTCTACTCGCATGGTTGTTAGTAAATTCTCCCTCCGACTCAATGCATCGGCGACGCGATTAGTTACTCCAGACTTGTGCTTTACGACGAATGTAAATTGTTGCAAATAAGCTATCCACGATGCATGCCTAGATGCAATTTTATTCTGCCCTTGTAAATGTTTCAATTCTTCATGGTCCGTATACAAAACAAATCTTTGTGGAACAAGTAATGTCTCCAGTGCTTCACGGCCTGCACAATAGCATAAAACTCCACATCATAAGTATTGTATCGCATCTTTGCTCCCGAAAGTTTTTCACTGAAATAGGAAATTGGACGACCCTTCTGACTCAATACTCCTCCAATCCCAACTTTGGACACATCTGTATGTAACTCAAATAGTAACTGAAAATCTGGCAACACTAGAATCGGTGTTGAGGTTAAAAGTTCCTTGATTTGTTCAAAAGCAGATCCTTCCTCTTTCATCCATGAAAACTTCTTTCCTTTCATACAATCAATAACAGGAGCCATTACACTACTAAAGTGTGGTATAAATCTTCGATAAAATGAAGCTAACCTATGGAAACTTCTGACTTCTGTTATAGTTTTGGGTTGTGGCCAATTTCTGATTGCGGTTACTTTACTGTGGTCCACTTGTATTCCTTCCTTGGATACGACATAACCCAGAAATAAAACATTTGGCGTCATGAACACGCATTTCTTCGTTGCTGCATAGAACTGTTCTTGACGAAGAATAGTTAACACCTTTCGCAAGTATTGAATGTGCTCCTCTGTGCTAGCACTATATATCAAGATATCATCAAAGTAGACTACAACAAACTTCCCGATGTAAGGTCTGAAAATTTGATTCATCATCCTCATAAATGTGCTTGGTGCATTAGATAGACCAAATGGCATGACCAGCCATTCATATAATCTTTCCCGAGTCTTGAATGTTGTCTTCCATTCATCACCTGGTCTTATGTGAATCTGATGATAACCACTCTTAAGGTCGTTCTTAGAAAAGATTACAGACCCACTGAGTTGATCCAATAAATCATCAAGTCTTGGCATAGAAAATCTGTATCTGGTAGTTATTTTGTTGAGTGCCCTGCTGTCGGTGCATATTCTCCATGAACAATCTTTCTTCGGTACCAACAGAGCTGGTACAACACAAGGACTGAGACTTTCTCGAACACGCCCTTGCTTAAGCAACTCCTCAACCTGTCTCCTCAACTCTTCCTGCTCTTTTGGACTCATACGATAATGCGGCCTATGCGGTAAAACAGCACCTGGCACTAGATCAATTTAATGTTGTATATCCCTCAGTGGCGGTAATTCCTGGGGTAATTCCGTCGGAAAGATATCTTCAAATTCATTTATCACCGGTCTAACCTCCGCAGGAATTTCAAGATCCTTACTTGTTTCATACCCAATCAACATAAACAATTCATCACTATCTTCCACTTCTTTAACAAATTCTCTCGTAGATAATAGATTAGTTGATTCCACTTTCTTCTCTGGATTGCTTTCACTTTGTTCACGCTTCTTAGGAACTAAGGTAACTTGGGTTCCTTCGAACATGAAACTGTAGCTGTTGGTGCGACCATTATGTTGTACAGCTCTATCATATTGCCATGGTCTTCCCAATAGTAGATGACACACATCCATATCGACAACATCACACCATATATCATCTTTGTACTTCATCCCAATAGTAAATGTAACAAATGCTCGTCTTCCCACTGTCACTTCTCCACCTTTCTTTAGCCATGCCAGTTTATAAGGTCTAGGGTGTTTTTCAGTCTTTAACCCTAACTTCTTGACGGCTTCTTCAGAAATAATGTTATCGTAGCTTCCCGCATCAATAACAAATCGACAAACCTTTCCCAAGATAGTACATGTAGACTGAAAGATATTGCTTCACCGCCAACTAGAATCATTCTCATGCTTTGGCACTTAACAAGACCTCCTTATCATCAAGTTACACCCTTCGTCTCCTGATACAACTTCTTCATCTTCATCAAACTTCGATGGTTGAGAATAATCAATTTCAGCTTCCACATCCTCATACTCACATTCCTCTGTAACTAATGCTCTCTTCTTTGTCTTTTTACATTCATTACTTTTATGGCCAAACTCCTGACAATTATAGCACTTGATACTGTTATTGAACTTTGCTTTAGCGGCTTCATTGACAGTTGATTTATTGACTTCCTTGGAAACATTAGCACTGCTACTAGCACCCTTATTCTGGTTGTTAGAACCCGCAAACACACCACTTCCTCGTCTCCCTTGTTTCTCCCAAGTTAGAGCTTTCTGATGTGCTTCAGCAACAGACATTGGATTAAACATATTAACCATGTCATGAATTTTCATCTGTAACCCTCCAACATATCTAGCCGTGGCTGTTCCTCGATTTCCATAATATCATTCCTTGCAATCAATTGATAGAATTCATCTGCAAAGTCATTCACTGACTTCGTCCCTTGTCTCAAATTCTGCAAATGTTGATACATAAGAGATTGGTAATTATACGGCAAGAAAGTCGCTTTCATCATCTTTCTCATCTTCTCCCAAGTGACAACTTTTGATTTTCCCATTCTCTCCCAAGTTAGTTTAGTTTGTTGCCACCAAGCCATAGCTCTTCCCCTTAGTTTTGTAACAATTAATTGGACTCTGCGATTCTCAGGCACCTCCTTGAATTTCAAAATTTCTTCAACAGTCGACAACCAATCAAGAAATTCTTCTGCTTGCATTCCACCTTTGAATTCTGGAATTTCCATCATCATACCTAAGTCCATTTACGATCATTTTCTGAATCCAGATATTGATTTCGCACTTGGCCTCGATTTTGATAATGAATAATACCTCCATCACTATCTTCCTCAAAATCAGATATATTTCGATATCGATCCTGACCATCTACATCCATACGACCACGTATGTCCCTTCTACCTTGTCTTTCAGCATCACGATATAGTTAATTTTCGAACCCACGTTGAGTTCTTCCCTCTTCATTATGGTACCCATGGTGGTCTCGCCTCATTGAAACTGATGATTCTCTCTTATCTCGATAAGATCGGGGTGACATCCTCCTTTCTTCCGAAACCGATGGTGAAACCCTGTTTCCACTCTGGTTCAAAACTGGTGACGTTCTCCTTTGATTTTGATTCATGTCGTTCATCAATTTCTCCAATTTTTCAATGCCCTCATTGAACTTTTCATTGATACGCTGCTTCATTTGCTCAGCTTCTTGTCTTCTATACAAATCCTCAACATGATGATAGCGATTAGCACGTCTCGGAGGCATGATCCTTAAACTATCTTGTTTCCATCTCTGATTTGGCTCTGATACCAATTGATGCAGCTTTGACTAGGCTCGAACAATTTAGATACCAAACTATCGCAACCTATCCAGGATCTTCCTCACGAAATGATTGTTTCGTGTCAAATGAACTGATAGAACGATAAATGCTTAGTTCCGTTGATCGTGATGATGCCGGAATCTAGCTATCTCCAACCCGTTGATCTCGCAAGATGCCGTGTTGAAAGATCTACAATTCGATCGTTGATCACTCGTAAGTGATACCGAGAATTGGCTTCAAATTCGTTGATTCGCACACGAATAACCTGAAGATGGAAAGAAAAAGAAGATCACACTCAACTTCAACAAAGGTGGCCAAAGCTCACACACAAATTTATTTCAAAAATCAACTCCTTTTACGAATGACAACACACCCCTATTTATAGGAAATTACAACACATGCGACTCAATACTTGCGACTCAACATCATACGACTTACAATACAACATCACACGACTTAACACATACGAGTTACACATTACACGACTTAACACATGCGAGTTACACATTACATGACTTAACAACATACGGGTTACAACATCATACGCGACTCAACAACATACGACTCACGACCTAACGACTTAACGACATAAGAAGAAAGCACGGCTTCAGGAACGACTTAAGAGACTTAAGCGACATAAGGAATCAACGACTCAACACATGCGACTGAAGAAGGTAACATAGCTTCATGCGACATAAGAAATCTCATGCGACATAAGAACAATGTGGCCTAACTGAGCGACTTAAGAAATGCGGCATAACTTAACGGCTTAAGGAAATGCGGCATAAGTGAACGGCTTAAGGAAATGCGGCATAAGTTTAAGCGACCTATGTTGGTTGAGCGACTTAAGGGATTTAACTCGCTTATCATGCGCTGCATCATCTGACATGCGACTTAAGGATGGTTGGGGCAAGGATGGTTGGGGCGGCTTAAGGTTGAGCGACTTAAGGTCGTTGGGCGACTTAAGCGACATAACTCGAAAATCATCGTTGAGCGACTTATCATGGTGCGATGCATCATAAGGGGATTGATATTTGAAAAACTAAATAGAGATCGTGCCTTAATTAAATGAAATCATAAGAATGGATTTATGAAATGGTTTTATAGCTAACTACTAAGGAGAATAAGGCAAGGATATTTTGGGATATAGCCATGTGCCTTAATCCCATAACCCCTAAACCCTTACCTCATTCTCATTCATGCTCTAACAAAATAAAAACATAAACCAAGGAGCTGCAAGTCCGACTACAACCCTAAGAGGAAAAAGATCAAAATCAAATAAAACCTAATGATTCTAGAAAGGAAGAATTAAGAAAGATCAAATCTCAATTTTCTTATCCGAAACAAGGTGAATAATAACCAATGCCATCTCATTTATGGCTTGATGGACATTTTTATTTAAAGTTTAAGATTTTAAAACCAATTGGATGATTTAAATGATGATATGCTTTAATTATATGCCAAGTTTGATTTAAACAAGTATGCATGAAAAGGGTTTGATTCGATTCTATGGTTAAAATCATATAAAATGGGTTTCAAATTCCATGAGGATTTAATATGTTATGTAAAACATTATTTTGGAGATGGGTTTAAATTTTCATAATTATCCAAGCTATGGGCAATTTATGATGAATTTAGAATGGTAGAAATAGATAATTTGGATTTCAAAATTTATTTTGCCAATTATATAAAGTATTTTGGGTCTAAAATTTATATATTTTAGAAAACATACTGGAAGCGAATAAAGATGATTTTTTTTGGGATTTTTCTTAAGTGACTTGCTATAGTAATTAAATTAATTAATTTTGGGGACTTAAATGTTTTAATTGTTTTGTTAAGGGGAAAGGCTTCTTTGCAAAAATATTTCTAGTTATTATTGGATGAATTCGACAGCCTTTTTAGAACATTTTTAGTAAAGGATCTGGAAACCAATCACATTTTGATAAATAAGGAAAATTAGGTATAAAGGAGTTTCTTTTAAAGGAATAAATTAGTTTTGCTTCAAATTACAAGCTTGCCACTTCCATTTGCTAGCTTTCGAAATCATCCCAGATTGCCTTTCAAACTCATTCGAAACTAATATACATGATATTAAATAGCTGGTGTGTAGTATATTGTAGAAAGGCAAAAGGGGATGGTGTCGAAAGATAGCTTTCAAAGTGGTTGATACCATTTTAGTAGCTTTCGAATCAACCCGCTTTCCTATGTTTTGCTTTCGAAAGAATTACCGCTTGTTTTCTAAGAAGCTTTTGAAAGGGTTATCGCTTTCGGAAGGATTGCCGCTTACCTTTGTTTTAAGTAGCTTTCGATTGAGCTGCCACGTATTAAGTTTTAAAAAGGGGCTTTTGAAAGGGTAGTTTCTTTTGGACCAAGTCGAAACCTAGCTGCCGTCTTCATACCTTTCGAATGGGTTAAAGGCTGCTTTCCTTTGTAGCCTTATAGCAACGAGTTTGAAAGGGAAACTTTTGTTCTATTAATATTGAAGCTACTTCCTAATGCTTTCGAAATAGGTCCATGAATTACTTATAATAAAGGTTTTGATGACAATGTTTTCGAAAGGTTGTTTCGAAGCTATCCTTTTCCAAATTATTTCACTTGATGATTAATGCTTTCGAAAGGGTTTACTTTACTTATGTTCAATTTGACCCAGAAGTTATATTTAAGGTTAAACCCAAAGATTTTGAAAGAAATACTTTTGAATTATTTTAAAGCTATGCTTCTATAAACCCTACATGGACTAAGAGGTTTTCAAAGATAAGCTTTAATACTTTTGAAAGGAATAGTTTAATGGTTTCGAAAGGAAGGTTTTGATGCTTTCGAAAAGGATGTTTTGAGTTTTTGAAAGGCGTATACTTATGTGTTTTGAAAAGAAGATTTGAATACTTTTGAAGGATATGTTTCTATGGTTCCGAAAGAGTGAGTCTTAGGTTTCAAAAGCCTTAGTTTTCGAAACAAAGAATCCATTCTCATTTTTGAAGAATAACCCATGGCAATAGGAAAGAGTTTTAAATAGCATTTAACTTTGGTGTTTTTGATGAAGCTTTCCATACTAAAGATAATAAGTTAAAGGTATTAACCATATTTTATTTGAAAAATGACTACAAGGAAATTAAACCGGAGATGTTTATATTATTTATGTTATAATCAATTATCATGGGTGCTTCTTCTATAAACATATTCACTTTATGAGTTACCCACAACTACATTTTGGGGGTATCAAGGAAAGAATAACTAGCTAGGTTGACCCAGTAGTGATATATATTGAGTTAACTACTGTGCGAATAGAATCGCATTCAGAAGGTCGGGTAGACCAGAACATAGGATGCCCAAAGACTAATAAAAAGTTGTTAGTTTAGATAGGTTCATAGTAAACCCATGAAAACTAAGATTGGAAATTATTATTGGTAAAGGCCAATAGGTTATTAGTGATCCTATGAAAACTATATCCAGATCAAGTTATTGACAGAGATCGACAGTTTCATAATCGACCCATGAAAACTATGACATGAGAGAAGTTATTGGAGAACTCAATAGGTTCATAGTGAGCCCACAAAAACTATGATTGGATGAAGTTATCGGTAGGTACCAATAGGTTCTTAGTAATCCCATGAAAACTATGAAACCAGACAGATAGTCCATATGCTTTGAACAGGTTATTAGTTACCCCATGAAAACTAATATGTTAATAGTGACCCTAGAAACTATAACTGAAACAAATAGGCAAATGAATGGCGATAGTAAATCCAAAATATATTATATGTTTTCATATCATCATGATATATTATATTATGTTATGTTTAACCATTATGGATGTAGGCGCACGATATATGGTTATTATAAATTTTGGTTAAGATACTAGTAAAGGGAAAACCTATTCTGCTAAGCAGCGTTGTCTCACTAGATATCTATACGATTCGAGATGGTAGGTTATTATTCATACTAGGCTTTATGTATAACTTAAATTTTATGTTTTCTCCTTAAACTCTTTGGTGCTCAATTACTTTTGAGTAGATTGAGAGTTAATTTTTTTAGGTTCTCCTTTAGACGAATAAGCTTCTGGAGACGTGCAGGAGGCAAGCAAGCTGATAGGACTTCTTTTCTTTTTGATTCCGCTATATTTTGGTTGTAATGGCAAAGTTGTTTAATTGCCAATGTTTGAACTTTGATCATCCAAAGGGGCATTTTCATATGTCCCTCTTGGCGTATTTTGTAATAATTATATTTCTCTAAACGTGGTTTATGAAATAGGGATTATGTAATAAATTTGAAATATGATTTGAAGTGGAATGAGAAATTGTATTATGATTTTAAATTTTTTCCACATCTATGTGTTTCTGTTATATCAATGTACCTAACATTACAGCATTTGGTCACCGAGAATTAATATCTATGAATGACCGCAGCATCTATTGCCGTTAGATTTGGGCCTCTAAGTGGAGGATGTTGCAAGTTGGTATCAAAGCAAAGGTTTATGCAAACTTGAAAAGAAATCTAAACTTAAAATATTTTCAAAACATAATCCAAGGAATTAGAAAATAAGGTCGGTGTTTGGATTAGTGCTATAGTATTGCACTTGTATTTAATATGTACATATATTTATAAGTACGTATTCCCCTCTCTCTTAGACCATTCTTTTGTATCTTACTAAGGCACTATGCAAATTTATGAGAAAGGAAGATATGGAGGCAAGAAAAAGAAAAAGAAATTAGGGTGGAGGTAGCACCACAACGAATGGAAATGCTCGACCCAATAGGAGAAACCATGGTCGACATGCAATTGCTAATCAAAATGCAAATGCCAACATAGGTGCTGGAAATCCGCCAGCAGATATAGGGATGATGTATCAGTTCTTCGTCAATTTGATGCAAGCTAGAGCAGTCGTAAGAATAGCTAGGGGTAATGCTGGGAACGTTAGGAGCTAATTTCGTGGCCCCAGTCGGTAACAACTATGCTAAGTTGAGTAGGGATTATACCAATCTTGGTGGAAAGCCTTTTCTGGAAGTAAAGGATGTTATAGAAGTAGAAACTAGCTTTTGCATTGTGAAAGGATCTTCACTGACTGGGGAATAAACAATGAGTACAAGAGGAGACTTGCCTCTAGATAGTTGCAGGGAACAATGCTTCATTGGTGGGATAGCGTTACTGTAGGAATTCCTAAGGAAGAATTGACTAAGGTGGAATTTCGAAGGAGGTTTGAAGAAAGGTTTTTATTTGAAATAGCCAAGTCAGTATTGTTGAGAAAGTTCATGGATCTAGTGCAGGGTAAGATGTCGATGATAGAGTATGCTATAAAGTTTGATGAGTTGTCCAGATATAGGTATGCTACCATTGACACCGTCATCAAAAGGAATGGGAGGTTTATTCGAGGGTTAAGTCCTAAGATTGCTTGGGCGACGATGCCACATCTCCAGGGTCCAAGTACTGTTTTTATGGAGATGGCAATCCGGAATGAAGAGAAGCAAGTTGAAACCTAGAGTTTTCAAGGCAAGAAGAGAAAATACTTTAAGAAGAAAGAAACACAGAAGGGAGAAGCTACTAAGAAGGCAAGGGCTAATCTAGTTTGTTTTAACTATGATAAGAAGGGACATTATACTTATGAATGTCGGACTGGAAAAGGGATGAAGGCTGCAGACAAGAAAGGAGTGAAGTGCTTTAAGTGTGACCAGATTGGGCAATATAAGAATTAGTGTCCAGTTCCGGTCAGGGCGGACTAGGGAAAGGTCTTTATTGTTGGACCATCATTTGCTAAGTCAACTACTACTGAGAAAGGAAAGACTATAATGGAAGGCACGCTTTTAATTGAAAGTATACCAATTAGGGTACTATTTGGTACCGGTGCATCACATTCAATTATATCTTAGTGTTTGGTTGATAGTTTATGTTTAGACCCACATACGTTGTTACTTCCTTAAGGGTTGCGAATCCGATAGGAGGGTATGCAACTCTGGGAATGAGATGTGACCAGTTAGAACTTGATTTATTAGGTTATATGTTTGCATGCAGTTTGTATGTTTTGAATTTCGTAGGTTTCAAAATCATTTTGGGTATGGATTGGTTAGATGAATATGTTGCTAGGATACTTTGCCAAGAAAGGGAAATATCGCTAAGGCACCCTAATAGTCATAATCGAATTTTATTCTCAGTGGAGAATTCATATTAGAGTGCTTATGCTTTGTTGAGTGCTATGGAAGTAGAAGAAGAATTGAGTCAGGCTCGGGTAGCAAAAGAGATTGCGGATATTATGAGCCACTTATAGGACTACCACCAAAATGAGCCATTGAGTTTGATATAAATCTTTTGTCAGGAGCAAAACCTGTAAGTAGACCACCTACTAGGATGACATCAACCAAGATGAAGGAATTGAAGGTGCGGCTTGTGGATTTAGAAGAAAAGAATTTTAATAGACCAAGCAGTTCGTCTTGGGGAGCGGCCGTAGTGTTCGTGAAGAAGCCGGATGGGTCATTAAGGATTTGTATCGCTACAATAAGTTGAATGAGTAGACGATCAAGAATAAGTATCCTTTACCGAGAATCGATGGTTTATTTAATCAGTTGTGTGAAGCCATTGTATTTTTCCAATTGGATTTAGCGACAGATTTCCAACAATTAAGAGTGGCAAAGAATAATATTCCGTTGACGGCGTTTCAAACTAGGTATGATTCGTACGAGTAGTTAGTAATGTCACTCGGGTTAACAAATGCGCCAGATTTTTATTGGATTTGATGAATCGAATTTTTCGAGAGTACTTGGATAGGTTCGTATTGGTATGCATAGATGAAATTTTAATATACTTTAAGGATGAAAGAGTGCATGAAGTTCATCTTAAAATAATTCTTGAGATGCTGACGTAGCAATTACTGAAAACAAAGATTTCCAAGTGCCATTTTTGAAAGATATAAGTTAAATTTCTTGGTTACATGGTTTAGGAGAAGGGTTTGTCAGTTGATCCGGATAAGATCGAAGCTATTTACAACCGAAAGAGACCAGAGATGGTGACTGAGATCAGAAGTTTTCTTCGACTCGTGTGCTATTACCGGAGATTCATTAAGGATTTCTCACGGATAACGGCGCCTTTGACTAAGCTAACCAGGAAGGATATGAAGTTTATTTGGTCTAATGAGGAAGCATTACTTAAGTTGAAGTATGTGTTGACCACTATGCTGTGTTAGTGGTTCCAACAGAAACCAAGGATTAGTAGTGTATTTAGATGCATGTGGAACCAGATTAGGGGCTGTGTTGATGTAGAAAGGTAAAGTTATTTCCTATGCTTCACGACAGCTTAGACCCCTTGAAGTGAGATATCCTACTCATGATTTAGATTTGGCAACGGTAATCTTCGCATTGCAAAAATGGAGACTTTTTCTCTTAGGGGTGATTTGAGTTATATACAAATCATAAGTCCTTAAGGTATTTATTCTCTCAGCAGGATTGAGACAGCAGAGTTGGTTGGAAGTTTTAGCGGCTTATGATTTTGGTATAGAGTATACAATTGGAAAAGGAAACAAAATAGCGGATGCTCTTAGCAAAAACATCAGAATGTGGTGTTAGCCATGTTGGCGGAATGGAAAGATCATGTGGCTTTGACTACTTGTAGTGTGCAGTTAAGATCGACTGCTAGTTCTAGTGCATTGCCGTGATATCTTGCTTGGATGTTCGATCCATACTGATCAAAAGGATCGCTTCAAAGCAAAAGGAAGACCCACTGTACCCAATAAGATTAGAAGGCTTAAGGTTGGGTTAGAAATTGATGGTATAAAAGATCTTAATCTTGACCAGATGGGATGGTTGAGAAAGAAAGGATGCTTGTGTCTTCCTAATTTCGAAGACTTAAGGAAAGAGGTTTTTAGGGAATATTATCGATCCAAATTTATGATTCATCCTGGAGGAACCAAGATGTATCAAGATATGAAAAGGAGTTTCTATTGGGAAGGTATAAAGAAAGATGTTGGCTTATTGGTAAAGAAGTATGTGAAATGTCAGTATGTAAAAGTCGAATATCAAAAACCAAGTGTGATGCTTCAACCACTAGAGATGCCAGTTTGGAAATAGGATTCGATATCCATGGATTTTATAGATGGGTTGCCAAGGTAGAATCAAGGAATGAAAGTATATGGGTCATAGTGGACAGGTTGACCAAGAGTGCCCATTTCATTCCAGTTAAGTCAACCAGAACGGCACCTGTTTTAGCAAAATTGTTTACAAAAAACATAGTCAGACTGCATGGAATTCCTAGTCGCATAGTCAGTAACAGAGATACTTTGTTTACTATTGAAGTATGGAAGAGTTTGCATGATGTGTTAGGTACTAAGCTCAAGATGAGTACTGCATATCACCCTTAGATGGGTGGGCATACAGAGAGAGTCAACAAGGTACTCGAGGATTTGTTGAGTGCTTGTATACAAGATTTTGGTGGATCTTGGGAAGATCACCTGCACTTAGTTGAGTTTTCCTATAATAACAGTTATCATACATGTATAGGAATGGGGCATTTTGAAGCTTTGTATGGAAGGCCCTGCAAATCACCAGCATGGTGGTTGGAAACTGGAGACAAATTAGTCTTGTGTCCAGATGTGGTTTGAGAGGCCACAGAGAAGATTGGGTTGATCCGAGATAGGATGAAGGAAGCTTAATCTAGACATAAGAGTTATGTAGACAAGAGGTATAAGGACCTAAAGTACTCAGTTGGAGACAGATTTGTCATCAAAGTATCATCAATGAAGGTTGTGGTACGATTTGAAAAGTCAGAGAAACTAGCACCGTGATATGCCGGTTTGTTCCCAATTATAAAGAGCGTCGAAAAGCTCACATACTGAGTGTATTTGCTGAGTTGTTTGGCAGGTGTCCATAATGTGTTTCATGTATCTCATCTTCATAAGTATATGCATGATCTAGGGACTACTCTTCCTCTAACTGCATTGGAAGACCTAATAGTAGGGCCAGATCTAACTTTTGTTAGGCAAGCAGTATGGATTGTAGCGAGAGATGAGAAGAGGTTAAGAAACAAGACAGTCAAGTTGGTGAAATATGAGTGGAACGACAACGAGAAGGACTATACTTGGGAGACAGAAGACAGGATTAGAGGTACTTATCCTGATCCATTGTGACGGTATGTTCTATATTTACTTTATATAGATTGTTGCTAGTCAGATAGACTAGTGTGATTGTTAAGAGATGTTACAGATGATTGCCATGTTTAGTATTTAGTCCTTACTGAATTTCAAGGGTGAAATTCTTTAAGGAGGGGAGCCTGTAACACCCCTAATTTTAAATATCCTTATTTAGAAGATTTAATTAGATAAATTAAATAAATAAGGTAGAGACTAAAATGATAAGGGGATTGAGATTCGAAAAACTAAATAGAGGTCATGCCTCAGTTAAATGAAATCATAAGAATGGATTTATGAAATGGTTTTATACGCTAACTACTAAAGAGAATAAGGCAAGGGTATTATAGGAAATAGCCATGTACCACAATCCTATAACCCCTAAACCCCTACCTCATTCTCATTCACGCTCGCACAAAATAAAAACATAGACCAAGGAGCTTTAAGGTCGACCACAACCCTAGGAGGAAAAAGGATCAAAATCAACTAAAACTTAAGGATTCTATAAAGGAAGAATTAAGCAAGATCAAATCTCTAGTACCTTATTCAAAACAAGATGAATAATAACCAATGCCATCTCATTTATGTCTTATGAATTTTTTTATTTTAGGTTTAAGATTTTAAAGCCATTTGGATGATTTGAATAATTATATATTTTAATTATATGCCATGTTTGATTTAAACAAGTATGTTTTAAAAAGGTTTAATTCGATTCTATGGTTAAAATCGTATAAATTGGGTTTCGAATGCCATGGGGATTTAAAATGTTATGTAAAATATTATTTTAGAGATGGGTTTAAATTTTCATAATTATTCAAGCTCTGGGTAATTTATTATGAATTTAGAATGGGAGAAATTGATAATTTGGAATTAAAATTTTATTTTACCAATTATATAAAGTATTTTGGATCTGAAATTTATATATGTTAGAAAACCTATTGAAAGTGAATTAAGATGATTTTTGGGGATTTTTCATAAATGATTTACTATGGAAATTTAATTAATTAATTTTGGGGACTTAAATGTTTTAATAGTTTTGTTAAGGGGAAAGGCTTCTTTTCCAAAATATTTCTAATTATTAATGGATAAATTCGACAGCCTTTTTTGAAAATATTTTTAGTTAACGATTTGGAAACCAATCATATTTTGACAAATAAGGAAAGTTAGGTATAAAGGAGTTTTTTTTAAAGGAACGAAATCTATTTCGCTTAGAATTACAAGCTTGCCACTTCCATTTGCTTGCTTCCGAAATCATCCCAGATTGCCCTTCGGACTCATTCGAAACCAATACACATGGTATCAAATAGCGGTATGTAGTGTATTAGAGAAAGGCGAAGGGGATGGTGTCAAAATCTAGCTTTTGAAAGGTTGATGCCATTTTAATGTCTTTCGAATCAAACCACTTGCCTCTGTTTTGCTTTCGAAAGAATTACTGCTTGTTTTCTAAGAAGCCTGAAAGGGTTATAACTTTCAAAGGGATCTCTTCTTACCTTTGTTTTAAAGTAGCTTTCGATTGAGTTGTCACGTATTAAGTTTTAAAACGGAGCTTTCAAAGGGCAGTTGCTTTTGAACCAAGTCGAAACCTAGTTTCCGCCTTCATACCTTTCGAATGGGTTAAAGGTCGCTTTCCTTTATAGCCTTATAACAATGAGCTCAAAAGGGAAGCTTTTGTTTTATTAATATTGAAGCCACTTCCTAATGCTTTCGAAAGAGGTCCCTCTAGTTACTTATAATAAAGGTTTCGAAGATAATGGTTTTGAAAGGTCGTTTCCAAGCAATCCTTTTCCCTAATTATTTTACTTGAAGATTAATGCTTTCGAAAGGGATTACTTTCATTTATGTTCACTTTGATCCAGAAGTTATATTAAGGTTAAACCCAAAGATTTTGAAAGAGATACTTTCAAATTGTTTCAAAGCTATGCATTTATAAATCCTACTTGGTTTAAAAGGTTTTGAAAGATATTTAATACTTTAAAAAAAATATTTTAATGGTTTCGAAAGTATGGTTTTGATGCTTTTGAAAGGGATGTGTTGAGTGTTTCGAAAGGCATGTATTTATGTCTGTTGAAAAGAAGATTTGAATACTTTCAAAGGGTATGTTTCTATGGTTTTGATAGAGAGAGTCTAAGGTTTCGAAATCCTTAGTTTTCAAAACATAGAATCTAATCCCATTTTTAAAGAAGAATCCATGGCAATATAAAAGAAGTTTGAAATGGCATTTAACTTTGCTGTTTTTGAGAAAGCTTTCCTTGCTGAAGATAATAGGCGAAAAGTATTAACTATATTTCATTTGAAAAACGATTACAAGGAAATTAAACTAAGGATGTTTATATTATTATGTTATGATCATTTATCATGTATGCTTCTTCTATAAACATATTCACTTTATGAGTAACCCACAACTGCATTTTGAGGTATTAAGGACAGAATAACCAACTAGATTGACCCGGTAGTGAATATATATTGAGTTAACTCCTGTGTGAGTAGAATTGCATCCAGGAGTTCAGGTAAACTAGAATATAGGATGCCTAAGGACTGATGAAAGAGCTTTTAGTTTAGGCTGGTTCATAGTAAACCCATGAAAACTAAGATTGGAAATTGTTATTGGCTGGGGCCAGTACGTTCTTAGTGATCACATGAAAACTATATCCGGATTAAGTTATTGACAGAGATCAATAGGTTCATTGTCAACCCATAAAAACTATGACATGGTAGAAGTTTTTGGAGAACCAATACGTTCATAGTGAGCCTATGAAAACTATGATTGGATGAAGTTATTGGTAGATACCAATGGGTTCTTAGTGATCCCATGAAAACTATGAAACCAGATAGGTAGTCCGTAAGCTTTGAGCTGGTTATTAGTCAGCCCATGAAAACTAATAAGTTAATGACCTAGAAACTATAATTAAGATAGATAGTAAAATGAATAGGGATGGGAAATCTAGAATATATTGCATGTTTTCATATCATCATACTATATTATATTATGTTATGTTTTGACATTTTGGATGCAGTCACACAGTATATGGTTATTATAAATTTTGGTTAAGATACCAGCAAAGGGAAAACCCATTTCGCTAAGCAATGTGGTCTCACTAGATATATATATGGTTCGAGATGGTAGGTTATTATTCACACCAGGCTTTATATCTGACTTGAAGTTTATGTTTTCCACTTAAACTCTCAGGTAATCAATTAATTTTGGTTAGCTTGAGAGTTAAGGTTTTCAGGTTCTCCTTTGTAGAATAAGCTTCCGGAGACGTGCAGGAGGCAAGCAAGAAAATAAGAGTTCTTTTATTTTTAATTTCGCTGTATTTTGGTTGTAATGGCAAAGTTGTTTAGTTGCCAATGTTTAGTCTCTGGTCATCCAAGGGGCGTCTTCATATTTCGCTCTTAGCATATTTTGTAATAATTATATTTCTTTGAAAATGGTTTATGAAATTGGGATTATGTAATAAATTTGAAAATTGATTTGAAGTGGAATGAGAATTTTTTTTTGATTTTAATTTTTTTTCACATCCATGTGTTTCTGTTATATCAATGTACCTAACATTATAACATTTGGTCACCGAAAATTAATATCTATGGATGACTGTAACATTTGAACCCGTTAGTTTTAGGCCTCCAAGTGGGGGATGTTACAACTTCTCTCCTTAACTTGCGCACGGCTATGCACAACTCTAGCCTTTCCACGCCATCAGCTACCCTAATTGCACGTGCGTCAGCTTGCCATGCATGCTCAACTGTGCCATCATCAAGTTCGCATCTCACTCCAACTCGCTTGGCCATGCAGCGATTGTGAACCCTAGGTATCATCGACCTTCCCCAATCATCGTCGCTCCATCTACCCATCATCGTTGCAGTCCCATTGTGGCTTCCTCCTCTTACGATGACTTACCGTTACTACCAGGGCGCCATAGGTCATTGCCTTATACATCACTATTTTCCTTATCTGAATTAATCCATGTTAATTAATTTTGGGATTTAGGAAGTAGGAATCGGGAGATGTTGTGAATAAAGGTTACATGCTTAATTTAAAAGAATAAAAGATAAAGAGTTTTCTAGAGAAAGGAAGAAAGAAATATGGATTTGATCGAGCTTGGGCCTTATTTGTTTAGGCTAAATTTTTAATTCAATTTAACTTAATTGATTTTATTTACATATAAATTACATCCTAATCCTTGTCATATATTTTATAAATATGCTTCGATCCAATTTAAATTAGTTTACACTTCATTTAATAATTTATATTTTGATACCGCATATATTCCTTTAATTCGACACTCATTTATTTTTATTTAACTATTCATTACACTAACATTAGGTAAATTTATTTTTCAACTAATTTGATGACTTTGGGAATATTTCATATTTGTCAAATTTACTTAAGTGCAAAATGTTATACAAAAAAATTTATAACAATTTATTAAAACAAAATATTTTATTAAATAGAATTTAATCAAGTTAAAATTTATTTTCAGAAATAATAATTATCAATAATCAAATTCAAACATTTTATTTTAATTAAATTTATTTATTATTACGGCATAAAAAGCAGAATTGTTACGTTGTCCCAGTGAGATTGTATCAATTGAGTAGTGGCTTGAGGACTATAAAGGATAATCCTACCTCTCTTGGGAGTCGTTGGAGCATTGCCTAGAGGTTGACTTCGATTTCCTACGTCTAAAGTGGGAACATGCAATACGGTTAGAGAAATATCATGTCAAGAAGCATAAAGCACTGGTTGTGTAGTTTAACCTAGGGGAATGGACGTAGAGCTTAGTGGATTTTGGAGGTAGCTTATGGGAAAGCCTAGTTTTTTCTAGGGTAGCTCGGTTTGCTACCCTGGCAAGTTATACTGTTTGGCATTTATATGTTGGTTGGAATCAAAGGAGGGCTTCTTTGAGTTTTTCAGTGGATGCTATGAGTCCGACCTAGGGCATGCTCGGACATAAACTTGAAATTTGTGAGTTTTGGTCATGGCATGTGAAACTTCGAGATTTCTTCAAGACTTGTTCTAGAGGTCTAGTAGGTGACTTGGAGTGAATTAGAAGACTCTAAATGACATGAGATTACCTTGGATTTTGTGCGACGACTAGTGAAGCGATGGCACAACACTTCGACAGGACGACGCCGACGACGATCATGGCAGCTTCAAGACTTTAATATGATGTCGACTTATGATGGATGTCTAGAGGTGTTCTGAAGATGATGACTTAACGATAAAAGTCGTGATGGTGATCCACAAGGACAAGTTCAACGATGAGGGATTATGAGTATGATTTGCGACTATGTTTTATTGTAGAGATAGCCGTAAGTTATTTTGGAGACACATACAAAGGGATCATTGGTAACTCAGAGGTTTCTAGTGTGCTCATAAAAAAGGGGTGTATGGGCAGCTCCCACATAGATTTATGACCGTGTCCAAATCTTGATATAGTAGATTACCCTGGGCTTTTACGATTGTGAGCCTGGTTCCTAGCCTTACGAAGTGGCAATGTTTCAAGCATCAATGAAGCTGCGATTTAGATCGAGTTACTGATTTGCGATTGTTCCATAAGAGTTATCATATTACCAACACACATGAGTGATAGTGAGGATTGTTGGATGGATGCTATGCTTGCCGTGGTTGTTAATCAACCTAGGGTGTCACGTGATGTAGGTATTTTCAACCGTAGACCATGACACTAGACATTGTACTTTGACTGTAGTACAGTTACATGGCTATGATAGTAGATTAGCATATATTGACTATTATGTGCTAACACTTTGGACGCAAGGATAGGTCAAATATGGTTCTTCATTCCCTATGCCCCTATTACTGTACACTATTGTTATTATATCGTTGAGACGATGTATCGCTCCCACCAGACTGTTGTCTGACCCGAGGTTTTATACTTTGATTTTTATTATCTTGGGTATTTTTGAATGAGTAAATCAGGGATAACAGATTTGAATAACGCATGGAGCTATACGTAGTATGAGCAAGAGGCTACGATTTTATATATCTATACTTGGAGCTTACTATCGTTCATATTCTACTTAGCAGTGATGTTGTAACACCCAGTAATTTGGCGTTAGTTATTTAATTAGTTAGTTAATTAATTAGGCTCCAAAAATGGAATTTGTGCAAAGGGCGGTCAAGCATTCCCTGTTTGGTGGCTAGGGTTAGTCTTGGCTCAACGGTTCGGATTTAATCTATTTCGATCTGACGGTTGAGGTTGATTCTTGTGCTTATAAATTCAGGTCTAACCCTCCCTTCTCTTCTCATATTTTTGTGGAGAAAGTAGTGAAGCTCTACCATTTCTTCTTCTCCATTTTCTTCCATATTGTAAAACTAAGATATTTATATCTATATTCATATAAATTGGAGAAGTATAAAAATCTAACAAAAGTGAGAAGAGAAGAGAATCAACTATACACGTACTTGATGCAATTTATATATTAATATATCTATTCATATCAATTTTCTCTCCCAATCCCAAATGTCCTCTCAGATCTATAATTATAATATATGTATATATCTTTTTAAACATATTTCTAGGATTAAAATGGATTTGGAGATGAATTGAAGGTTCTACTTCATATCTAGAGATTTGGATCGCTTTTAAAAGGTGATTGAGAAATTTTATAGATAATATGAAAATTATCCCATTAGTCTTATTTGATTATTATGCCTAACTGGATAATTGTATATGAGTTGTAGGCAACAAATTGAATATAACTTGAATATAATAAACATCGCCTATATATTCTTGCTTATGAATTGATTTAGAATTGTTTACAACCTGATCTGAAAATCAGTCCCAAAAATATGAATTTAGAATATTGATTTGAATGAAATTTATTCTAGATCTAAAAATAGGTTGTATAATAATGTTATGTATTTGGATTATTACCCTAATCTCGTTGGAATGTAGACTTTTCTATGTTTGGATGGTTGGAATTTAGGTTAAGTTTTATATTTGTAAATTAGTTTGATTTCATTCCCTTTTGGAAAAATATAGCGCTTGATCTAGCAAGGAATAGATGCAATAGGAAAAAAGATGCGTAACGCATGAGTTCATTGTAGTTTACACTATCTATTTCAGTAATAAAAAGAAATAATTGTTCCTTGTAATTTCAAATGATGTAATCTTTTATATTTTAAAGTTAAACCTTTTGTTTTGGACAAATCTATGGAAATAATAGTGAATAATCTTTTAGATATGTCCAACAATTGAACAAGAAAAAGAATATTTTAATGAACATATATAACTAGAATATTTTAGAAGAAAGTAGATATTTGTACATAATTCACCACGCTTATTATAACTGAATAAATCTTAGCTAACAACGATGCTTACACATAATATTTTCATTTAGGATAACTAATTAATGGGAAATAATGAATAGGATTAGATTATGGGTTTCAATTGGTTGATTAAAGACTGTAACTCCAATTAATGGTTAATTAATGGAATTGAATTTGGGAGTTATAACTAACAAAGAAAAATGGATAAAAATGGACTGATAAAAATGGAATAGATATAAAATGTTACAAATTTTAAATTAGTAATCATACATAAATGACTTAGGAAATATCCATTAGGATTTTATGGACAAATTAACATTTATGAGCATAAAAAGGGGACTTATGGGTAGATAGGTTTTTTAAGGTAAATATTATTGCCTTAAATAAAAAGGGAATTGTTAAGCTGAGTCCAATGTCTATCTGAGATAAAATAAAAAAAGACTTAGAATGGTTAATTGGACTTAGTAGGTTAGTGATGTGAGGCTGGTAGAGTCACTGGATATAAAACAGCCCTTAACTTTGAGTATACTAGCAGTCAGGTGCACTTACTACTGATGTGAGATATCACTTATCGCAGGACCTATGATGACATAAGAGATTAGGCATGCTTTCTTAATTAAAAAGTATTAAATGGTCCAAATTTAGAATTAGGAGCAGTGAGGGAAATCTGTAAAGAAGTTTGCTTCTGGCTTGAGGTATTAAGTAGTTATATGGTCCGCCTCTCTGCTAAAATAAAGTATTAAGTAACCTAGTGAGATTCCAAATAAATAATAATGTCTATAAAAGCGTTTACTTCAATGTTGAGCTATTAAATGGCTATTTTAGGGGGCCCTCCCTACCGAAAGAAGTAACCAAATTAGATTCCATATTTATAATTAAGAGCGACAGTGGATATTTGGGAAGGGTTCACTTTGGGTTTGAGTTATTAAGTAACTGATATAAGGGTTCGTCTCTCTCCTCAAAAGAAGTATTAAGTAACCCAGTGAGATTCCAAGTGATATTAACTAGATAGTACCAATGAGGAGTCAGCCTTGGGTTATGTACTAAATGACAAAGGCCTACCTATACATAGGTGTTAAATGGTCAAGGGTCTACCCAGTCCTTATTAATGAGGTATTAAGTGGTTTGGATACAGTCTCTCACACTGCTAAGGCCATAATAACGATAGTACCAGTAAAGATTCCGCTTAGCGATAGGTATTCAATGATGAAGAACCTGCTTAGAATATATGTATTAAATGTTTTGAAGTTCGCCTAGTCCTTTTAATGGTATTAAGTGGCTTAGGTGCCGTCTCTTACATGTCTAGATTTTATTGGCGATAAATGCGTAATAGTTGGAAAACTAATGTCGAAAGCCTTAAATAGTGGTTAGAGGTCTTTGTAGCTAGGACCCACTGACCATTGACAAAATTGTTAGGAAACCACCTCGGGAATAGTCTTAAATAACGGGGTCTACCTTGTTGAGGTCTTAAATAGATTTTCTTTTAATATTATTTTTTGATGATTATAGAAGCCTGCTACATATTTATAAGTATTAAGTGGAAAATGGATTTGGAAGTATTGGGTGGTTGATAAGGTTTCATCAGTATTTTGTACCTTGGGAAGGGGTAAGAATGTAGTCGTGTGTGCAATGCAAGATTAGATTAGAATTCCTAACCTTAATGGTCAAAACAATTACATGGAAAACAATCGGTAGAAATCTATGTTATGGACAGTTTATATATTTTCTATTCACCAGAACGTTGTTCTGACCTCCTCCTCATTACAACCCACGGGATAGATTTAAAGCAATAGGTCACAGGAGCTGGATGTGTTATAGAACTAGTTGTAAATCTACTCCGAAGGAATGGGAAAAATAACAATGGGTTGGAAATATTTTAGAGTTAAGATTTTTACGCTACTCCAAAGTACCCTACAGAGTGCTGACAATGCTTAAAGCTATATTGATAAAGAGCATGAGTATGACATATAGCTGAATCTAGGAGACCGGAGGTGTTCGACATGATGGTTGTGATTCTAGATACCTTGTGATTTTTGGATTTTGCTGATGAATTCTGGTTGGGGAAACATATTTATTCCAGATAGGCGGGAAACTGGAGTGTGCATGTCGTAAACATTCGGGAACTAGTTTTGGCAAGAGATTGTCCATCGATCACCTTTTTAATGGCAAACCGAATTTTTATTTGGAGAATTAATGTCAATTCCTTAGTTTTAAACCCACGAGAGAGTTTTGACAAAGTATGTTTGGAAATGCCTTAGATTTTGAAAAAAGGGTTTTCAAAGGATTTCTTTTCTCAATGGTTTATTTTGGAATATTTGTTCCGGGAAAGTTTTGAAATTTAATTTTCAAAGCAACACGTATGTTATTACGTTGGTCGTGTTAAGAAATATTTAATTATAAATGATTAATTTTTTAAATCTTGAAATATTTTATGCATATATATTAGTAAAGGCTTGATTTTGATTGGGCAAAGAAATAGTTTTCCAATTTTTGGTAAAATGGATTTTAGGAACCCTGAAATATTTGTATAAGTTTGATTTTAAGGGAAGTTTTGGAATGAAATAGTTTCCATTATTTAAAAACAAGTATAAAGGAGCATATATTTAGCTCAGTGATTTTTCGATTTATAAAATCATGGTTTTTAGATTTTCTCTCTTTAAGGTACATACAAAATAGCAATGACATTCAATTTGATTGGGGTACGTAGTTTGAATTGTTGTTACCCACCGGCTATTGGAAGAATAATTTAGTGCAAAGTAGGTAGGAAATATCAACTGGCGTATTTTCAGGTTTTTGGAATTGTTGTTGGTCGCAGCAATTTTATTGGGACTACTATGAATTGCTGAAGCATGGTTCGAGACTAGGAAGTAGGCCTTGACACCGCCGTGATAAGGACAATAATATTTTAGATCGTGCCAAATTGAAGGAGACAACACGAAACAATTATTATTATTTAATCCGACCTTAATTTGGTCTAGGTACAATTAACGCCCAAATCCCTTTTAGTAGTTGACCACATAGCGATAAACCTAGCGTGGTCTTCCAATTAACGAGTTTTAGCCCAAATTGAAACTAGAACGCGACTATAAAAGACACATCTGAATTCCCAGTTGCTTTCTTTCCTTCCTCCCTCCTCAACAAGCAGAACTGAATCTCCATCCTCCTCCTCCGCAAAATACCAGCCTCTCTCTTCCATTCCATCCCTGGGCTGCAGCAACCTCACTCCCCATCGTGCTGGTTTGGCATGCTAGATCTCACCCCACCACCACTCCAGATTTAAACCCTATTTCCTCCCTCTGACCACTTCTTAAACCAAGACACCTTTCCACACTACCGTTTTTTCTTCGCACTGTTATGGCCTCATCCCTCAAGAAGCCACTTAGCTGAACTGGAACAAGTAGAAGTTTTAGCCGCATTCGGGCTGGATGAGTTATTCGTCACAGTAGGATTTGCACCGGTCCTCCAGTTTAAGATCTTTGGGCGGGAATGTTACCCATGCCGCATCTTCCTTTTTGATGTCTTGTTGGTGCATAATTTTGATGGAGACAATAGATGATTCATTCAAAGGTGAAGGGTATCTTGATTGAGCTGACTAATAGTGATCTCGTTGAGATTTTGGAGGCCTACACGAATGGCATGAACTTGGATGATTTTGAAGTGAACGATTAAAAGATTCTGTAGTAGGTCTTTTTGCAGGATGTTGGTGTTTGTAGGAGGGATAATCTACGTCCGACGATCCATCTGATTATGTGCATCATTCAGCACAACGTCATCCTCAAGATGGGAAGTTACAACTGGATTTATCTTATCGTGCAGAAGACCTATGCTAGTATTGGCGACATCGCCTTTAATTGGACCTGCACCCTTACGATGCAATTTGATTGATCAAGGATTAACACTCCATAGAGCCACTTTTCATATTTTCACCTAGCCACTCTCGTTTTTAGATAATATGGGTGAATCTTTATGGAGAGGCACTTTAGTAGAAGGTTCCTTCTACCATCATTAGATCCTTTCTTAGGAAGATGGCTATCCCAAAGCCGTAAGCAACACCAGCAGCACCGGTGGCACGAGATTGGTTGTATAGCCGCCATGCTATGACTATTTAAAGGTCGTAACAATGGATCGAGCTCCAGCTATGGAGCAAGACGCCTCATAGTATGTAGGCTTTTTTTAGGAGTTATGATGTTGTTCTCTTTTCCCTTCCAACATTTGTTATTTTCTTTAAAGTTGTAACTGCTAGTTGTCTCTTGTAAAAGGCATGTACGATATTATAGTTCATATTTGTTTACCGTGTTATTGTTTTGGATATGCGAACCGCTCCTAAACATGCGTAGTAAAGAAGCGGTATAAATATGGGAATTTCATAAAAATACTTGACTAAAAGTAAATGCAATATAAGATTGGAAGTTTAGAATAGTTCGAAAATTTTAGCGAAGGACATGATAAAGTTGTTTTGGTATCTCAGATCATTACTCATGTTTCTTAAAAGCTAATTTTTTTTAAATAACAGATGTGATGACATTTTTAGATAAAATGTCAAGTTTTATGGGAAAAGATTAGTTGTACATTTTGAAATTTGTTTTATGCATTTAACGCATAACCGACTTCCGACTACATTGAAATTGTTGCTTGGTTTATCAAAAATTTTAAGAAAGAAAATATTTTGATAAGTTCACTTTTGAAAAAAAATAGTTTTTCGATTTTAGTAGTTTTTGGCATTTTAATTATTTTTAGAAATTTTTGTCCCAAAAATTTGATTTCAAGGGAAAACGCATGTCTAAGTATTTTGGGATTTTATTTTCTAAATGATATATAAATTTGAACAGTGAGAAAGATTTTTTTCGAAATTTTTGATTTTGAATGCCACTTGTTAAGTATGAAAAATAGAGTTAGAATTTGTGAATTTAGCGATGCATTAGGATTTACGATGCGATAAATTCAACATGTAACAAGGGAAAAGCTATTTAAGCTTTAGAATTTCTATTTTCGTACTTTGTCGACGACGCGCGAGTCTATTTTTTGACTTAATTCCATTTTAGAACTTGAAATAAGCCTCCTTATGCGATTTGTGCATGAAAAATTGAGTAAATCTGAGGTAGTGGAGAAATTTCCACTGTCGTACGGGAATAGAAAGATTATAGAGTGGTAAGAATGTTAATTTATCCACCTAAATTTCTTTTTTCGGCATAGGAGTAAATTGTAGGAAGCAATTTTTTCGATCGTTAGACTATTGGATGGTAGGAAGTGGATGAAAAAATTGGTTGCTTTGTATACTCATAGGAGTATGGTCAAAAAAAAATTTCAAAACGCTGCATACATGTAGAACTTCCAGTGTATATAGGCTGTTTGCATTATGTTTCCAAAATTGTTTTCAAAAGAAATACATTCATATAAGGGGATCTGATTTGGAATCATTATGCATGCATATTTTTTGTGTAGTGATACAGTAATACACTGCATTTGTGCATATTTGGTTGCAAAATTGATTGTACACTCATTTTTTATGCAGTTTAGGATAATTAGGAGCCAAAACCATGACTTAGTAATTGGCAAAATTTCGAAGACAAAATTTTTTCTAAGAGGGGAAGTATGTAACACCACATAATTTGGCATTAGTTATTTAATTAGGCTCCAAAAATAGAATTTCAACAAATGATGGAGTTGGACCATGAAACTTGCACCATTGTGTTTGTGGCAAAATTTTGAGTAACTTCCATATTTGGAGTTTTGCGGTTGAAGTCCAAACGAAGAAGTTACGAAAGAAAAACAAATTCAGAACAAAAATAAATAAATAATAATAAATTAACTAAATTTACCCGGGTTAACATGTCAATCCACCATCATGGGCGGTCGACCCCTAGGTATATGGAGATTGACCATTCCCTATTTGGCGGCTAAGGTTAGCCTATGCCCAACGGCCTAGATTTAGTATATTTTGGTCTGAAGGTTGAGATTGATTCTTACGTCTATAAATTTTGGCCTAACCCTCCCATCACTTCTCCTATTTTTTGGAGGAAGCCGTGAAGCTCTTTCATTTTTTTCTCCATTTTCTTTTTAAATTATAAAAATAAGATATTTATATCTATATTCATATAAATTAGAGAAGAATAGAAATCTAACAGAAAGAAGAAAAGAGAACCAACTATACACATACTTGAGGTAATTTATATATATATATATATGTATGTATGTATGTATGTAAGTATTTATGTATGTATGTATGTATATTTTCTCTCACAATCCTAAATCTCTTTTTGGATCTGCAATTCTAATATATGTATATACTCTTTTTGTGCATATTTCTTAGATTAAAAAGGATTTGGAGATGAATCAAAGTTCTACTTCAGATTTGGAGATTTGTATCACTTTTAAAAGGTGAGAGAAATTTTATAGATTGTTATAATATGAAAATTATCCCGTTAGTTTTTGTTTGATTATTATGCCTAACTAGATAATTGTGTATGAGTTGTAGGCAACAATTGGATATAATTTGAATATAATAATATCGCCTACGTGTTCTTGTTTATGAATTGACTTAGAATTTTTTACAACCTGATCTGGAAATCAGTTCCAAAAATATGAATTTAGAATATTGATTTGAATGAAATTTATTCCAGATCTGAAAATAGGTCATATATATGTTATGAATTTAGATTATTGCCGTAATCTTGTTGGAATGTAAATGTTTCTATGTTTGAATGGTTGGAATTTAGATCCATTTAATATTTGTAAATTAGTTTGATTTCTTTCCCATTTAGAAAAATACAGCGTTTGATCTAACAAGAAATAGATGCAAATAAAAAGAGAAAGAGATGTGTAAAGCATGAATTCATTGTAGTCTACACTGTTTATTTCAGTAATTAAAAACCGATTGTTCCTTGTAATTTCAAATGATGTAATCTTTATATTTTAAAGTTAAACCTTTTTTGGACAAACTTATGGAAATGATAGTGGGTAATCTTTTTAGATACAATTTCGACAATTGAATATGGAAAAGAATATTTTGGTGAAGATATATAACTACAATATATTAAATAAAAGTAAATATTTGTATGTAATTTAGTACGCTTATAATAATTGAATAAAACTTAGTTGATATTGACGCTTACACATAAAATTGACATATAGGATAACCAATTAATGGGAAATAATGGATATGGTTAGATTATGGGTTAAAATTGGTTAACTAAAGATTGGAACTCCAATTGATGGGCAGTTAATGGGAATGATTTTGGGAGTTACAATTAATAATGACAAATGGATAAAAAGGTACTGAAAAAATGGAATGGACATAAAAGTTTACTAATTGAAATTCGTATGTATAAATGTCTTAAGAAATGTCCGTAGGATTTTATGGACAAATTGACATTTATGAGCATAAAAAGGGATTTATGGGTCGATAAGTGCTTAAGGTAAATCTTATTGCCTTGAATAAAATGAAAACGAGTAAGCTAAGTCCAGTGTCTACCTAAAATAAAATAAGTAAAGACTTAATATGGTTAATTGGACTTAGTAGGTTAGTGATGCGAGGTTAGTAGAGTTACTCGATGGAAAACTGCCCTTTACTTTGGGGCTACCAATAGTCGGGTGCACTTACACATTATGTGAGATATAATAATCCTAGAACTAGTGATGACATGACAGATTAGGCATGCTTTCTTAATTGAAAAGTATTAAATGGTCCAAATTTGGAATTGGGAGCAATGAGCGAAATTGCCATAGGGGTTCGCTTTTGATTTGAGGTATTAAGTGGTTGTACGCTCCGCATTCTCCTAAAAGTAAGTATTAAGTAACATAGTGAGATTCCAAATAAATAAGGATGTCTCTAAAATGGTTTGCTACATTTTAGTGAGGAGTGATTGTGGATATCTCGAGAATGCTTCGTTTTGGTTTTTAGGCATTAAGTAATTGATCTAAGGGTTTGCCTCTCTCCTAAAAAGAAGTATTAAGTAACCTAGTGAGATTCTGAGCGATGTCAGCTAAATAGTACCAATGATGAGTCCGCCTTGGTTTAGGTATTAAATGACAAAGGCCTACCTATAAATTGGTATTAAATGGTTAGGGGTCTGTCTAGTCCTTATTAATGAGATATTAAGTGGCTTGGGAATAATCTCTCACATTTCTAAGGCCGTAACAATGATAGTACTAGTGAGGAGTCTACCTAGGGATAGGTATTCAGTGATAAAAGACTTTCCTTGAATATAGGTATTAAATGTCCAGAAGTCCGCTTAGTCCTTTTAAATGTATTAAATGGATTGGGTACCGTCTTTTACATGGCTACGGTTTTATTAGTGAAAGATGCGGTAATAGTTGGTCGTCAAATGTTGGAAGCCTTAAATAATGGTTAGAGGTCTTTGTAACTAGGACCCACTGACCATTGACAACATTGTTAGGAAAAAACCTTAGAAATCGGTCTTAAATGATGGGGTCGACCTTGATTGAGGTCTTAAATGGTGGAGTCTGCCTATTTCTCATTTAAAAGTATTTTTTGATGATTATAGAAGCTCGCTTCATATTTAGAAGTATTAAGTGGTAAATGGGTTTGGACATATCGGGTGGTTGATAAGGCTTCATCAGTATTTTTTACCTTGGGAAGGGGTAAGTAAGTAATCATGTATGCAATGCAATGTTAGATTAGAATTGCTAACCTTAATGTACATAACAATTAAACAGAAAATAATCAGTATAAATTCATATTATGGACTTTTTATAGATTTTTTGGTCATTAGAACGTTGTTCTGACCCTCTCCTTATTACAACCCACGTGATATATTTAGAGGAATGGGTCCTTGGAGCTAAATGTGTTAAGTTTTTGGTGAAGTCATTTTTTCTCTCATGTTCGATGTTGATGTGACAATCTATTATCTAAGGAGTGCTATTAATTCCAAGGTAGTAGTCATAATTAGTATTCTTATCCTATTATTGTTTCAACTATGAGTTTAGTTTTCTATCAGTCTCTGATAATGCTTATGCTTATTTGCCGGTATCAAATCCAATGATCTGTGCTTTGTGGACTTGTGTTTCAATTTTTGTATAAATTTAGGCCCATTAAAGTATGGGTTGTTACCTGTGGAGCTGTATCGGTAGCTGTTTTACTTTAGAGATGGTTTGGAGTTTATTTTGGAGATTTGGGATGTATAAACTCCATTATTTTAGTTTTTGTATAATCTGTAAACCTGTTGCCCTTTGGTGTTTTCATTTATAGTTCATTTGATTATATCACCGTCTCACCTATTTTAAATCATGTTATTATATTATATTTTTCTGTATGCTATGAGATGTTGTACAAGTTATGGGTTTTCTTTATTTTTCACCCTTGGCTTCTGTCTTACATCGTCAAGTACCTTCACAGCGCATTGTACATGTATATTAGGTACCGATGGTGTAGGGCGGTCATCACATTTGGTATCGAAGCTTACGTTGCATAGACAACCTAAGTTGATACTTGGATCCATTGGAGATAAGGACGATGCTATTGCCTTTGAATGGATCGAGTGATATATAAGAGAGCATACATGTTTAATTTTTGTTTTCAAAACTATATAGTAGTATAAGATATATGTTGCATTGCACATACCATTGATGCAGTTTTCCTCTATGAAAGACTGATTATTCTTATTATAGTTGGTAAGAATGGACAGACATAATGGGAATTCTACAATGGAAGCTAAGGATGGAAGGGTCACCAGAATAGATAATGACCGAGAATTATGGGCGGCGTTCATCCGTATGATGGTGGGCATAATGCAAGCAGTCCAAAGTGGAGCTACCTGAATAGTGGATAGTGGTGCTCAAATGCAAGCCATCAGGTTGTTGTTCCTCAAGAAGAATCTAAACCAGACGTGGAAGGAAGTAGCAAGAGAATTAGGGTCAATGGAGGTAGGAAACAATCCCAGAAGAAAGATGGCCAAATGATAGGCAAGTGGGAGCTGATGTGCTTAACAAGAGGGGTCACATTAGTAAGGATAAAAAGAACCCAAAGGGTGACGAGAGGAAGTGCTTCAACTCTATGCATTTAAAGCGCTTAGCAGATCTATAGTGGTAGAGGTGGAAAAAGTTATGGCAGGAATATAGTAGAGGTGCAAAAAGAGCTTTATTAGAAATAAAAATAAATCTCCAAAGTTAATATATTCCCATTCTCACTTTTGTGTAGGAAAAGGAAATATATTTCAATCTTTTATAATAAAATGAAGTATATCATGATTTATGTAGTCCTAGTTTGGTTACTAAAATAGATTTCTATCTTAGGTTGAGCATATAGGTCTTATACTTAGGTTTCTAGCCAAAAGTTTTTGATTTAATTTTAAAGAGAACTAATCAAATTAACCATTTTTGTGTTAATGTTTCTAAAGCAAATGTTATAAACCACTGATTCAGCGAGTGTAGCGGAATATAGCGGGACTTTAAGCAGATCCACTATTAAATATGCATAGTGATTGAAAACATTACGTGTTCTAAGAAGGATATAGAGAGGCTTAAGCAGGGCTATAACCGCATAGCTTCAATTGTGGTAGGGCACATTAAGACAGATTTCCTAGAGCCGTTTAAGAAAGCCTACCCCCAAACGAAGAATGGTCCGAGGAAGAACAAATGGAGGCCTATTTGCTATGATTGTAGGAAGAAGAATCATATTGCTAAAGACTGTAAGGCAGAAGGAAATAAGTACTACAATTTCAACAAGCCTAGGAATACCAAGAAGGATTGTCTAGAACTGCCTAGGAACAAGCAAGTTGAGTCAGCTTCTGCTTTGAGCACTTTCCAAGCTTCGTCGAGTGTTCCATAGATGAAGGATCATGGTTTATCTTCTATTTTTGGTACGAATGTATGCGTTTTATTCAATACTCGGACTTTATATTCTTTCATATCTACTGATTTGATAGATAGATTAGGATCATAACCTGAGATAGTCGACCAACCTGTAAGTTGTCACGAACCATGTTGGGGGTTCCACCAGCCTCTACATAGTTTGTTGAGACAACCTTGTCGATTCATGGATGTTTGTTTGTTTGTTTGTTTGTTTGTTTATGTTCTCTTTTTTAAGGTTTTATGAGGTCAATAATATTCTTTATATGGACTGGCTGAGAAGGTATGAAGTAGTGGTGGAGTGTGAAAGGCCGTTGATGACAATAGGGATGGACTACGGGCGTAGATTGGAGATAGTCTGCCTACTTGGCGATTAAATAATGGTTAGCTTTTTGTGTTTGCTCGAGATCCCTTACAATGAGTTGTCATTTGTGCCTATAGCTAGAGGTATCTAGACCTATTTTACGAGATGACTTGATTATCACCATATAGGAAGATAGAGTGCCATATAGATTTGGTGAAGGATGCCAAAATGATTATTATGCCATTGAGGCATATGGCATCGAAAGAGCAAAAGGAACTAGAGGTGCTAGTGAATGACATATTACGATGAGGGTTCATTTGATAGAGTAGATCTGAGTGGAAAGCAACTACATTCTTCACCACTGATGTAACGCCCCACTCCGAGAGCCTCATTAACAAAGAGTATTATATGGATAATACCGTCTGCTAATGCGGACAATAGAGTATAATGGAAGCGACCATGTGTAATCTTACTCTAACTATCTACTGAACACGTCGAAAAGTGGAATCTATTTTTTTCTCCGCATTTGGTTCGACATATTCAATAAATACTTAAAGAAAAAAACTACAATGGCTAAAAGATCTATCAGAACAAAACATAATAGCAGAATGAACATCGTCACAGAACAGCACCAGATAATAAGCAAATAGTCTCAGCACAATACAACATCAAGTACAGATCCAAATATAAAAGTGGGTACAAAGCCACTACTCACACATCCGTGAGTCAAATGAATATACACAAGATAGTCATAATATTAGAAATCCCAATATCCTGAAGAGAAATAGCTAATGGAGCGGACGAGTCAGGATGACGAAGAAATAATATCCGCTCCGAACAAATGATTTTGGCGTCGTGCTGAACAATAGACTGAGGCTGAGTCTGAGAAGTAAAGCTGCCTGTCTTCTTCTTCTTATGCTAAGACTTGGAATTTTGAAATGGGCCCCTTAAGAGAGAGTGGCTCTAAACATGTATAAAAATTGTTTAAGTGTTAACATAGCCATGAAAACCCATACTTAACCAAATCCCCTTCTTAAATTTCTCATTAACTTTTAATTGTTCCAAAATAATACTTCGCCTCAATTTTGAAACCCATTTATTTAAAATGTCCATATTTTTAAATAAATTATCCTTATCCCAAAAATCCATTTGCTCCATTTAAATAAAATCCTAATTTTTTTTGGTAATGCAAATCCCGGGTTGTTACAACTGAGGTGGATGGCTCCTTGAGATTACGCATAGATTACCATGACTTAAATAAGGGTACGGAGAAGAATAAGTATCCACTTCCGTGTATTGATTACTTGTTAAACCGGCTCCATGGTGTAAAGGTGTTTCTCAGTTGGACCTTAGGATGGGGTTTCATCAATTGAGAGTAGCGGAGAAGATGTGAAAATCATAGTGTTTTGCACGATGTTTGGATTCTATGAGTGGTTGGTTATGCCATTCGGGTTAACCAATGCACCGTCATACTTTGTTGATCTTATGAACTGTGTTTGCAGGGATCGGCTAAATAAGTTTATACCTGTATTCATAGATGATATCCTTGTTTATTTGAGGATAAAGGAAAAATACAAGGAGGATTTGATGATTATGCTTGAGGTGTTGAGGAAGCACCGATTGAAGGAGAAATTTTCAAAGTGTCACTGTTGGAAGAGAGAACTGCGATTTCTAGGTCAAGTTATTTTCGAGTAGCATATTGTTATAGATCCTGTGAAGGTGGTAGCAGTACAGGATTAGGATCGACATAAGACCGCTACTGATGTGAGAAGTTTACCTTGATTAGCAGGATACTATATACGTTTTGTCTAGGACTTCTCTAAGTTAGCAGCACCGTTAACCAACTTAACGAAGAAGAATCATACTTTTATTTGGGATGCGAGGTGTGAGCACGCGTTCGTAAGCTTGAAAAAGAGGTTAATGAGCACACCGGTGTTTTTCATTCTGAGCAGGAATGAGGGCTTAACAATATACATAAAACCCCGTGGCACTAGACTTGGTGTGGTGTTGATGCAGAAGGGAAAGGTTGGCACCTATGCTAATTGACCATTGAAACCACACGGGAAGAAGTATCCAATCACTATTTTGATTTCAAGGTGATAGTATTTGCTTTGAAGATATGGAGTGGAGAGGTTTGAGTTGTATATAGACCACAAATCTTTGAATTATCTCTTCTCCTAGAAGGGTCTTAATCTTCGTCGACAGCAATGGTTAGAGTTCCTGACCTCCTATGACTTGGAATTTCCTATATGCTCGATAAGGGAAATGCAATCTATGATGCTTTAAGTAGTAGACATGCCAGCTTAGGAGCGATATTATTAGAGTGGAAGCAGTTAGAGTTTATCGTCGGTTACTATTTTGTACCTTAGTGTAACCTAGAGCTAGAAGTGTTGGCTAGCCTATCGATCAGATCTACCTCGATTGAGAAGATTGGTATTAGTCAAAGACAAGATGCAAGAGAAGCAAAGATTATGGAAAAAATAGAGAAGGAGTAGAGTCTGAGAAGATGAAGTAGTATGGACTTGACCATGATGATTGGCCCTAGAAGGACAGGAGATTGTTTATTCCTGATTTCAATGGGTTTGAGGGATGAGGTGCTGCGAGAGCGCGATCATTCGAGATTGGCTATAATCCCAATGGAAATAAAATATATTGTGATATGAGGTAGATATTTTATTGTAAAGGGATGAAGAAAGATTTTAGGTCATTCATCTCGAAGTGCTTGAACTATCAGTTGGTAAAGGCAGAGCATAGGAAGTTGAGTGGTTTGCTACTCGAAATTTCCGACTGAAAATGGGAGCAGTTTTCGATGGACTTTATAGATGGATTACCGAGAACCAAAGGAGGGTATGACACTATTTGGGTCATAGTCGATAGATTGATTAAGAATGCCCGATTCATTCCCTTTAAGTCGAGTAGAACAACATCCAAATTGGTCGAGTTGTATGTGAATTGGGTTGTGCGATTTCATGGTGTGCCGAAGAGCATAATGAGCGACCGAGACCCTTTGTTCACTAGAAGGTTTTGGAAGAACTTGCAAGAGGTGTTGGAAATGGAGCTACATCCCAATACAAATTATCACCCACAAACTGATGGGAAGATCAAGAGGGTGAACTGTATTCTACAATATCTCTTGCGAGCCTACATTCTCAATTTCGGTGGCTCATGGGACGATCATTTAAACTTAGTATAGTTTGCATACAACAACAACTATCAATCTAGCATTGGTATCGCATCATATGAGGCGTTATATGGCTATCATTTAATGCTCCTTTATATTGGCAGGAAGCGGATGAGAAACTGATACTTGGGCTAGATATGATTAGGGGGTCTTCGAAGAAGATTGAGATTATTTGGCAACGAATGAAAGCTGCTCAGGATCGACGGAAGAGCTATGCTGATGGAGAAGACATGACTTTAGAGTTCTCCGTCAGAGATATGGTGTTTGTCAACATATCTCTGTTGAAGAATGTATTTCGATTCAGTACTAAGATTGAATTTGGCACTGAGATTTATTGGTCTTTTTCTGATACTAGGGAAGATTAATAACCTAGCTTACAGAGTCGACTTACGTCAGAGGATAGCGGGGGTGCTTAACTTATTTCATGCCTCTCACTTGCGGATTTTGTGCATGGCTCAGGCATGATAATTGAACCGAATTAGCTTGATGATATCAAGATTGACCAAATGCTTTGAGACCTCATACGGTTATTCATATAAATGGACGTGATACGAAGCAGCTTCGGAGGAAGACGGAAGACCCGATGAAGGTTTAGTGGTGTGAGAGCGAGGGTGCTTATCCGGAGCTCTTTACTTGGTGAGACTTCTGTTAATCGCATTTGCTTCCATATTCGATAATATATAGGATAGTATAGTATCATGTATGCTAAGTTAGGAGTAGATATCATCCCTTGCTTATGTGTGCATGTTTGGTGTTAGAGATAATTGCTCATGGACGTTAGGCATGTGGAGTAGTTATATTTGATTTCACTTTGTTTGGGATTTCAGGGGAAATATTCCTAAAGGATGAGACTATAACGATCCGTATTTTACATATCGAACCATCGAAAATATAATTTTTAAATTCGTATGACGTCTTACAATTTTATAACTTTGGAAAATGCCTATTAACGACATTTCCTATCTTTTAAATTTTACTGGATGATTTTACCTTTGAAAACTTATAATGGCTATAACTTTTGATAGAATCTAAATTATCACCCGAGACCACTTCCACTTGAAAGATATGATGGTTTCACTTTCCATAAAGTGGTTATGATAATGATTTAAACTTTCTAGTTAGGATATATAGTTGTTCGAAGTTTAGCAGTTTTTGTAGCAATTTAATGGGTAAATAGCGAGTTTTGGGATAAGCCCATTAACCCATTTCGGGTTTTACACCTATATTGGCTGAAATAAATATCCCTAAATGATTTTTACCACTTCTCAAATACATATAACCTCTCATTAATCCATTCTTCAACCAAATCATTCTCTTTTCTCTTCCAAATCAAGTATAAATCATAGGATAAGGGTAGATTAGTTATGGTATTCATTAGAGATCTCCAAACCTACATTTTTAGGGAAGGAAAATCAGATCTTGGCTGTTGATTTTTGGATTTGCATTGATTTGCATGCAAAACATAGATTTTGGTGCGTTTGGCAAGTGATTTATCATCTCTCACCTTATTATATATGTATATATAGTTCTTAACATGTTTTGGATCCATATTTGAAGTCAGAATTATGTTTTATTGCTATTTAAAAACCCCATCTACTTTAAAAACGTGAATAAAAGGATTGTTGTTGTTTTAGACATGTTATTTAGAGATATATTTGCCTTGATATATGTTAGGCTATGTTGTAGACATCTTGTATGATGATTGTTATGGTTAACTTTTGATTTGCATGTTTAAATAATGTTTGGTGCATGTACGGTGTTTGTTTATGTGCTTTATGGTTTAAAACGCTCATTGGAGCGAACTAGAGGTAGGTACATCAAACCCGACTTCGACGGATAGGCTCGAGGATTTTAGGAGTTATATCAATGTATATGGAAGGCACATGGGTCAAAGAATGGAACGTTATGTGAAACTGGAGTTTGGATAAACTATAATATTTCTGTTTGGTAGCATTTGCTCGGTGTTGGGTGCTTTGAGAGGCTTGGGACCGTTGTGAAGTCTGCTTGGGTTGTGCTTAGGTCGGCCAAGGAAGGATAGGACAACAAATGTTGTCCAGTAGTGCTATTGTTCGATGATCGGGTAAGAAATCTTTTTTGGTGGTTGCTTGGTATTCGATGTAGTTTTCTTTTGGTCATCTTGGTGTTGGTGGTGCTATATTTGGTTAACAAATAAGATTTGCTGCTCGGTGGATTTTGATGGTTGTTTGGGGGTAACCCAGTATTTTTGTGGGACGGCTAGCCTCGGTATAGGGGTCAAGTTATGGCGTTCAGCATTTCGGTGTTGCTTGGAGTTAGAGGAAGGCTACTTTGAGTATTTCAGTGGATTCTACGAGTTCGACCTAGGGTACACCTGAATAAAAAATTGAAATTTGAGAAATTTGGTGATGGCGTGGCGAAACCTCGGGATATCTTTGGGACTTGTTCAAGGGTTCTAGTGGGTGACTTAGAGTGAATTAGAAGATTCTAAATGACTCAAGATGACCTTGGATTTTGTGTGACGACTAGTGAAGCGATAATGTAGCGCTTCGACACGACGATGGCATAGGTATTTTCAACCATATACCGAGACACTGGACATTGTACTTCGATTGTAGTGCACTTTTATGGCTATGATAGTAGATTAGCATATATTGACTTTTTTGTGCTAACTCTTTGGACACAAGGAAGGTCAAGCATGGTTCTTCATACCCTATGCCCTATTTACCATACATGATTTTTATTGTATTATTGAGATGATGTATCGCTCACATCAGACTACTGTCTGACGCAAGGTTTTTTTTTTTGCTTCTTATCATCTCAGGTGCTCTTAAATGAGTAAATTAGGGATAACATGTCTGGATAGCACATTGAGCAGGATGGAGTATGAGTAGGAGGCTATGCTTTCATGTATATATACTTGGAGCTTACTATTGCTTATATGTCGATGTGCAATACTATGGATATGTACCAATGTTTGTATTACTTTAGAGCAATTTGGAGTTTATTTTTGATATTTGAAATATATAAAATTTATCATTTCATTTTTTATAATCTGTGAACTTGTTGCACTATGATATTCTTATTTATGGTTCATTTGATTATATCACTATCTTGCCTGTTTTACATCTATATTATTATATTATATTTTATCTGTGCACAGTGAGATGTTTTACGGGTTATATGTTTGGATTTTCTCTACTTTTCACCCTTGGCCATCGTATTTCATCGTCGGGTACCTCCATAATGCATTATTCAAGTATATTAGGTGTCGGTGGTGTATGGCGGTCATCACATCACTTATCTCTTATGGATGAAGCTATGTCATTCAGATAGTCATCCATAACTGTTAAGTTCTCCTCCATATACATTGGGAAGTATATTTTGTCCAAAAGATCATCCACTCTGTGCAATTGACTGCCTAATCCCATAACCACTTCTTGGTATATGTATACACAGGTCTCTATGATAATTTCTATTGCCATCCATGTTTTCTTCTCTACCATCATGGCTGCGATCTCGACCTTAAAAGAAGCCTCCACTGCTGTCCATGCATTAGAAATCTAGCGGAGTTCGTCTCTATCTTTCTTCACCTTCACAATCTTAGCCCTAATTTCCTCCGCCGTACTTTTTTACTTGGTGATTGTAGCATCATAGGTTGCAAATATAGGGTAGCCTTTCGATTATATTTGCTTTTCACATTTTAAGCCCTTCAGTGTGCGCTTATTTCAACTTCTCCATCTCTTCAAGTTGAGTCTTTTGAGTATTGTTCTGTCTCATCTACATGAGATCTTTCCAAAGCATCCTTGACATCTTTGTGTTCTTTAACTTTTTAGTGAATTTCCATTCAGAGCTCAAAGATCTTCATATCTGATCCATATTCTTTCGGTTGATCTCCTCTTCATCGTGTAGCACTTTTGCATAAAATTCCAATGATGCCTTCATATTGGCGACATTTCTCCTAAGGATGCCTATCACCTCTTTGAATGGAGGGAGTGGAGCACTTGTTAATAGCCTAGCCAAAGGATGCTGGAGTCGATAGTCAATAAACCATCGAATTTCATGTCATTTCAATCCATGTTCAAAATATCAATACGGATTACTCCAGTTTCAAAATATTTCAAGATTAATTTCAAACAAATTTAATAACTCGAATTTCGATAGACTTCCATTTATACATTAAAGTTTAACTTTAAACTTCCAATTTAATTTCTTAAAGGAAGTCCCTTTTTAAACCAATTCGCATTTTAACACTAAGCTTGATTTTTCTATAACACTTCAATGTATATAAATCAAATTTTATTTCAAAATATCAATTGATTAAATTTAAAAATTTAAGGATTTTAAAATCATTTAATTTAACCAATCCGGGGTCGATATATAATTTTCTCCCCTAGGGTCAAGTGATATGGATATTTATGATTTCAATCCGAAATTTAAACATTTTACAGTTGTATGTCATTTCAAACCGCAATCCCAAATTAAATAAAATCCATAACGAACTTGCAATTTATAACGATATAAAATAAAACATCCATTCAACCAACATCAACAATCAACATCCGTCACAATCATCATCCAAATCAATCAATAAATATCAATATAGAACTGATAATCAATAACAGGTATTTAAGTGGCAATTTATATTTAATAATAAATTAAATAACGATTTAATTCAAATAAATTCAAATTAACCGAGATGATGATAAAAATATACCAAACAGTCGTAAATAAATTCGAAATCACATCATAAATTAAATTTAACAAACATAAGAAATTTTAGAAGTTGTGAGTGGGTTAAGTAACCCACCTTTGAATTTAATTTGAATTTAAATCCAATTTAAACCCAAAATTCATACAGTCTCCAAGTTCATCCAAACAAGAATCAGAATGTCCGGAATTTCAATACAAACCTAGGGAAGAAACCGCGTGTGAATTGAACCTCGTGTGTGAAAGTTATGCTAATTAGAACAGCTTGAAATAAAATAAAATAAATAAACAACGAATTGGGTTTCGCCACATATACCCTTCACTACTTCGACATACGCACACGAACAAGACCAGGACCACCATTTACCACGCCGTATCTCCTTTCCCTTTTCCCCATAAGCCACGCGACGATACCATCGGCTTCGGCCACGCTGGCCGACCCCCGCGACCTCCCTCCGGTTAGCCGCCGCCTCACAAACTAGGGTGTCAAAACCTAGTTCACCAATTACGACCACTACGAGTGCTTCCTGGTTACACGACCACCACCAAACAACTACAGATCATTTCCTCTATAAAAACCCATATGCCAATTTCGTCGATTTTAGCGCAAAACGAAAACCCCTGATTCAGCTTTGACTATGATTTGCCATCATGTAACGTCCCGGAAATTTTCGACTTTCGAAAATTCAACATCGATACTCACTTTATCGACTGCCGAGAAATCGAAGGCCGGAAACCCGAAATGTTATGGTTTAAGAAAAGAAAAGACATAGAAGAAGAGAGGAGAAGGTAGAAAATAGAGAGAAAAAAATATAGAAAATAGAACGGACAGAAAGGAAACAACAAAGAACATCAGAATCTCACAATTCGCAGCGGAACAACATATAATAGATAAATGAATGATCTTTAAACAAAGAACTATATCAGTTATTACATTACATTACATCACATTTCATTACATCATATCATCAGAGTGTAACACAACAACAACAAACAGTGCAGCGGAAAAATAAATACTATATACTAATAATACGCCATGCCATCCATCTTGCCTCCAGCAACTCCAGAATATCCAGAATATCCTGATAAACCTAACTCTTGACTGCCCGTGTGAAAATTGGTGGGCACCCAGAGTTTAGGAAGGAAAACAATAAACTCCAAGTCAGTCATGTGACTGGTGTGAGAACTCAAAACAGTTTATTTATCTTTAAAATCAAAATAGAGGAATATTTTTAAAGTCAATTCGCAATGCTTTTAAAAATGAGACTACCATAAGGTCTCCCGCACACACACACAATGCAAACGCAGAATCGGAGGAGATTTCTCCTTATGATAGTCAAAGATGCTTGATACGCATTTAAAAGAACATTTGATATTATTACTAGTGCATAGTGTAGAGAAAAATTCATTTCGAAAGTAGAATATAAATCTTAGCCAACATACGACCATTATCGTATGCCTACTATAGCTAACTATGTTCAATAGCAGGTTACCGCCACATTCCATAGCAGGTTATACAACTAAAACCGTACAAGTCTCGTATTGTTTCTTTGGATTTCCAACGAATGATCAGGCCAAGGAACTTCCCATTGCCACATGAGAATGCCTCTGGATGGACATCCCCGAGAACCAAACCGGATCTCTACCAACACAAGGCCGGGTTACCCCTAACTGAGTAACAACTGACCGAATATGCCATCCCCCGGTCCTTTGGGACCTTTCACCCGAGCGCTCGTAATCAATTCACACAATCATAACAAAGTGTTTTCAACATGAGTAAGTATCTGGGCTCCATACCATGATACCACCCTTTTCCAGAAGGAAATGCACATATCCTAAAGGGCGCTACCCCTCATAACCTTGCCGCATCTTTCCTGTTTTGACCATTCACGGGGTGTGAGGATCGATGAAGTCACGTCCACGAAAACATACTTTATACAAAAGCCATGCTTTGGGTCAACAAATGATCATAGAAATGATCACCAGGATAGACGATCAAATAAACGATCCTATCACAAATAATCAACACAATGATCATTTACAGCAACACTCAGCATGTCACATTATCAAATTGGGAATATATCGCTGATAACATTCAACTACATAACCTCTGAGCTCGTACGTCTCAGAGAAGGGTGTTAAGCTAAAAGAATAAATTCTTCGCCACCAACAGAAATATATTTGAAAGAAATCGGCTTTATATCTCAATTTGTAATGTCAGACACACAATCCATACAAGTCTGTTCCGGGCTCGAACAAAACCGAAGGCACTTACAAAGAAGTCCTTGCAATCCGGATATTCACAATCCTGATCGGATTTCCCATCACATATGGAGAACTCAATACCAGAGCAACTCGGTGCAGAGTTAATCGACAGGTCATCCTATCGCTCTCGCAAATACCGGGTCTTCAACACCGATCTTCAATGCAATTCATAACGACATATCACATATTCGGAATGGGTTATATGACCCCATGGTCCTTTCCCGGTTAACCCGAATAGTGAGCGCTTATTCAAAAATAAGTGTGTCATTCAAATTCAAGCAAATCACATCAATTACCCATTCAAAGGGAAATATTGATAGTCGGTTATTGAACTATCAATGGATATGCACACATCACCAGTTTCCAAATAATTTTCCAAATTATTTATTTTCTAAAAATCATATCTTTACTAGATATATAATTTTCACACTTCAAAAATAAATCAATATTTATTTTTAAACAAGTTCCCCTTTCTTTTATAAATTCCATAGTGAATTTATATTTTAAAATATCTATGAATATACGATTTCAATTATTCATTTCAATTTATCTTCAAAAAGATAAATTCTCTAATATTCACTTTATATTGGAAAAAACATTTCCATACTTATTTATTCATAAGTAATTCACAAATTTTATTTATTTTCAACACTTGGAAAATATTCAACATACTTAAATCGAAATTAAGTATATATTTCATTCTTTAAGGAAATCATTCTCTTAAACATATTTATTTGGGCCAAAACGAATGTTGCATAAAACATCGTTACGACAACCCAAAATCACTAGTATGGGGATTCGAAATTAAAAATAGATATATATAAATCCCAATATTATACAAAACATTTCCTTTCGGAAATCATTTACTATAACAACAGTGTTATAGTCCACCATTCCTTTTATTTCTCGAAAACGTCTATTTCAACAATAAATGTTGAAATCTATGGATTCGAATCTCAACACATTTAAAACATCGTTAGATCGTTTTAATTCTATTTAAAATATCACATTCTAAACATTTTCTTTAACATATTATTCACTATTCAAAAACGTGAATATACTACGTTAACAAATTTTTTCATCCTTTTATACATTTTATTTTAAAGTATTATTCACAGTCAAAAATGTGAATATAACTTCATTAATAGGTTTCAACAATTTACTTATCAAAATAAGTTGTTTACGAATTTATAAAACAACGTTTATAAATTCCTTTTCTATCCTATATTCAATTCATAACTCAATTATGTACCAAAGGTTCATATCATAAGTTAAATACTTATAATTTATTTGTTTGCAAAAAAAATCGTTCCTTTGAACTTCATAATTATAAATCTTATAACTTATAAGATTCAATTATTTATCCAATATATTCTTTAATAATTTCACAAAATTTATAAATCTTACTATTTATAAATTTCATTTATAACTTCACCATTTATAATTTTATGAATTCCATTCGTTTACAAAATTCATTTTTACTTCATTCAAACACTTATAAAAACTCGTTTTATAATGTCAATATTTCAATTTATAAATATCCATTTATAAATCTCTTAATATAAATCAATTTATATTATTCTTTAAAACATCTTTAATCTCCTTTATTATTTCACCATTTTGATTCATAAAATAATTAAATTTTATAAATCCTATATTTAAACTTTTCACAATAAATTCTAAAATCCCGATTTTACTATTTTATAAAATCATTAGCATCATATTCTCAAAACCCAGTTTTTAACTATATTTCTCAAAAATCATAATTTTTATAACTTTAAAAATTATAACGTTTATTTATTTAAAATGGATCAATTCCAAAATTATTTTATAAAACGTATACTTTTCAAAAATCACTTTAAAAATCATTTTAAAAGTTTCAAAATTTGGTCCAATGATGCTACATACCAAATAGTCAATCACGACAACAACGACATCATATATCAATATGATAGTCAATCATATATCAAAATATCTGAAATCAAATAAATACTGTTGAGGAATCCAGTTGGATCCCTCCAACCTGTTTTCCTGCATCACAAACATTAGCACAATACCAATTCCGCTCCAGTACGGAATTATCGCGGTATATGAGATTTAAAATATTATCCGCTTAATAGACGGCGCAATAGGGTCTCATCCGCTAACAAAAATGCGGGAAATCAATAACTCCAATATATACATATGCCAATATATATATATATATATATATTGCTATTATATATAATACCAATTTCACTGTTTATGAAATATTCGCGGTATATGTTTTTAATAAATAACCTCCGCTTACTAACGGCGTATAATGTCTATTTTAACAATCAATAGATAACAATCATCATTCAAACATGCATTCAAATATTCTAAATCTAACTATTTAAAATAAAATCGAAACTGATTCGATTGAGTGAGAAGTTCTCACCTTGATTTTATTTCCGTTTTAGCGATTTATTTCGAATAAAATTAAACGGATGTTTAATTTTACCCAAAATTCTCACTAACTCCAAACGACTCCAATCCAATTTCATCGCGTAGTGCTCGTCCATACGATTCCAACGCAACTGGTTTCGTGCGTTTTTGACCTCGTATGTAAAAGATACGAATTTTTGAAGTTACACGAGTTTATAAAGCATATAAATTACAACCTAAATTATAATTTTCAAACCACACTAGCTCACTGCCGTTCGATCCAACATCATGCCATCATAGTCGCACGTATGCTTCTTCCCTTCCCCCACTCGAACGCGTTTTACAGGTGATAGCCGAACCCATAGCATAAACTAGGGTTAAATTTTCTTCCTCCACGACGAGCTATGCAACGATCAGGATGCGCCATACGAAGCACCATCTCCTCCTCTACCCACGCCTGCCACCATGTGACACTCGACCACCATATGCGCTTGGAAATGCGTGCGCAAGTTTCCACGGTCGGCCTCCCCTAGCTCCCCCTACGTTGCACCAAAACCCATCATCACCATATGCATTTCAAGATCTCTCAGCGCTCTACAACATTGTAGTTAAGCATTTCTTGAATCGATGTGTGGATGGGAAGAGATTGAAGAAAGAATTTCGTGTGTTTCTGGCCTTTGAAGATAGTAGTGGCGGCTAGGTTTAGAAAATTAGGTTTTTTTTTTTTAATTTTATGAAGGGAAGGGTGCTATTTATAGAGTTTTGAACGACACTATTCATCCGGAAATTCCAAACTCCGATTTACGCGCCGTAACCAGCGTTTCTAGGGTTTACCCCGCGTTCCGGACACAATGGAACATGTTTCGAAAGCTAATTCAGACATCTGTGCGAGTTATGGCAACAAACGTTCAATTTAAATTAAACTGATTTAAACGATTTTCTAGGCGTTTTATTTTGTATCGGACAAACGGTAAATCCAATTGACACGAAATTTGAAACCTTACAATAATATCACATTATGGATCCTATGAAACTGGTTTCGTCGAAATCCGAGACTTTTTGAAAAATGGCTGTTTTAACTCGCCAAATTAATATTAAAAATAATTCGATGCGTTTCGAGCTGCCACGATCAAACGATAACTCCGATTGACACGAAAATTGAAATCCGGTAATAACTAACTATTACGGATCCAATGGAACTGGTTTCGTTCAATTCTGAGACTGTTCAAAAATTGACTATTTTCACTAGTCGATTTAATATTAAAATATTCAATTTTCACAAATTAACTCTTAATTCGATTTTAAAAGTTCTAAAATATCATTCTAACTCCCATATGATAAAATAAAATTTTACAAATCATTTTCAATCATATTTAACCCACTTTTCAATTATTTCCATAATTTAACATATTAAATTATCGATTTAATAATCTAATTAAATCCAATAATTCGAATAAAATTTATTCGACTTATAAATTCACTTCTTAATATTTAAAATTAATTAAATATTCAAATTTTAAATAATAAAAATTCTGGGTCGTTACAATCTTCCCCCCTTAAAAGAATTTCGTCCTCGAAATTATTATGTAAGAAAAGTTACAGAATCTATTAATTTTCCCAAAACAAATTTAAACTTCTTACAATAACTTACTAAGTTTTCAAATCATACTTAGTTATCTTTTCAAAAACAACTACTATTGTTTAACTTTTAACTTCAAATCAAAGTTATAGTTTTCAAAAAATTTCCAAATTTTCTCAAATTTTTTTCTAACACCTTAAATTTTCGGAAAAATTCGCCATAGTCTCCTTTGCGCGGCTCGATCCGAAAAAAAATGATAGTATATATATCACAAATATACATCTCATCAAGTAATGAGGCATCCTGCAGGGAAAAAGTATAAAAGTACGGTATGTAATCCGAGATATGTACCTTATATTTTATTAGCAAGCATATACGGCTAATATAGCGCGAAAGCGAGCTCCAAATGCGAAGCAAACGCGATCCGCACCTACTAAACACTCAACAAACAACATGAGAACATGCATATATGAACATAGTATCGATATACAACATATAGCAACATAATAACTATATATGTCAATATAGCAAATGAAACAAAACAACAAATGCAAACATCAACCAACTATCATCCGTAACCAATATATATTCATTCATATTCTTATTAATATTCAATGAAATAGGTTTTCAATTTAAATCACCTTTGATTCATTAACAGTGGATGTTTTTACTAACATTCATTTTCAATTAGTTTATGTTCACTAATTCATATTCAAGTTGGTTCACTTCCAATTCAAATTCAATTCTATTTAATCACTTAACTTCCAATTGAATTCCAATTATTTTAGCTTCCAATTTCATTCACACTTAATGAATTATATACAATCAATGTATATCTATTACAACCAAATTCCTTTGCTTATATCCATTCAATTTGGTTTAACACCTTTACTTTCATTCAATTATTCAACTTTCTAATAACATTAGATTTTAATGAATTAACACGTACATCCATTATTTCTTATCAATTATTCACATTTAATTGATTAACATTTTATTCATTATTCCATTTAACTTTAAATTCATTTTTATTAACAACTCATATTGATAAATATATTCATATAGTTTCACTTCTTATATATATATAAGTTTATTTCACAATTGTAAATCACTTTAATTATATTTCAATTCTTATAATTCTTTTTGCTTATACAATAATTCTTTTATTTAGATTATTCAAACATCTAAACAATCAACTTATATACTTTAATAATTCTTAAAAATTATTCATTTATATACAAAATATACTCAAGGTAAAATTATTTCATTTACCCAATTTAAAACAATATTATGTCGAATTGTTCTATACAAGTGTTTAGAAACCCCTTCGGCATAGTTGTCGAGACCACGCTGACGAAGGTTCATATGCCACTCAATAAACCAATCATCACAATATAAAACAATTTTATATTCACTAACAAATACGCTTTCATAGCTATTATTACACTCAAACTCATTCTAGAGTACTACTGACTCTATCTCTAATGAGTAATACCCAACAGAACCATGGTTGTCGCTTAACCATATGCTCTGATACCAAATGTAACGTCCCGGAAATTTTCGACTTTCGAAAATTCAACATCGATACTCACTTTATCGACTGCCGAGAAATCGAAGGCCGGAAACCCGAAATGTTATGGTTTAAGAAAAGAAAAGACATAGAAGAAGAGAGGAGAAGGTAGAAAATAGAGAGAAAAAAATATAGAAAATAGAACGGACAGAAAGGAAACAACAAAGAACATCAGAATCTCACAATTCGCAGCGGAACAACATATAATAGATAAATGAATAATCTTTAAACAAAGAACTATATCAGTTATTACATTACATCACATTTCATTACATCATATCATCAGAGTGTACCACAACAACAACAAACAGTGCAGCGGAAAAAGAAATACTATATACTAATAATACGCCATGCCATCCATCTTGCCTCCAGCAACTCCACAATATCCAGAATATCCTGATAAACCTAACTCTTGACTGCCCGTGTGAAAATTGGTGGGCACCCAGAGTTTAGGAAGGAAAACAATAAACTCCAAGTCAGTCATGTGACTGGTGTGAGAACTCAAAACAGTTTATTTATCTTTAAAATCAAAATAGAGGAATATTTTTAAAGTCAATTCGCAATGCTTTTAAAAATGAGACTACCACAAGGCCTCCTGCACACACACACAATGCAAACGCAGAATCGGAGGAGATTTCTCCTTATGATAGTCAAAGATGCTTGATACGCATTTAAAAGAACATTTGATATTATTACTAGTGCATAGTGTAGAGAAAAATTCATTTCGAAAGTAGAATATAAATCTTAGCCAACATACGACCATTATCGTATGCCTACTATAGCTAACTATGTTCAATAGCAGGTTACCGCCACATTCCATAGCAGGTTATACAACTAAAACCGTACAAGTCTCGTATTGTTTCTTTGGATTTCCAACGAATGATCAGGCCAAGGAACTTCCCATTGCCACATGAGAATACCTCTGGATGGACATCCCCGAGAACCAAACCGGATCTCTATCAACACAAGGCCGGGTTACCCCTAACTGAGTAACAACTGACCGAATATGCCATCCCCCGGTCCTTTGGGACCTTTCACCCGAGCGCTCGTAATCAATTCACACAATCATAACAAAGTGTTTTCAACATGAGTAAGTATCTGGGCTCCATACCATGATACCACCCTTTTGCAGAAGGAAATGCACATATCCTAAAGGGCGCTACCCCTCATAACCTTGCCGCATCTTTCCTGTTTTGACCATTCACGGGGTGTGAGGCTCGACGAAGTCACGTCCACAAAAACATACTTTATACAAAAGCCATGCTTTGGGTCAACAAATGATCATAGAAATGATCACCAGGATAGACGATCAAATAAACGATCCTATCACAAATAATCAACACAATGATCATTTACAGCAACACTCAGCATGTCACATTACCAAATTGGGAATATATCGCTGATAACATTCAACTACATAACCTCTGAGCTCGTACGTCTCAGAGAAGGGTGTTAAGCTAAAAGAATAAATTCTTCGCCACCAACAGAAATATATTTGAAAGAAATCGGCTTCATATCTCAATTTGTAATGTCAGACATACAATCCATACAAGTCTGTTCCGGGCTCGAACAAAACCGAAGGCACTTACAAAGAAGTCCTTGCAATCTGGATATTCACAATCCTGATCGGATTTCCCATCACATATGGAGAACTCAATACCGGAGCAACTCGGTGCAGAGTCAATCGACAGGTCATCCTATCGCTCTCGCAAATACCGGGTCTTCAACACCGATCTTCAATGCAATTCATAACGACGTATCACATATTCGGAATGGGTTATACGACCCCATGGTCCTTTCCCGGTTAACCCGAATAGTGAGCGCTTATTCAAAAATAAGTGTGTCATTCAAATTCAAGCAAATCACATCAATTACCCATTCAAAGGGAAATATTGATAGTCGGTTATTGAACTATCAATGGATATGCACACATCACCAGTTTACAAATAATTTTCCAAATTATTTATTTTCTAAAAATCATATCTTTACTAGATATATAATTTTCACACTTCAAAAATAAATCAATATTTATTTTTAAACAAGTTCCCCTTTCTTTTATAAATTCCATAGTGAATTTATATTTCAAAATATCTATGAATATACGATTTCAATTATTCATTTCAATTTATCTTCAAAAAGATAAATTCTCTAATATTCACTTTATATTGGAAAAAACATTTCCATACTTATTTATTCATAAGTAATTCACAAATTTTATTTATTTTCAACACTTGGAAAATATTCAATATACTTAAATCGAAATTAAGTATATATTTCATTCTTTAAGGAAATCATTCTCTTAAACATATTTATTTGGGCCAAAACGAATGTTGCATAAAACATCGTTACGACAACCCAAAATCACTAGTATAGGGATTCGAAATTAAAAATAGATATATATAAATCCCAATATTATACAAAACATTTCCTTTCGGAAATCATTTACTATAACAACAGTGTTATAGTCCACCATTTCCTTTTATTTCTCGAAAACGTCTATTTCAACAATAAATGTTGAAATCTATGGATTCGAATCTCAACACATTTAAAACATCGTTAGATCGTTTTAATTCTATTTAAAATATCACATTCTAAACATTTTCTTTAACATATTATTCACTATTCAAAAACGTGAATATACTACGTTAACAATTTTTTTCATCCTTTTATACATTTTATTTTAAAGTATTATTCACAGTCAAAAATGTGAATATAACTTCATTAATAGGTTTCAACAATTTACTTATCAAAATAAGTTGTTTACGAATTTATAAAACAACGTTTATAAATTCCTTTTCTATCCTATATTCAATTCATAACTCAATTATGTACCAAAGGTTCATATCATAAGTTAAATACTTAAAATTTATTTGTTTGCAAAAAAAATCGTTCCTTTGAACTTCATAATTATAAATCTTATAACTTATAAGATTCAATTATTTATCCAATATATTCTTTAATAATTTCACAAAATTTATAAATCTTACTATTTATAAATTTCATTTATAACTTCACCATTTATAATTTTATGAATTCCATTCGTTTACAAAATTCATTTTTACTTCATTCAAACACTTATAAAAATTCATTTTATAATGTCAATATTTCAATTTATAAATATCCATTTATAAATCTCTTAATATAAATCAATTTATATTATTCTTTAAAACGTCTTTAATCTCCTTTATTATTTCACCATTTTGATTCATAAAATAATTAAATTTTATAAATCCTATATTTAAACTTTTCACAATAAATTCTAAAATCCCGATTTTACTATTTTATAAAATCATTAGCATCATATTCTCAAAACCCAGTTTTTAACTATATTTCTCAAAAATCATAATTTTTATAACTTTAAAAATTATAACGTTTATTTATTTAAAATGGATCAATTCCAAAATTATTTTATAAAACGTATACTTGTCAAAAATCACTTTAAAAATCATTTTAAAAGTTTCAAAATTTGGTCCAATGATGCTACATACCAAATAGTCAATCACGACAACAACGACATCATATATCGATATGATAGTCAATCAAATATCAAAATATCTGAAATCAAATAAATATTGTTGAGGAATCCAGTTGGATCCCTCCAACCTGTTTTCCTGCATCACAAACATTAGCACAATACCAATTCCGCTCCAGTACGGAATTATCGCGGTATATGGGATTTAAAATATTATCCGCTTAATAGACGGCGCAATAGGGTCTCATCCGCTAACAAAAATGCGGGAAATCAATAACTCCAATATATACATATGCCAATATATATATATTACTATTATATATAATACCAATTTCACTGTTTATGAAATATTCGCGGTATATGTTTTTAATAAATAACCTCCGCTTACTAACGACGTATAATGTCTATTTTAACCATCAATAGATAACAATCATCATTCAAACATGCATTCAAATATTCTAAATCTAACTATTTAAAATAAAATCGAAACTGATTCGATTGAGTGAGAAGTTCTCACCTTGATTTTATTTCCGTTTTAGCGATTTATTTCGAATAAAATTAAACGGACGTTTAATTTTACCCAAAATTCTCACTAACTCCAAACAACTCCAATCCAATTTAATCGTGTAGTGCTCGTCCATACGATTCCAACGCAACTGGTTTCGTGCGTTTTCGACCTCGTATGAAAAAGATACGAATTTTTGAAGTTACACGAGTTTATAAAGCATATAAATTACAACCTAAATTATAATTTTCAAACCACACTAGCTCACTGCCGTTCGATCCAACATCATGCCATCATAGCCGCACGTATGCTTCTTCCCTTCCCCCATTCGAACGCGTTTTACAGGTGATAGCCGAACCCATAGCATAAACTAGGGTTAAATTTTTCTTCCTCCACGACGAGCTATGCAACGATCAGGATGCGCCATACGAAGCACCATCTCCTCCTCTACCCACGCCTGCCACCATGTGACACTCGGCCACCATATGCGCTTGGAAATGCGTGCGCAAGTTGCCACGGTCGGCCTCCCCAAGCTCCCCCTACGTTGCGCCAAAACCCATCATCACCATATGGATTTCAAGATCTCTCAGCGCTCTACAACATTGTAGTTAAGCATTTCTTGAATCGATGTGTGGATGGGAAGAGATTGAAGAAAGAATTTCGTGTGTTTCTGGCCTTTGAAGATAGTAGTGGCGGCTAGGTTTAGAAAATTAGGTTTTTTTTTTAATTTTATGAAGGGAAGGGTGCTATTTATAGAGTTTTGAACGACACTATTCATCCGGAAATTCCGAACTCCGATTTACGCGCCGTAACCAGCGTTTCTAGGGTTACCCCGCGTTCTGGACACAATGGAACAGGTTTCGAAAGCTAATTCGGACATCTGTGCGAGTTATGGCAACAAACGTTCAATTTAAATTAAACCGATTTAAACGATTTTCTAGGCGTTTTAATTTGTATCGGACAAACGGTAAATCCAATTGACACGAAATTTGAAACCTTACAATAATATCACATTACGGATCCGATGAAACTGGTTTCGTCGAAATCCGAGACTTTTTGAAAAATGGCTATTTTAACTCGCCAAATTAATATTAAAAATAATTCGATGCGTTTCGAGCTGCCACGATCAAACGATAACTCCGATTGACACGAAAATTGAAATCCGGTAATAACTAACTATTACGGATCCAATGGAACTGGTTTTGTTCAATTCTGAGACTGTTCAAAAATTGACTATTTTCACTAGTCGATTTAATATTAAAATATTCAATTTTCACAAATTAACTCTTAATTCGATTTTAAAAGTTCTAAAATATCATTCTAACTCCCATATGATAAAATAAAATTTTACAAATCATTTTCAATCATATTTAACCCAATTTTCAATTATTTCCATAATTTAACATATTAAATTATCGATTTAATTATCCAATTAAATCCAATAATTCGAATAAAATTTATTCGACTTATAAATTCACTTCTTAATATTTAAAATTAATTAAATATTCAAATTTTAAATAATAAAAATTCTGGGTCGTTACACATCAACTCGATCCCTATTTCAGAAAACAAACACCTACTGTCAACTCATATCATCAAGAGCTTCGAGACGGTATATATTTTGTCTGGGTTGGAGGAGTTTGAATTCTTTGATGTGGAATTTGATTTGAAATTTGAACTGGAATTCGTTTGTCTGCCAGTGGAAAGAGAAGGAGCAAATGGAATTGTCCGTACAGAAAAATGAGAAAAGAAAAAACCTAAGGTTTATAGCGAGGTATTTATAGTTAGGTCAGAAATAGAAAGAATGGACCAGATTGGTTCGGATAATTGAACGATGAACGACCCAAAATGATCGGTCTGTCTCCGAAACGAAAATGGATCAACCCATATATCAAAATATATGTTTTTAATAATTTTAAAATCAATGGAATAGGTTTTAAGTCCTAATTCCATCTTATGAAGAAGTTATGATTAAATCAACTTATTTCAAATTGATTTCAATTGATTTTAATTAAATTTATTTCTAGGCGTTTTGAGTCCGTACGATCAAATGACAAGTCCGATCGCTACGAAACTTAAAATCTTACCATAATTCACCGATATGGATCCGATGAAACTTGTTTTGTTAAAATCCGAGCAAGTGGCCAAAATGGCTATTTTTCAGTTAACTAAATAAATTAATACTAAATTAATTAAATCAAATTTTCAATTTCAATTCCATAATTAACAAATTTTATCATTTTTGATTTCTTAAATAATTACCATACTTTAAACAAATTTAGATGTCAATTAAAAGTTGATTAATTCATCAATTTCAGTGTTTTAATTTCAAATTCATTAAATTCAGAAATTATAAATTAAACTTCAAAAATCCATTTATTAAATTTTTAAACCTTGTTATTCAAGTCTTTTATTACGATAAGGATATAACTAACATTGGTTTATATCTTAGTGCATTAACATTTCCCAAATTCATCTTAATTTCCATTTACGTAATATTTAATTTCATTTAATTGCAATTAATACAATTATTATAATTTAAATTCCAATAAATGAATAAATCTTGATTTCAAATTTAAATTAACAAGCTAAACAAATAAGTAACATACAATAATTGTTACCGTTAACTTTTAATTACATTATAAGTTTATTACTTTCAAATAAAGGTTATAAATACTTACATAACACCAATTTTATTAAATTAACATTTAATATGTATTATTTCATTGGTTAATTCAAAATTTCCAGTTGATTTCCTCATATTCAATTTATAGCCAAGTATAATATATATAAATTATGTCAATATATAAGAAATTCATTTATTTTATTAATAATTAACTTAAATTGACATTGTTACCGTTCACTCCAGATATTGTTTCATTCATAACTCACAAATTTTTATTTATTTCAACATTAAATTGCAAAACTTAACTAAATTAATAATTTTTAATTATCGAAAATCGTGGGTCGTTACAGAATTAGAAGAAGAAATTTAAGAAGAAGAAAATGATTTGCCAAAATTAATCATTATTCTTCCTTTCATTACATTTTTTTCGGACAATCAAAGAATGTCAAGTAGGGGATATCTCCAATATACAATTGATTAAAAAAATGAATCAAGTTTCATGGCCTTTAAGCATTCACTATTCTTTGATTAAAGCATTAAACTTTTTCTAGCAACAACCAAGAAATATGTCAGGTTGCTTGATAATACCATTGGTAAGAGAATAATTTTACATTCTACTATTATAATAAATTGTGAAATAACATTATATACACATATATATATATATATATATATATATATATATCAGTATTTTTTATGTGAACACGTGGACATGATGAAGCCAAGGAAGGAATGGTTGAAGGACTTAGCAAGATTTTCTAAATGGTCACTAAATGTGATGAAGAACATAGTCTCAAAAGATTATTTAAACAATATGGAAAGTAAAAAAGGTATGTACATCTAATGCTGATTGTTACTTATTTTTTTTAGATTTTATGTATATAATACATGCATATAAACAAAAAAAATGCTAGATGATGATAGCATTATTAAAAAAATTCTACATAGTACTTGCAATCTTTTTGGCGCATTAGATTACGCAAACATACATATAAATAGAAAAAAAATGCTAGAGGATGATAGCAGTATAACATAATATCCAATATAAAAATTTAGAATACAGAAAATATTTTTTTTCTACATCTTCATTTATAATATTTATGCATATAATTTTTAGGAAATTGTTATTTAGTTTATCCCAGTTAATTATGGAAGATGTTAATGTTATCTTGAATGATTTTTTACTCATTATTGACATTCAAAAATGATTCGCATGTTACTAAAATAGAATCATTAGTAGAAAACGCTACGTAATTTTAGCACTAATAAAATCCGTGATGCTCGTTGAATACAGATCTCAATTGGACTCAAAAATACAATAGTCAAAGATAGGCTACAACTAGTATGACAACCCCCCTTTCATTCCATAGAAAGACTTATCGCAATTTAGACAGAAATAGGTAGAAAGAAATGGATAGAAAGAAAGACTAAACAATCATCAGAATCTCACAGCGAAACGGAAAAATATATATTACATCACATAGATATTACATAATATTCATTATACATCAGAGTCATTTAGTTACAACATCATATTAGACAGTCGTGATGACCTGCCTATTCATTACAACCCAAAATGCAAAAAAAGATACTAACACAGCGGAATAGATATATATATAGGTACGGCAAAATCTCCTGCACCAAGTCTTTTTCAAAAAAGGTCAAGCCAACCAGAATCACTTGACTACTCATAAAAATTTGAGTATCCAAGAGTTTAAGAAAATAGAAAATAAACTCCGGGTTAGACATGGGTCTGGTGTGAGTAAACGGTTTAAGTTGTTTAACTCGAAAATCATTTGAAATCAAAGGTATCTCGTAAGACTCTCTGAACATAAACACAGACAAGTTTTTCCCTTACAATAGCCAAAACATTTGATAGGAAATCTAGTTATATTATAGTAGTGTCTAGGGATTTCAAAAAAAATTATTCACATAGCCGAAATTGTTACATTCATTAAATTCCAACATACTAGGTATACAATCAAGTCCGAGGTCACTTATTGGAGATTGGATTCCATACAATGGCAGGGCTACTGGAGTACCGCCCATCATAGTACCTGGTCTAGATCAGAGTACCGAGAATCCACCCTGATCCCTAGCAACACAAGACCGGAGCTACCCCTTACTGGATATTCTGAATAAGACAACCCCACGGTTGTGGCCAACAACTACCCACACAGCCGAAAAAGGGACATCTACACAGGGGAAAATCTTATCCATCTTGGGTGCTACCTACTTAGCCTTGCTGCCGCTCGCTTATTTAGCCATTCCCGGTTGATGAGGCTTGAGGCTACAATTACCTTTATAGCACACATATCTGAATGCTTATCATCCTCCATTGATTATGATCTGATAGCATTTGTCCATAAAAGTCCGTTCCGGGTCTGAACGGAACCGAAGACACTATCTATGTTACACTCGTTTCGAAATCACCCTTAGAGTTAACGAAAAATAGCCCTTGTATTTTTAATCTTCATTCGCGATCTTCACTTGAGATTTCATGACCTATAACTTATTTTGGATTGGCATGTTTTTCGGATAAAAATTTGATATCCGATCCGGGTCTCATCGAAATCCAAACGCTGTCTTTTAAGGCCAAGTTGTTTAAGTTAGAACAATTTAGTTAAAATTCAGTATACATATTCACATAGAAATTCATCACAGATAGCTATTCGAATAAATGATTCACATTTATCAACAGTTCAATCCAAAGCATTTCATATCGCAGAATATTACAAATTAACACACTGGAGACATTAAACAATCAAAACATTCAATACAATTTAACCATGCATAAGATAGATAACTGGTCACACCATTTCTAATTAATTTAATTTAATTAGTTATAAATCCAGCTTAATTGTCATTAATTAATTACAAGCCATTTTATTTATTTTAATTAATTATTGGAACTAATTAATTATCATTTGCAATTACTTAAGACCTTAATTAATTAAAAAGTTTAAACCTTTTATCTTACCATTTTACTTAATTATTATTTAAGTTTATTTAATAAACCTTTGGAATTAATTTATTATTAGCATATAAAATAACTAGGATCTTAAATTAATTAATAATTAAAAACATTTTACTTTCTTTAACCATCTACTTAACTACATTATTTAATTTCATTTTAAATAACTTAGGAATTAAATAAAATAATGGATGATATAATAAAATACTCTAAATTTAATTAATTTAAGTTAAAATCTATCATATAACCTTTACCAACCCAAATATCAAGTAAAACATTAACATTTAAAGAATTGGTTAAGAAAATTGTTTTAAAACTTGTTTAATTTTTACTTTAAAAACCTGCTAATACTCTAGTGTACAGACCCGAGTCAATCCCTATACTAACCCGAGCCCAAACCCAACACTTCTTCTTTTCCTTCCTTTTTTTAAAACTTGTTTTTGTTTTAACTTTTGAAATTTTTTTATTACACTCATGCGCAGTCTCGAGCCCAACTAATAAGCAAACTCGAGCCAAAACCTTTCTTCCCCAAGCTCTCTCCTTCTCTTTCTATTCCTATAGCAACCCAGCCCAGACACACTAACACTCATGCACATGCACACACGATCATCGTCTCTCCGATCAACGCCGCTCCCACCATCAAATCGATGACGACACACACGGCCGTTCCCACTACTCAAAAACCAGATATCACCTTCCAAATCGAATTCGAGCAAAATCGAGTACCACCTGAACCAAACCCGACCCAAAGATCCACCATACAACATCACCTTCAAATCATCTGAAGCCTCGCCTAGAGCTGCGCCAGCCCTTCATCATCCTTTCCCCCACCTCCGATTAAAGTCCGATGCGATGAAGACGCTGCATTGGCCTCGAAACCAACGTTGTCCAAGTCAGGGTTTAAACCCAACTTCACCACCGTCTCGCCACCATGGTGATCTTAAAAATCAAAGGCCATTTTACCCAAACACCTCGACCCCCGAGCTACCTCCAGCAGCGAACTTGACCTTCCACCCTCCATCGATCACCTGAAATCGACGAAAATCTCGTTCCGTTCAACTCGCAAATTCTACCCAGATTCAAACTTAAAAATCATGAAATTATTTTTAAAAATCATGGTTTTCAAAATCAAACCTGATGATATACGAAAATCTTGAAAAGATGAAAGTCAAATTTCTGGGTTGTTTTGATTTTTACTGTAACTTCTTATTTCCCATTAATTACTTTCTAATTACACTTATGAAAATTTTCAAAAAACAAGATTTAGTTAATACAAACATTTTTCCTTTAAACATCTTAATCGAATATGGTTTATATGAAGAAGATTCAAATTTTGAGTATGTTTGGTCTGTTGAAAACTAAACAGAGACATGCTTACATATATGCGCACGGTACTCATACTTATATACATGCAAGCATATTTATACATTCGTGCGAACATTTCACAACATTACACTCATTATCTATCACATGCATCAGATAAATTAGTAGATTTGGTTTAAACGGTGAATGATCACTCACTATAAAATGGTTTGAATAGAGAAAAGCTTTTTGAAAATCCGAAAACTTGATTTTGATCTTTGAGATTGCAAGCTTGAATTTGATCTGATCTTATTTTAGTTGAGTTGATCTTGCATCTTTGCTTTAGTTTGAAATTTGGAAGAGTTGTTTGGTGTCTATTATATTTTTCTTTCTCTGGTTTTATTTTTTCCTTTTTTTTTGTAAAATGAAAGATAAAGAAAGGAAGGAGATATATATAAGTGTAAACTATAAACAACCTTGTTTCTTTTTTACTTTTTATTTATATTTTTTTTAAATGAAGAAAGATAATAAATTAGACACTTGTACACAAGACCTCCATCTAGCTTACAAATGTCTAATGCATGTATTTATATTTATTTATGTTTTTATATTATGTTTATATTTTTATTTATACAGTTTCTTTTTATTTATTTTATGTTTACTTAATAAGATAAAGTCTTTTATTCATTCCCATTTAAAAGTTAAGCTATTTATACTTTAATTAATAACTATATATGTATATTAGTTTTAATTTATAGAGTTTTTAAATCCAATTTATTTTTAAGATATACATATAGAATTTCAAATCATAGTTTTATTTTCAATCTACATATATATAAACAATAGTAATTTGAAAACACATATTTATTTGTTTGAAAGAATTAGTTTGCAAATTTTAAATTAGAAAATCATTAAATTAATATTGCCAAAAATCCCGGGTTGTCACATTCCTTTCTCCTTAAAAGAATTTAGTCCTTGAAGTATAAAGCAAAAGATAATCAAAAGCTTTATATTCAACAACAAAGCATACACATCAGCCATATGCTAACAACCAAAGCAAATAATTCATTCAAACAAATGGTCCTAGCTATCCTGACAAAAATTCGGATAAGCTTTCCTAATGCTATCTAGATCTTCCCAGGTACAATCTCTGGGATCCTCGCTCCATTGAATCTTAACCAACTTCGCCACTTTGTTCCTGAGCTGCTTCTCATCTCGATCCATATTCTGAACTGGATGCCTGACCACAGTTAAGTCCGGTTCGATCTCTAAATCTTCCTGGACTGCTGGTTCTACAACCAGTGATGGTCGTACATGTACTTCCTCAGATGAGATACGTGAAATACATTGTGAATCCTAGCCATCCGGTCTGGTAATTCAATCCCGTAGGCCAAAGTACATATTCTCTTGAGAACACGGAAAGGTTCGATATATCTCGGGGCTAGCTTTCCCGCCTTACCAAATCTAATCGCTCCTTTTATCGGGGAAACCTTGACAAATACCAAATCTCCGACTTCGAATTCAATTTTCTTCATCTCTTGTTTGCATAACTCTTCTGACGATCCTAGGTTTCCTTCATCTTTTCTTGATCTATTCAACCTTCGTAGATGCCTCCCGCATCAAATCTGGACCAAGAACAAGTCAATCTCCCGATTCTACCAAACAAGATGTTGATCTATAAGGTCTTCCGTACAAAGCTTCATATGGAGCCATCTCAATAATTACCTGATAACCATTATTGTACGAGAATTCTACCAAGTGCAGATGGTCCTCCCACGATCCGCCGAAATCCAAGATACAGGCTCTCAACATATCTTCAAGAATGCGATTCAACCTTTCTGTTTAACCGTCGATTTGGGGATGATAAGCTATACTTAAATTCAAACTTGTTCCAAGAGTTGTCTGTAGAGCTTCCCAAAATTTGGTGGTAAAAATTGGGTCACGGTCACTTACTATGCTGATGGGAATTCTGTGCAACCTTGCGATCTCTTTCAAGAAAATCTCTGCTAATGAAGCTGCAGTTCTGTTTGCCTTAATTGGGATAAATTGGGCGCTCTTGGTCAGCCTGTCTACGATTACCCACACTCCATCATTTCCTTTCCTAGTTCCTAGCAACCGTCGATGAAGTCCATTGATACAACTTCCCATTTCCAATTAGGAATCTCAAGAGGTTGCAACAATCCTACAGACTTCTGTTGATTACCCTTCACTTCTTGACAGATCACACATCCATTTACGAAGGCAGAAATATCCTTCTTCATCCCTTTCCCCAGAAAACTATCCTCGTATCCTTATTTATCTTTGAGATCCCTAGATGGATGCTTAACCTAGAGCGATGACCCTCTAACAAAACTTCCTGCCTAAGATCATTGATATTCGAACATAGATTCTTCCATTGATCCTCCAAGTTCCCTGGTCATCGATCTTGAAACTGGTGCACTGTCCATTCTTAACTTTCCTAATGATTGCTCTCAAACTCCTATCCTTTCCTTGCTTGCTTGTAATCCTTTCTAATAGAGTCGGAGTAACTTCCATGATGGCCAAAGTCACATTTCTACTCAAAGCGTCTGCCACAACATTTGCTTTCCCCGGGGTATAGAGAATATCCAGATCACATGATGCCAAGAATTCCCTCCATCTCTGCTTCCTTAGGTTCAAATCTTTCTGGGAGAAATGATACTTTAAGGGTTTATGATCGGTGAAAAGCTCGAACTTCTCACCCAACAGATAGTGCCTCCAAATCTTCAAAGCAAAGACGATACCAGCAATTTCAAATCATGCGTAGCGTAGTTCTTCACATGAGGCTTCAACTGCCTACTCGGGTACGCAATCACTCTTCCATTCCGCATCAGCACAACGTCAAGCCCTACTCCACAAGCATCGATGTAAACTTCGAACTTACTCCTTCCATTTGGAATGGCCAGAATAGGTGCACAAGTCAACCTTGCCTTGAGATACAGAAATGCCTCTGCACACTTAGGAGTCCATTTAAACTTTGCTCCCTTCCTGGTCAGTTTGGTCGAGTAGGAGGAAATCTTAGAGTAATCCTGGATGAATTTCCTGTAGTAACCCGCCAAGCCAAGAAAACTGCGAACTTCCATAAGAGTTTGTGGTTGCTTCAACTTTTGAACAGCTGCTACCTTGGCCGGATCCACAGAGATGCCTTCTTCAAGTACGATGTGTCCCAAAAATCTTACTTCTGACTTCCAGAAATGACACTTCGAAAACTTTGCTTTTAGGAAATGCCTCCTCATTGTCTCCAATACTATTTCCAAATGACGCTTATGCTCCTCCTCTGATTTGGAGTAGATGAGAATGTCATCGATGAACACAAGCACAAACTTGTTCAACACATCCCGGAAGACACGGTTCATCAGATCCACAAAATAATCTGGAGCATCGGTTAGCCCAAAAGGCATAACCAGCCACTCATAACAATAGTTGGCTCCTTTGAACGCAGTCAAGGGTATACTATCTTCAGCTACCCTTAGCCGGCGAAAACCCGAAGCTAGAACCAATTGGGAGAAAACAATCTCCCCATGAACTTGATTAAAAAGATCATCAATACGAGACAAGGGATACTTATTTCTAATGGTTACCTTATTCAATTCCTGATAGTCTACACAAAATCTTAATGACCCATCTGATTTGGTCACAAGTACTACAGCAGAACCCCATCTAGAACGACTAGGTCCGATTAATCCTCTCTCTAAGAAATACCGAGTCTGCTTCACTAATTCCTCTCTCTAGGAGACATCCTTCTACTTGGTTGAACCACCAGTATCGCTCTTGGAACTAAGTCGATATGAAACTTAATCTCTCGATGCGGGGGCAAACCTTTGACTTCTTCGAAGATATTTGAAAAATCTTTGACAACTTCGATGGTTCCTACTTCTTCTTGAGATGCCTCGAGTCCATGCAAAATACTACCTAGGTAGATTCCTAAACTATTGCAAGTCACTTTTTCAATCCTTCCTAATTTGGTTTCCAATATTAATATTCTCTCGTCACAAATCAGAACAGCTTTATGCTTGTCTAACCAACCCGTTCTCAAAATAAGGTCAAATCCTTTAAAATCCAATACAAATAGGTCGCACGAGAAACTATGGGATAGGTAAGAAATTCTTAGACCTTTATAGATCATATCTAACTTAGTTACTCCCCCTATGGGATTTGATACAAAAATAGGGTAGTCCACGACACTACACATAAGGTGAAATTTCTCTACCGTTTCCAAAGAAATAAAACTAAAGGAAGCACTAGAATCAAACAAAACTCTAACATAAATGCCATCTAAATGAAAAGTACCTTCAAGAACGCCTTTGCCTTTCCCATCAGTATAAATTGACGGTCCACCTTGAATAGAAAGCACTTTTTTTGGTTGGCAAGCTTTCACCATATGCCCGGGCTGTTGACAATTGAAACATAAAGACTTCTGAACCATCGCGGAAATGGGTCCCCTCTGCTACTGCTTCAGAGCTTTACCTCTAGGACATTGCAAAATGACCTTCCTATTAGCACACATAACATTTCCGAGATGCATTGTTGCTCCAGGTTTCCCTTCACCCTTAATCAAAGGGATAATTACTTAGTATAAGTAATTAATGGATAGTTAATGATTTTAATTAATTTAAGATCATTAACTAGTGATTATGAAATAATTAATTAATGTGATTATTTTAAAATAATTAATTAGATTAGATTAATTAAGATAATCATTTGTGAATTAGTCAAGTATAATTACTTAATGTAATTTATAAAATATAATTACTTAGTGAAGTAATTATTGGATAATTACTGAATGTAATTAATTGAGGCTAATTACTGTGAGTAATTAATTAAAAAGGGAAATCACTTAATGTAGTAATTAGAGAATAATTATTTATAGGAAGTAATTAAGAATTAATCACTTAGTGTAATTAATTAAAGTATTAATTGATGCAATTAATAGAGGGTTAGTTAAGTAATTAAAGGTAATTAATTACTGAATGTGATTTATTAAGGTTAATTAATGTCATTAATTAAAGATTGCTTATTGAATGTAATTAATTAAAGGAGTAATTAATTAATAAATGAAAGTAATTTGAGGATCATTAATTAAATAATTTATGAGAATAATTAAAGGTTAATTAATGGTTAAGATTAACTAAATTATGTAATTAATTAAAGGTTAATTACTTAATGTAATTAAAGAGTAATTAATCAAGAATGATTAATTAAAATGGATAATTAAGGGATAATTATTTAATGTAATTAAAGAGTAATTAATCAAGAAAGATTAATTAAGGTAGATAATTAAGAGATGATTAATTAATTAATTAATTTGTAATTATTTAATGTTAAATAAGCATGATTAATGTAATCTAAGTGATTAAAAGTTAGTAATGAATTTAATTAGAGATTAATTAAATTTAGTTAAGAACGAATCAATCTTGCTTATGAATGATTGAATGATATTGGATGTTTTGGATGAGATATCTCTGATATGTGCTGCTTTGTGATGTTAGATGTTTGGTTGAATTAGATAAGAATTATCTATCTGTGATAATGTGAATCATCTATCTTGATATGTTATTCTGAATATAAGTTAAAATGTTTAAACCTTTAAACAACTTGGACATTAAAAAAGCATTTTGGATTCGGTGAGATCGGGGTCGAATTTTTGAATTGGATATCCGAAAATCACACCGATCCAAATTAAACGATAGATCGTGAATCTCATGTGAAGTGAAGACTCGAAGTGTAAGGACTATTTGTCATTAAAAACTCTGAGGGTGATTCCAATACGAGTTTAACGGAGATATTACTTACAGTTTCAAGATAAAGATTCAGAGTGCAAGGGCTATTGTCCTTAACTCTTAGGGTGATTCCAAGATAAGTGTAACGAGATAGTGCCTTCGGTTTCATTCGAACTCGGAACGAACTTGTATGAATTGAATGCTTTCAGAACATCGTCAGGAGGGTGATGAGCATTCTAAGATAGATGTGTTCTATTAATTTAATCGCAGCCTCAAGCCTCATCAACCGGGAATGGCTAAAACAGGGGAGGTGCAGCAAGGCTAAGTGGGTCGCGTCCAAGTAGGACGAGATTTCTCCTATCTAGAGGTCCCTTTTTATTTGTCTTAGTGGGTAGTTGGAATCGCGAACATCTGCGGGGTTGTCTTGTTCGGGACTATCCAGTAAGGGATGATTTCGGCCTCATGTTGCAAGAGATTTATGGTGGATCCTCGGTACTCTGATCTAGACCAGGTATTGTGACAAACGGTACCCCAGTAGCTCTGCCATTGTATGGAATCCAATCTCCAATAAGTGCCCTTCGGTTTTGATTGTATAACCCACTTTGTGGCTAGTATGCTGGAATTTAATTAATGTTACAATTTCAGCTATTTTCTATTTTACTTGAAACCCCTAGACACTATTATAATATCACTGGATTTCCTATCAAATATTTTGGTTATCGTAAGCTAAAAACTTTTCCATGTTTATATGTGGGAAGTCTTACGAGATACCTTTTCTTTCAAAGGATTTTCAAGTTAAATAATTTTAACCCGTTTACTCACACCAGACCCATGTCTGACCCGGAGTTTATTTTTTATTTTACTAAATCTTAGGTACTCAAATTTTATGAGTAGCCAAGGGATTAAGGTTAGCGTTGACGAATTCTGGAGGAGATTTGGAGCAGGAGGCTTCAGCGTGTAGATATATTATGGTTCTGCTGTGCTAGTGTTTGTGTTTGTATCTCTGTGATATCTTGGATTGTAATGATAGACAGGTCTTTATAACTGTCTAATTTGAATTTTATAAGCTGTGTAACTCTTATATATATGATACTATGTAATATCTTATTTGATCTAATATATTTTATTCGTTTCGCTGTGCGAATTTGGTATTGTTAGTTCTTTCTTTTCTATCTTTTCTTTTCTATCCCTTTCTTTCTTAAATCATGATGTGTCTATCTGTGGAATGAAAGATGGGTCGAGACAGTTGGTATCAGAGCTATAGGTTGAGTGAATACCTAGGCTTTGGAGTGATTTCTATCTTGAGAGAGCGTACTTGTATTATATATATATTATATATATATATATATATTCCTACCTAATATGTTGGGTTACCTGTGTGGGTTTTCCAACATAAGTTATATAAGAAGATGGGGTAGTGGTGTGTGTAGCACAACTACCACAAATGGTAGCGGCCCTATTGCTGAGGCTGGAGATGTATCAGTCAAGACTGTAGACCCAAGACCATCTCGATGAGTTTTGCAGCTTGGTATAAGGATTTCATCAATCTTAGGGAAAGTCTTTTTAAGGATTCAGAGTCCATCATTGAAGTGTGACCTTGGTTGCGCTCGTGTGAGCAGATTTTCAAGAGTTTGGATCTTTTGGATGAGCAGAAGAGAGTGATGGTATCTTGGCAACTTCAGGAAGGAGCAGTTGCGTGGTGGGATGCAGTTTCCATGGAAGTTCCCTTAAGATGTTTTCTTTTGGAGCAAGTTTATGGTGGTATTTGAGATGCAGCTTATTCCTGCCGCAGGGAAGACTCTGCTGTTTAGGAATCTTTTGGATCTCAAATAAGGGAGTTTTATCTGTATTGGAGTATAAGACTAAGGTCTATGAGTTGCTTCGCTAAGGACATGGTCTCATTGTCACCCCCTTAAGAAGAGTAAGTTGTTGGTGTTTGATTTGAGTCTCGAGTTTCTTGAAAGTTGGCCGCCCATCTCAAATGGCTCTTTTATCGAGTTAGCTGATATGGTATTAAGGTTTAAGGAGCTTTTAGATAAGGAAGTTTTGGCATTTGGGGCAGCAGTTGCAACTCGGAGTTGTTTTGTGGGCCTGTAGGAAGGTCATCTGGTTAAGTAGTGTCCTAAGAGATGGAGTTCAGCAGCAGCTGAGTGGACCACCAGAATTTTCTTCTGGTAGGTAAGGAATTCTTGAAGGATTGACCTTATTTGGAAAAGCTGTTCAAGTAGTGAGGAAAAAATAGTTTCTTTGGAATTTGAATTGGGTAGGATCGCAAAAGTGACTTGCGATAATTCAAAAAATTCTCAGAGTAATCTTTTGCATAAGATCGAGGCATCTCAAGAGAAGGTTGAAGCTATCCAAGTAATCAGAGATTTTTTGGATGTCCTTGAGGAAGTTTGAAGTTTGCCCGCTTTGGAGATTGAGTTCCATATCGATTTGGATTCCAAGAGTAATACCGATGGTTCAACTTAGTGGAAGGATGGCTCCTAAAGAGAGGGGTATTGGTGAAGCAGCTCAGGATTTCTCGAAGGACGATTAATCTAACCTAGTTTTCTAGTTGGGTTCTGTTGGGGTGTTTGTGATCGAGTCGGATGGGTCACTAAGATTTATGGATCTGATGAACAGAGTTTTTGAGATATGTTGATTAAGTTTGTGCTCGAGTCCATCAATGGTATTCTCATCTATTCCAGAAATCAGAGTTATGCAGCGGAAGCGGGGTAGCGAATGTTCTAGAATAGAAGCAATCGGAAGTATGTAGTTTTCTTGGATTAAAGGGTTTTTACAGGAAGTTTAAATGGACCTCTAAGTGTGAAGAAGTTTTTCAGGATTTTAAGGTTGGTTGTTGAGTGCATCTGTTATGGTTATCTGGATAGGAGAAGTAAGTTCGTAGTCCACCGATGCTTATGGAGCAGAATTTGTGTTCTAGATGTCGGCGGATCTTGGGAGGACCCTTTTGTTGGGTAGAATCCAGAGAATGGCTTGTTTTTAATCCAATTGGTTTCAAGAAGCATCAACAAAGGTTAAGCTGATCAAGAAGGATGTAGGCAATCCGGTATTGTCAGAAGGAGTTATGTAGATAAGATAGATGAATTTGGAATTCAAAGTTGGAGATTTGGAATTTGTTTAAGTTTTCTTCGATCGAAGAAGCAATGAATTTGGTAAGTCTGGAAAGCTAGCTCAGAAGTATATTAGATTTTTTTTCTGTGTTCTCGAAAGGATAAGTTCTTTGGTCTTCAAGATGGGATTGCCAGTTCGCATGACTGGGATTTACAAGGTATTTCACGTATCTCTGAGGGAGTACATATATGATCCATTACTGGCTATGGAACAAGTAGTCAGGAGAATTTGGAAGTTGAGCTGTGCTTGAGTGTGGTCTGATATCTTGTTCAAATTTGTCGATCTAGAGGAGAAGGAGCTCTGGATCATGGTGATGTAGCTAGTTAAGGTTTTGTAGAGCGAGTATCCCAAAGATCTGTACCTAGGAAACTTTAGATAATATTAGGAAGGTCTATCCTGATTTGTGTCAGGATAACTAGGTTTGTTTGTTTGAATAAATTGGTTTCTATGGTTGTTAGAGTATGATTGATATGTATGCTTTGTTAAAAATTAAAACCTTTGTTGGATTATTGAATTATCTTTTCTTTTGAATTTCGGGAACGAAATTCTTTTAAGGGGGAGGAATGTAATGACCCAGAATTTTGGGCAATATCAATTTAATAATCTTTATTAATATTTGAACTGGCTTGATAATTTTCTTTTTATAATCATTTAAATTAGCAAGTTTATTCTTTTAAAAGCTAATAAATTGGTTTGACAATCTTATTTTATAAAAATTTAATTGGTAATTTTTTTTTCAAAGCTAATATTAAAATGTATTCTAATTATAATGTATATTTTGTATATGTTGTAAATAGGAAATCTTTGGTTCTAATAAAAGGTATGTTTTCAAATTGTAATATATATGTATATATATATTGTGATTTAAAGTTATATTTTAAACTTCAATATAATAATTTTCAAAGCTAATATTAAAATATGTCTCTATTTATAATGTATATATATTTTTGTATATATTATAAATAAAAAAGCTTTGTTTTGAATTAAATAAATAAAAACATGTGTTCAAAATTTAATATATATTTAGTAATTTGGAAGTTTTGATTTAATTTGATATGGAACCTTTCAAAGCTATTTAAAAGTTAACTATATATTCTAAAACACTTGAGGTAAATATTTATTTAAAAGCAATTTAGCTTAAGTTTGAAAATAAGCTTTAATTAAATGTTCATTTCTTTCTTTAAAAATTTAACATGAGATAATATGGTTTGTAAATACATAAAAGTTTAAAATAAAATCCACAAATATATATAAAAACATATTAAACATATAATAAATTTATTTATTCAAAACATAAGTAATATATATATATATAAATCTACATAAACTCACATTTGTATTATATATATAGATTTAAAAGCTCATTAATAAATTGTAAACATAATATACATTTAAACAAAACACATAAACATAAACTTAAGTAATTAAATAAAGAGAAAATTTTAAACATTTGTAAATATTTTAAGATGCTTTGGATATTTGTATAATAATGGAAGTATGCATTGACATTTGCCTAATTTAAATTAACAAGTGGCAATGCATTTTTTTTTAAAAAAATTAAAATTTTTAATGTAAGTGTTTAGAGATATTTAGCCGTTCATTTTTCTCTTCTCAAACCATCTTCTTTCTTCTTCATTACCTAAATTAAAAACTGAATACAAAAATCAAAAGAAAATGAAAGCAAATTCAACAACTCATCAGTTTTAAAGCTTCAACACACCAAGATGAAAATTCAACTCAGCAATTATAGAATCAAATTCAAAAAGAAATACAACAAAAAAACAGTGCAGTTCAAAACTAAGGAAGATCAAATTGAAATGAATCAAGTTCTAGATTTTCTCAAATAAATTTCTAGAACAAAGAACAGAGCTTGCTCTCTGTTTTCCTTCTGAAAATGGTGAGTAAACATTTATTTAAAAACAGGTTTTAAATCTGAATTTAAACTTTGATGTAAGTCTTGTTGTTGGCATGAATATCTGGTTTGAAATGCATTTATATATATGAACTGTCTGTGTATATGTTGATGTATGCTTCTCTGTTGTATGTACAGAAACCATTTCCTCATCAAAAATTATTTTCTTCCAAATGAATTAGTTTTAGACCATGATGTTTAAAAGAAAAGGATTGTAACAGGTTAGTGTAAATTTTAAAAATGATTACAGGAATTTACATTAGGTTTCGATTTTAAAAATAAAATAAAAATTTCAGTGAAAATTGAAAATGGGTTAACATCGGTCAAGTTAATTTCAGTTTTTGATTATACAATTTGATTCGTGAGGCAAAATAATGAATTATGATGGGAATATCATGATTTTTAGTTAGGAAATTATTGAGATATCCTAGGTTGTTTGATTTTAGGATTATCAGTAATTGCCGACGATCTATGTTGAAATAGAGCTTGGAGTTGATGTCGAAAATGGCTGGAGGGTTCAGAGCACTGGAAAATTGATCGGATATTATATAGTTTATTATAGAGGACAAGGGAAGGTGATCTAGCATTCTAGTGTGGTTTTTGGTCGTGTGGAATGTCAAGGTGATCTCGACGACATTGTCGCATCGGGCTCAATCGCTAGCGCTGGGATAGTTGTGTGGGTCAATGGCGGTGCTAAGGTCGGAGGGACGTGGATTCCGGTGGTCTTGATCATCGTGGCGAACCATTTTGGTCGAGGTGGTTTGGGTCTGTGTCGTTCGATTTACTCGATTTGATTTGATGGTGAGATTCACCGATCTGGGTGAATGTGAGTGTCGGTGAGGGTGTCGATGGATTGTCGAGTATTCCAGCGTCGATCTACGGTGGTAGGAGCGACTATGCATATGTACAGTGCATGTTGATGTGCTTGGTTTTGTTTCGAATTGGGAAGATGATGTTTCCCTCAGTTTCAATCTCAGGTAGATGCTAGTGTGACTCGAAGTAGAAGTAGAAGGGGAGACTCATGAGTGTCTCGGGGTTTCAGTGTTTTAGCTCGGGTTGTTTTGATTACGTGTTCAGGTTTAAAATTTTAAATTAGCTTATTTCAGGGTTTTAGAATTTTAAATGGAATTGTATCAGATTTAAAAAGTTAAAGGGAAATATGCAGATTTGTAAAGAATTAAAGATTTTAACAATTTTAAAGTTTTAAATAATTTAGATTTAAAATAAAAAGAAATGTTTGTTAGATTTTAAATGTGTGTATTTTTTTAAATTTTTTGGTTAAGTGAACTATTTAACAAGTTTTAAATAAATTTCCAAAGAAATGGAATCCATATCTTCCAAAATAAAATTATAATACAAGCTTTAAAATTTATTAAAGTGATTAAGTTTTCTTTAAGGATTTAAAAGTTTAAAACAAGTTAATTGTTTATTATTGTTTTCTTAAAGGTAAATTATATATTTTAATTACGATATTGATTTCTAAATATTTTCTAATAAGTTTAATAAGTAATTAATCAAGATTAAGGAATTATCTTTAATTGAGGATGAGATTTGTTAAAGATAATTAATTAGGGAAATTTATTAAAAGTTAATCACTTATTAAAATTAATAAGAGTTAATTAATGAATGATTAATAATCAAAGGGTAATTACTTAGTATAAGTAATTAATGGATAGTTAATGATTTTAATTAATTTAAGATCGTTAACTAGTGATTATGAAATAATTAATTTATGTGATTAATTTAAGATAATTAATTAGATTAATTAATTTAGATAATCATTTATGAATTAGTTAAGTATAACTACTTAATATAATTTATAAAATATAATTACTTAGTGAAATAATTATTGGATAATTACTGAATGTAATTAATGGGGGCTAATTACTGTGAGTAATTAATTAAAAAGGGAAATCACTTAATGTAGTAATTAGAGAATAATTACTTATGGGAAGTAATTAAGAATTAATTACTTAATGTAATTAATTAAAGGATTAACTGATGCAATTAATTAAAGGGTTAGTTAAGTAATTAAAGGTAATTAATTATTGAATGTGATTTGTTATGGTTAATTAATGTGATTAATTAAAGATTATAATTAAAGGAGTAATTAATTAATAAATGAAAGTAATTTGAGGATCATTAATTAAATAATTTATGAGAGTAATTAAAGGTTAATTAATGGTTAAGATTAATTAATTTATGTAATTAATTAAAGGTCAATTACATAATATAGTTAAAGAGTCATTAATCAAGAATGATTAATTAAAATGGATAGTTAAGGGATAATTACTTAATGTAATTAAAGAATAATTAATCAAGGAAGGTTAATTAAGGTAGATAATTAAGAGATGATTAATTAATTAATTTGTAATTATTAATGTTAAATAAGCAGGATTGAGGTAATCTAAGTGATTAAAAGTTAGTAATTAATTTAATTAGAGACTAATTAAATTAATTAAGAATGAATCAATCTTGCTTATGAATGATTGAATGATATTGGATGTTTTGGATGAGATATCTCTGATATGTGCTGCTTTGTGATGTGAGATGTTTGGTTGAATTAGATAATATGAATTATCTATCTGTGATAATGTGAATCATCTATCTGTATATGTTGTTCCGAATATAAGTTAAAATGTTTAAACCTTTAAACAACTTGGACACTAAAATGGCGTTTTGGATTCGGTGAGACCGGGATTGGATTTTCGAATTGGATATCCGAAAACCACACTGATTCAGATTAAACAACATGTCATGAATCTCAAGTGAAGTGAAGACTCGAAGTGTAAGGACTATTTGTCATTAAAAACTCTAAGGGAGATTCCAATGCAAGTTTAATGGAGATAGTACTTACAGTTTCGAGATGAAGATTCAGAGTGCAAGGGCTATTGTCGTTAACTCTAAGGGTGATTCCAAAATGAGTGTAACGAGATAGTGCCTTCGGTTTCGTTCGAACCCGAAATGAACTTGTATGGATTGAGTGCTTTCAGAACATCATCAGGAGGGCGATGAGCATTCTAAGATAGAGTGTTCTATAAATGTAATCATAGCCTCAAGGCTCATCAACTGGGAATGGCTAAAACATGGGAGGTGCAGCAAGGCTAAGTGGGTCGCGCCCAAGTAGGACGAGATTTCCCCTGTCTTGAGGTCCCTTTTTATTCGGCTTAGTGGGCAATTGGAATCGCGAACAACTACGGGGTTGTCTTGTTCGGGACTATCCAGTAAGGGATGGTTCCGGCCTTGTGTTGCAGGGGATTTAGGGTGGATCCTCGGTACTCTGATCTAGACCAGGTACTGTAACGAGCGGTACCCTAGTAGCCCTGCCATTATATGGATCCAATCTCCAATAAGTGCCCTTTGGTTTTGATTGTATAACCCACTTTGCGGCCTGTATGCTGGAATTTATTTAATGTAACAATTTCGGCCATTTTCTATTCCCTAAACACTATTATAATATCATTGGATTTCCTATCAAATGTTTTGGTTATCGTAATGTAAAAACTTTTTCATGTTTATGTGTGGGAAGTCTTACGAGATACCTTTCCTTTCAAAGGATTTTCAAGTTAAACAATTTTAACCCGTTTACTCCCACCAGACCCATGTATGACCCGGAGTTTATTTTCTGTTTTATTAAACTCTTGGGTACTCAAATTTTTATGAGTAGCCAAGGGATTCAGGTTAGCTTTGACGAATTCTGGAGGAGATTTAGAGTAGGAGGTTTCAACGTGTAGATATATTATGGTTCCGTTGTGCTAGTGTTTATGTCTGTATCTCTGTGATGTCTTGAGTTGTAATGATAGACAGGTCTTTATAACTATCTAATTTGAGTTGTATAAGTTGTGTAACTCTGATATATATATGACACTATGTAATATCTTATTTGATCTAATATATTTTATTCATTCTGCTGTGAGAATCTGGTATTGTTAGTTCTTTCTTTCCTATCTTTTCTTTTCTATCTCTTTCTTTCTTAAATCATGATGTGTCTTTCTATGGAATGAAAGACGGGTCGTGACATAACTAATATCATGACATGAGCTATGAAATGTTGTGAACTTGATGGCTTGATTGTTTATGTGCTTGTTTTAATATTAATCAATTAATATTGTTTGAATGTTACTTGATAATTCATGGAAAATTTTTGTTGTCGAGTATCAACCTTATTTATAGGTAATTAGCTTTTCCGGAGTGAAGACCATTAACAATAATGGACATGACTTCAATTGTTATGTATATTGTGATATTTGTTTGTACTAGTTGTGTAAATTTGTTTGTGAATGCTTGTGGTATGTGAATTTGCTCATTTTGTCAAATAACTATTATCTAAATGGTTATGGATATTATACTCATGTGATTAATGAGTTCTCAATTATTTGAATATGATGATTATATGATTGATTGATTGTTGGTTTGAATATGGTAATTATACAATTGTTGCTGATTTTAGTATGACTATTATATAATGGTTGCTGGAAATAATATAAGCCATTAACAGTTTAGTAGCATTTAAAATGTGCTAGAAAACAATCAAGACCTTTTAGTAGCATTTTTAAAATGCTATAGTAAAAAATATAAAATACCACCTGAATTTATAGTGGCATAAAATAGATGCAACAAAAAGTTTTTAGTTGCACAAAGTAAACGCTGTAGAAAATTAAAGAATGATCCAAGTATAAACCCAACAAAAAGTTAGTTTTGGTAGTTTTTTAAACGCTGCAGAAAACCTTTAGTAGCATATGAAAAACGCAATTATACAGAAACATTTTGTAACGTTAATTAGAACGCAACCAAAAAATCATACTTTAGTTGCGTGACATGTAATAGCGTTCTTTAAACGCTACTAAATTTTTTGGTTGCGTTTTTTCCATGCTACTAAAGGTCTTTTCTGGTGTAGTGGTCTGAGATTTTGAAGTTGTAATTCTTTGACCAATTCCTCAATATTAATGGGATTTGAAAAGTTAGAAACTCGAAATTTCCATTCAGGAACTCTTAACGGCGATCTTCGTGGTGATATTCTTCGGCTCAGATTCGGAAATTTAGGATGAATAGAAATTTTGAACCTAGATTAGGGTTTGCTAAGCAATAGACTTGATATCCAGATTTAGATATAATAAATTAGTGACTAATAAATGCTCGCAACTCAGATTCGAGTAATAGATGATGAAACTCTTTTATGAAAGACCCAAAACCCTATTTCAGGTATTAATAGCTAATATTTTAAAATTGAGAACCCTAAAACCCAGATTCGAGTATATTTAGATAAATGGTAGTTAATAGGGATCCAAAATCCAGATTTGGGTATTATAAAGTGAAATTCTCAAATGAATATCCCGACATCCAGATTTGGGTACTAATAGTTGTTCAAAAATGAGAGTTTCGAAATCCAGATTCGGATAATAATAAGCGGAGTTCTGCCTCACTCCTTGGCCTCTGTCTTCATTGACATGTATGTACCCTTCAGATTTTGAATAACTTGATTGGTTGCCTGTTGATCTAGTACATCTTAGTCCATGACCGAATATGCGTTTTCTCAAGCTTGAACATCTTAGTTCATGATTTGACAAGCCTCTTCTTAGGCTTGGACTTCTTAGACCTTTGTTGAATATTCCTCTTCTTGGGCTTGGACATCTTAGTCCATTTTTTGATGGGCCTCTTCTTGGGACATCTTAGTCCATTGTTTGATGGGCCTCTTTTTGGGCCTGGACATCTTTGTCCACTATCTGATGCTCTTGGTTAGCTCATCTTAGAGGCTGGAACCAAGGACTTACCCGACCTCCCTACAGGACGCGCCCTGCCTTGGCCCTTTTGCAATGCGGACAGGGGCTTGTTCAGTGCTTTAACCTGGACATCTCATAATGCGGCTAAATGCTTACTCTATTCTCCCTCCAAAAGGTGCCTCACCCTGGCCATAGCATGGCGTGGATAAGGGCTTCTTCCGCGCTTTAATCTAGCCATCTCATGGCACAGTTAAAGGCTTACTTCGTCCTCCCTCCATGAGGCACTTTGCCTTTGCCATCTGTGTGCGGACAGAGGCTTTTCTACCATCTTAGGTAGTATCCAAGTATTGGAGCATTTCACTCCCAACCGTGTAATTTTCTCTTTATAGAAAGTTGATCTTTATTAGTCTTTTCTCAAATCATTTTTACAAATTAACTAATCTTTCATTGTCTAAAGAAGTTGATGATCATCCCCTCTAGGGCTTTGCAATGGTTAGTTTCACAACCATTCACCATATGATAGTGACAGAAGAACTCTCCCAGGTTCCTTTCATGTTTTGGCTTTTTCTTTTGTGATGGCCAATAGTTAAGTTCATCCTTCGTAAGCAATTAAACTTTTTCCATTGATGTTGTTATGTTGCATTCTTTTAGAAGTCTTGACTTGAAACTTGACTCTTGATTATGACTCTTTGACTTTTTGCTCTTTGGCTTTATTATTTCATATTCTTATATTGATTCTTTTCACTACCCTTTGGATTTCTTGTCTTGGAAGTGTTCTCATTGTAGCTGGTTGCCATTTGTGTGCAAAGGCATTGTAATCATTCATTATTTCTCTTCAAAGATTGTGCCTTTAGAATAGTGTTGAATGGTTCTTCTCATTTGATTAAAGATATTGTCACTTCCATTTGTTCTTTTCAAAGTGCAAGGATATGGGTAGGACCAACATGGAAGGGGTTTAAACTCCATTTTTCAGGGTCATGAGATTCTGCTTTCTTTTTGTTTATAATTTTTAAATCTATAGGCTTAATCTTTGTTCTTCATCTTGAATGGAGCTTTAAATATTTTCTTAGGAGAATCTGGTCAAATGTGGACCTTTGTTCAGATGTTTTAAATCTTCTGGCCATGATCAAACCAATGTGAATAAATTTGATATAGGATTAACCCAAGGGGGGTTAGAGAAGACTAGTGTTAGGGGGTTAACCAAGGCGGAGGTTCGACCCCTCCTTCTAGCACCAAAAATGTTAACAAGATTTCTTGTCAACACCACAAATATATGTCTAGACAGAAGGATAGACCTCTTTGAACAAAGGGTATGATACCTTTAAGAATTGCCTTGAAATTTGGTTGTATTTGTAGATATTTCTTGAATCAAAACTTTCAACATCGTCAAAAGGTTTATACTTTGAGTTGAATAACCTTCTGACCTTGTTTAGCTCGTTTGAGGTTCTTACAAAGGTTTTCCTTTTGATTAGTTGAAATTCCCTGAGTTAGGTCCTCAAAAGATAGGTTTCAATCTTGTCGAAGGCTAGGGTGATAGCTTAGAATTAAGAAGTCAAATACTTTGGTGGATATTAAGAATATTTTGACCTTATCGAGAGGTTAAACGATTGTGTTTATTCTTCAAAAGGTTTCAAGTATTATTAAAGTATAAAGAGCTATCGGCCTTGTCGAAAGGTTTAGACCATGGAGCTAATGGCTTCGAAAGGTACAGAGAACGTTTGGGCTAGTTAGGTGGTCGACCTTGTCGAAAAGTTCAGATCGAAGGGTTGATGAACCTAAAAGGTTGTAGAGATATTTGATAGTGTTAGAGGTATGCCCTAGGGGAAATGATGTAATTTGTTATATATATCTAACTCGTTGAATAATCTTGTTCATAATAAAGTGTTTCTTTCTATTATATACTTGATATAATGTGGTTATATTAATTAATGAAAAGTATTTTATATGGAAAAGCAATACATGGCATATTTTGTGGTTGTAGTTATAAAGTGTTGTAACCATGAGTAATTTATCACAATAAAACAAATATACCATTTTAAATGTTCCTTGTCAAGATGCATCGAGACTAGATATCCATGAATCCGTTGAGACTGAAATATGTAACGGTCTCCAAATGTTGAGCAGTGTATTACTCATGACTGCAGGGGGCACTTAGTGGTTATGCACTGACAGTTATTGGATAACTATAGAACGACTCACATGATAGTTTTCTGTTGTTTGATATAACTAAGTTCAAACAGAAAATATCGATGGGACTGATTTACATAACTCTCTCGACTTAAGGATACCGTGGATCTTTAATATAAAAGCTCTGCTTTGATTATAGTCAAATCATGGCATGGCATTTTGTCGAGTGACTACAGTTGGATCGAGTGGAAGTATTGGAAGTGAAGCACTATTAGGATTCATTTCCTCAGCTATATGGGTTTAGTATCATGGTCAACTCAAGTCAACTTAAAGCCACAGTCTCTGGCCAGAGCATTTTGGTTAATAATAATTGTTATTATTGAACCAAGAACTTTGTTTTTTTTTAATGTGGATGATACTGGAATTTTGACAATTATCAAATTCCATAAATCCAAAGTAATATTGTTTTGACGAAGAGAATTGGTGTTAATAATTGTCACTATTAGGTACCGCTTATAATGAGTAAAATTGAATTTTACCAAAAGATGGGTACGCAATGAATTCAGCCAAAATGTCACACCACTTGCTAAGTAACGTGTGAACGTTAATATTTGAATTGTTCAATATTAATCACTGACTGAATTTATACCTTTGAGTCACACAATAGTAATGATGAATTCTTCAGAAAACCATAGGATTTAATTAATTTTTAAAAAGTTGTAAATCAATTAAATTAATTATTATTAGAGAAATATTAATTATTATTTATTTTATTTAATGTTTGGGGGTTATTTGAAGTTATATTTGCGTGCATAAATATATGATATCATTATAATTAAATAAAAGATAATTACATGCGTTAATTATGGAATCCTATGTCATTTGATGGTACGTAATCTTCGGCCACACCGTGTAAAGAAATAGAAGTGAAAAGAGAAAGTTCATCAAGAGAATTAATTAGAGTAGTTTTAAATAAAGAATGAGAAAGGTTCCCTTTTTCAAATAAAACATATTCTCTAATTCATTCTGTACGTACAATTCATTTCATTTCATTCTTTCATTTTTCTCTCCTCCTAACTTTTCATGGCCGAAAGAAAAAAGGAATTCCTAAGTCTTTCACCTCCAAATAAAATGATCAAATAAAACAAAACAAAAATGGTTCTTCTATCTCTTGCAAGGTTAAGATGTAGATCTTGAAGATCTGAGGAGATAACATCATTCAAGGTGTGATTTCTAGGCAATATCCTAAGGTGATTTAATTGAATCTGAAAGCACTCTTCATTCAAGGAGCAAAATAAAGGCAACATCAACAAGGTGAAATTTAAGGATTGGGTAGCAAGGTATGTCATTTTCTATATATAGATAGTAAGTTTGCAATGTTTGATGGAAATTTAATTTGACTTTCATAATTTGAAATTTGTATTACTATCTTGCTTAATTAAAAATGTTTATGAAGATTGAATTATTTGTTAAATGATATGATTGAATTTTCATCTTATAGATCAAAATTAAATTTGATTATGTTTTAAAACAACATTTAATTGTATATCCGTGTTTTTAAACATTCTAATTAAATTGTAATTCTTCAGATCTGAATGTTTACATGTTTAAATAAATTAGCTGCTTTACTTTATTTTGTTAATTTGAAATTATATAATGTTTTATTTTAGTTCTATGTTTTAACATTTAGTTTAAATTCCATTTCTTTAAATCTAGAAATTTTCATTTTCACGTTGATTGATTGAATTATATTTAGAGTTAAAAATGAAGTTTATATGGAATCAATACAATGTTTCAATTGTAGATCTATGTTTTAATCTTTCATAACAAAGTGTAATTTTAGTTTTGAATTTTAATACATGTATGTATGTTTGTTTGCATGTATTATTTGCACTTTTTGTTGCATTAAATATTTATATATGAATAAAAGGAGTTTTAACAACAAATTGAAGTTTTAAAATTGACTGTAATTTCTATCTAGTTTATATTATTAGAAAGCTTTGATTGAATTCCATACATAAATATTTGGATTTACTTACATGTGTTCAGATTAAATTTATTTTTCTTTGCACATGTTTTCATAGTATGAAATCATTTCACTTTTTAAATAGGATAATAATTTCTGCATACAATTCATTATTTACCTTCTATATTCTTTCATTATGGTACCTATTAATTGTATTAGTATGTTGCATTAGTTAATTTTACTAAATGGGAAACTGCATTGATCACTCGTGTCATCCCTTGCTTATTTCCATTTCAATTCCTATGCAATAACTATTCAAATTGTTCTTGTTTATTTTATGTATACACATCAATTACCACTCACTATGCATACTCCCTATGTGTTGCACTGGCATAATATTTACTGTGAATATATCTACAATTCATGTCATATTTAGATTAGTCATTAATGTTATTTTATTAACCAATTATTTAATTTATTTAAGAGAAGGAAATGAAAAGTTTTTGATTCTCTAACTAAATTTATGATCCCTCATTATTTGAATAATTTAAGTAAAAGGAAATGAAAAGTTTAATTCTCCAAATAAATATATGACACCTCATTTATTGAATAACTAAGAGAAATGAAATGATATGTTTCCTTCTTTGGATAAATTTGAAAAGTAAATGATACATAATTTTTTTTATATAAGAGTATATTTGATATACTCTAGCTTACGTGCACATTAAATTAAAGTTAAATTTTATTTATGAAATAAAATAAAATATTGATTTTATTCAAAAGAAACTTAGAAAAGTTGTAAGTATATTTGGACTTTATGGGCCCATTAAAGATCCAAAATGGAATTTTTTCTCGAAATCTATCCATTTCTTCCTCTACCGGCTAGCCTAGTTCCAACAATGGTATTGGAGCCCAATAGCCTATGCAGTCTAAATTAGTCAAGTTAGGGATAACTACTTAAGCTTATGCATTTAGTACGGTGTCTAGAAAGGTGACGTCTAGGATTAGAATTGGGTAATCAAGTACCTTGTCCTACCTGGTTACCTGCTTGGCCTGAAAGATGATGTGATCCCAAAGGTTGCCCTTAACAGAAAAGGCCCAATTTGAATTGGGCCTTGGGCTAATTTTTAAAATAGTTTTGAAAATTCAGACATGATTTTAAATTAAAAAGTTAAATTTTAAATAAAAACATGTTTATTATAAAAGGTTATAATATAACATAAATTTTCAAAATGTTTGAAAATGTAATGAAAAAGTTCAAAATGTTTGAAACTACTAATTTTGAAATTTAAATTTATTAATAAGATTAATAATATAAATTAATTACATGAGTTAATTAATACTTATATGCATGTATTATATATGTTGATATACGTTATGTCATTTTAAAGTGATTAAGATAATATAAACATACATGTATGTATATAAGATAAAATTTTGAAACTAATATAATATAATTAAAATTGTTTAATTAATAAATTAACTAAACGGTAATTGATTAAATAAAAATACATATACATAAGATATATGTGATAGAGTACAAAGTTTATAGTAGATATGTCCAATATAAAAGTTGTATTGGAATACTAATATAAATTTAATTAAAGAGTTAATTAACTAAAATTAATTAAATAAGATTTAATTAATGAAATATTATACATAAGACTATTATAAGTAATATGAAATATAAAAGTTATTTAACAATAAAACTTATATGATATGAATGTACAAACTAAAAGTGGAACATTAAAGAAACCCAAATAGACTTAAGAAATAAATACATACGTAAATGTATGTATAATGTGATTTCTGATATGTTTTGATACTGGAATCACGAGTGTATTTCATAAGAAATAAATTATTTCACAAGTTGATGTCACTCAATATAATATATTTAAGATTATGAATCTTCAATATAAAATTGTCCTCTACCATATATATATATTAATAAATTACTTGCATATTCCTTAGTTTTTGAGCAAACTCAAGCTGGGGATGTTATGTGTAGTATTTTTAATATAATGAACATATGAGGTAAGATAACCATATGTATCTGTTGAGCAAACTCAAAGTATATATACTAAAGCCATCATGATATGGTAGGTACGAGTGGATAATCTCTTTTGATTTGTTGAGCAACCTAAAGGTCGAAATGAGACTAGGACATGAAAAAATGGGTTAGGAGTTGTATGTGACACAATCGACAAGGAGTTATCAATCGTTTGTGGGGCTATGATTTGTTGAGAAAACTCAAGGTTAGAAGACAAATGAGTCCTAACATCCACTGGTGAAGTCGAAAAACTTATATGTTTCATCTTAGGGTTTGGAGGAACATAAAAGATTATTGGGAGCCTTATTAGAAAAATGAAATGGTAACATTTAACCTTTCTAATATTGCAAGAACATATGCTAAACGATGTTATAATTGTCTACAATGATAAATTTGTGCATTTAATATGATTGATAAAATATCTATCAATTAACATATACAAGCGAACTGAATTGAAAGTTGGCAAATGAAAATATAATGCCCACTATCAAATTCCTATTGCATGTTAATGTTTCAACGCCCATGCAAGTGCCTGATTATACAACTACTGAATACATTCATGATTTGGTCAATTATGCGTTTAATTTGGTCATGACCATGTATTGCATTCTATGAGTTTCGAACTCTAAAAACAATGCAAGATTATGGATATTTGATCCATATACAATTGCATATAAATACTATATAGTGAATGGTCAAAGTTTGTAATGTACAATATTTCGATGAAATTAGTTCATCCGAAAAACTGAATAAACCTTAGTGAGAGGTCGAGTATTCAATCTGATTAATTACAAAAGAGATCATATTGTGTTAATGTAACACAAGACCAAAAACCTACAAGATAGATATAAGAACTCGATCACTGAAATGTCATTTTGATCGATTTAAGTAAATTGCAACATATTTGAGTCCTTAAATGTTAAGGATAATCGAATGCGCTTTTGTAAAGAGTTTGTTATGATATTGTAGTAAGTTTTTCTTTTGAATAGTTTAACCATTTGAAAGGAAAACGAATGTATAAGAATATATGTAATTTACGGTACATTTGGAAAGAAGAGAATGAATACGCACTTCTGCTTCATGGCGAAAAACATTGGAAATATGAATTATAATAAACAATTGATACTTAATCAATTAAGAAATATGATTTCTATTTTGAAATGTATTTTCATATAGAAAATTGTTTTATATGATATTTATTTCTTTGAGATCAAGATATTTAATCAACAAACTCACTACTGTAAATAGTTGCAGTGTATGAAATAAAAAAATTGTATTAAGTGAATGGCAGATCTCCAAATTTAATATGCTATTATAGTAATGGCAGAAATAGTAGGAGCATACCATATAGCACTTATTAATTGCATCATAATATGAAAATTGTTTTCGCAAAACTTAACATACATTATTTATGAAATGAAATAATGATTACTTTTCGGTATCAACTGAAAAAATAGGCAGAGCTATATTTCAATATGAATATTATGAATACTCTTTGTGAAATAAAACAATAATGTGGTAATTTTTTATAACAAAAGCGATGCATTGGAAAATACAAAAGTATATAATATTATTTATTGTTGTTTTGGAATTATAGACTAAGTCGTAGTTTTGAGAAATAGTTTTATTGTATGATTGTGAATCATATGGTACTTGTTATTTATATCTCGAACAATAAAAGCTGTGCACCCATTTAGTTGGAGAATTATAATGACCTATAATTTTAACTATTTTAAATTATTAAATTTAATATAAGTTTTGTATTAAAATTGTTAAAAATAAAATCTAATGATTTATAATGAAATTTATTGGATATGAACTTAGATAAAAATTTAAATAATAAAATTCAATATGAGAAAAAAAATGATTAACTGATTTTAAATATTGAAATATTAATTTTTATAAGTCGAACAAATAAATTTCTTGATATTGGAATATCATAATATATAAATTTTGAAAGCTATACAAAATTTTAAAACGCTGATTTTTGAATATGACAAATATATATACACACACTTCACCATTTCAAACTTATGATAAAAATATAAATATGTATATATCTAAATGTATATATATATTTATAAGAATAGTGTATATGAAATTATATATAGATATATACATGTAAAAAAAACTTCATGATGACAAACTCCAAACTTATGATGGAATATAAATATGTATACATATGAATGTATATGTAAATATGTAGGTATGTGAATATGTATATGGTAACAATAGTGTAGATGTGTGTGTGTGTATATGTATGTATATAAATATACATTCAAGAAGCATCATGATGAAAAAATATCAAAGTCAAGCAAACAAACATCAAATTAAAGCACACAAAATATCCAATCAACATATGAAATCAAATCAAGCCACAACACATCAAATCAAAGTTAAAAATCAAATCGCAAAATAAGGAAAAAAAAAGAATGAAATGAGGCCTGTACATTCTTGGATAGGCAGCCACCCTACTTGTGCACATAGCCTCCATATGCTTGCAATGTTTCTTTCCATCCTCTATATATAGCCATACGAGATCGTCTATACATACATACATACATATATGTGTGTGTATGTATGTATGTATGTATGTATGTATAAGAAAGAAACTAGCAAAGACCTGCCATTAAAAACAAAAATAAGCTAAGTGTTAAAAGCCTGAAATGGTGATTCAACAAGAGCGGCAGTTGTTCATCATTTTTACAAGTGAGTAACACAATCCATATTAAGGTAACATGTTATTACTTATGAATATATATATGATCGAGTAATGAATAAATCATTGATATATGTAAATTATATATGTGCTGTGTTGTGAATATGTATATTTATGTGTGTATTGGACATGCTAGATCTACCAAAACCTATACATTCTACTCTGTTTTTTCTTGTGTGCACAAATAGTTCAGACATTAACTTCTAAAAAAAATCATTAACTCGTTATCTACTTGGTTTTAAACTTCGATTCCAAAACAAAAGATGCTTGTTTTGAATGAAGGTTATTTAAAAATCGATTTCATGATAATTTCGTTAAGTGAAGGAAGGGGAAATCTCATTTACAGTATGAAGATCAATTAGGGTTGAAACTTAATTTTCGAATTTCGAACCGTGGACCGTATGACTGTATTCATCATTGAAAAACATGATTTCTAAGATAGGTTTGGTAATTTTTAAGGGTGTGTGGAGGTAGGAAATTGGAGATGAACATGATTGGGGCTTTGACCAAATTCAGGCAACATGACCGATTCTGTGACGCGACATTGGGCGTAGAGGATGCTCAGTCGATGGCGCACCTAGGAAAAATAACGCGGCAATTTTTCATTGAGGGGATAGGCTGGACGAGATCGATGTAGGGTTTAGTGTGGTGGTTTTTAGGTTATGGGTTCTTGGGAATGACGAAGATGAGGCAACGAGACAAGGATGCGTGCCAGGGAAAAGGCCGATGAGGTAATGGCGACGCTTGAGGCGAAGTGTGGTGATGGGTGGTGGCATGGGTGGTCATGGTGAGGCAGTTGATTGGGCATGATATTTGTTCCAGTTGTGGTGACCAGTTTGAATTTCGAACTAAGGATCGATCATAATTTCTGGTGGTCGAATGTGCTATGGTGGTGGAGAGCGACTCACGTGGATGGTCGGCGGCAAGGAGGAATGATCGGAGGTCATGTACATGTGCGCGCTATCGTGCACATTTGAGTTCATTCAAATGTAGAAGAAGGGAAGTAAACTGTGAAGAAGTGGACGATGGTAGCAGTTTTGGGTGGACCGGTCTTCATTGGTGTAATATCCCGGAATTTCAAGGAGTTTAAAATGTTAATAATCTCTTAATTTAAATTATTTGAAATTGATAAAATTGTTATTTTCAAAAATAAATAACCAAGTAATAATAATAAGATGTCTTAATTATGATTATAGATTGATTTTAAATAAGGATAATTATTTAAAGTGTGTTAATTTATATATTTGATTTCAAATAGACTTGTTATTTTCAAATTTAATAAGCATTGTTTAAAATTATATATATGTATTAAGTTGTTTTTTTAAAAATGGAATAATTAATTTTAAACTTAATAATGTGTTTGAGTTGATTATTAAATTGGATTTTTTAAAAGTAAAATTTAAATTTGAATCTGGATTTAAAACTTGAATCTTTAGAGATAATTATTTTAATATATTTTGATACGAAATGTATTAATAAAGTTTTTATTTAAATAAGATTTTTTTTATATTGTTTTCTTTAAAGAATATTATTTATACAAATTTAGAAAGTATTTATTTAATAGTAAATAAATATAATAGTTTTACATTCACATTTAAAAATGAATTTAATATATATTCATATGATTTTGTTAGTTTACACTTTATTTCTTTTAAAAAGATTTATTTATAAATTAGAAATGCATTTTAATTAATATATGTATTAATTAATTAGGAAATTCAATTAAAAAGCTTTTAAATCATTTTAAAACAAATGAAAATTTAATAATGAAAAATGTTAATTTTATATGCATGTTAAAAACATGTGTTAAGTAGTTAATCAATATAGATGACAAGTGTAAACATGATAACAAGTGTCATATTTCAATTTTTGTTTTTCTTTAATTTTAATAAATCCTAATTCAAATCTATATAAATCTATATCTTCTCTTCTTCCATTTTTTTTTGGATTCATTTTCACATTTGCCAAAATCAAACCAAATCCAGAAATTAACCAAACCTGAAATCTCCACAAACCAATATGCAATGCAAAAACCAAAACTTGAAAAAAAAAATCAAATTCCAAAACCTGTCACGTTTTTCATATCTGCAACATTTATTTTCCAGTAACCAGTTTTCAGTTCAAAAACCCTGCCACATTTTTATTTTTCAAATGCAATGCAATGCAAACCTGAACACTCCTCTCAAAATAAATATGCAATGCAACCTAGAATCAATTGTCTCAAACTTGAAACTAAATTCAAACCCATCTGCATTGATTCTCCAAAATTCTATAGCCATTTTGCAAGCTCTGTTAATCACCAAAGCCTGTAACCATCTGTCAAGTGTGCAAGCAAGAAAATCTGGGTCAAAACAAGAAGTTTTCAAAGCTTTTAAAAGTTTTAAAGGAAGCACTTCAGTTTAAAAAAGAATGAAAGAAAAAGTTTTCAAAGCTTTGCAGTTTTAAAGAAAGGAAGCATTTCAAAAACAAAGCAAGTTTCCAGTTTTATCATCAAATTCAAGTTCTCTGCATTTCTTTCAAAGGTGAGTAAACATTTAAGTTTAAAACTTAAGTACATGATACTAGTTGCATGTAAATTGCTGTGTTGAAGTGCTTTACATATGTTTATATATACAAGTGTAAATGTTGTGTGAATGTTTCTGATTTGAACTGTGCATGTTGATATATATATGGCTCTGTTCCAGGTATTAGTGTTACCCATCAGAATAAAAATTCACATCTTTTTATCTAATCACTGTTAACACTTAGATTAAAAACAAAACAGTTTAGTTTTAACAAAATCTAAGTACTAAAAATATAAACAAGCATGTAAGTGATGAAATACACTTGTATTTGGAAATACCAGCAGGAATCTATTAAAATTTGTAAAAATCAGATGTTGTATTTCACTGATTCAAGTTTATGTCTGGAATAAGTATTGGAAAGTTATATTTTTAAAACTACAATTTCAATTTTTAGAATTTAAATGAGGGTGCAGTCTTTAGTTAACCTGAGTTTGGACTTTGGGTCTTTTCTATCGATCTGTGGAGTTTGGGTGATCGTCGTTGTTTTTGGAGCTAGATGGTTGATCGGGGAAGTAAGGAAAAATGGTTGAAGAGTTTGTAATCCAATGTGAAGGTTGGAATTGCTCGAATTTTGGTTTTAAACCTAATTTTTGGTTCTTGCTGTAAATTAACTATTGTATCTTCATCTTTGCATCGAGCTTGACGGAATTTTGGGTGAAGGATGCGCGGTAGGTCGACAACCCATGACCGGAGGGTTATAGTTGATCGGAGGTGTGGGAATCAGGGATTTTCTGATGACGGTTTGGTTTCAGTTTCACCCTGAGGAGCTCGATTTTGAATCGAGGCAAGAAATGGAGTTCTGTTGATCGTAGGTGATTGTAGGGTGCTTGGGTGACTTGGTAGTGAAGTCGGCGTTGGCTGGAGGCGATTCCGGCGTCGGTGCACTTGCACAGGTGGATGGTGTCAGTCGGTTGTGCTTCGTTTTGGGTTTACTTGTTTTTCTCGAAGTAGGACTCGGGACATATGGTGGATGACTCGGGGAAGCTCGCGTTGTTTCTAGGTTATTGCAGGCTTGATTTAAACTGTTATGTTTAACAGTTTTTAAGTTTTAATTAAAACAGGTTTTAAAACTTTAAAGTCAAATTTGTTTTAAAAAAAAAAGAAAAGATAGTATACTTGTTTCTTGGTTCAAGTATTAATGAGTTGGACCCAAAGTGAACATTTAACCAGATTTTAAATTTAAAATAAAGTAAGTTTTTAAACTTTAAATAATTAAGCTAAAGTTATTTCTTAAAACTTATTTCTTTAAATTGGTTTGTTTTTATAAATGAATTTGTATGTATGGATTTAAAATGTTTTTAAGTTAAAAACCTTAATATTATTTTCCAACTTATTTTGTAATATAAAGGAAATTTATAAGGAAATGTTTTATTAACGAAAAATGATTTATAATTAACAATTAAAGTTTTAAGTAATTTACCAACTAGAAATTAAGGAATTGTTAATTAATAATTAAGGGTAAATAATTGATGATTACTTTATATCTTAAACTAATTAATAATTAATTTAAGTAGAGTTTTTCAAGGTTAATTTAAGATAATGTTTTATCTTAAATATTAATTAAGTGTTAATGATTTGTAATTAATTAAGTTGAATAAGAATTTTAAGTTTAATTAATTAATTTAATTAATTATTTTAAAGGATTAATTAGGTAATTAATTAAGTATGATTATTAATTTAATTAACCAATTATTACGATGATTTAATTAATGACTAATGATTAATTAAATTTTAATTGTTAATTAATTAAGTGATTAAACTAGTAATTAAGTTTTAATTGGGTTTTTCTTAATTAATAATTAAAAGGGTTATTAATCTATAATGCAAGTTAATTAAGAATTAATTAACTATTTTTATTAAGGTTAATTAATTGTGATAAAGGATTGATTAATTTTAATTATGGATTAATTTATTTGTAATTAAGGTTGTTAATTAATAATTAAGTTTTATTAATTAATGATTAAGAGATGATTAATTAGTTAATTAAGGTTAATTAATTAATTATAAAAGTAATTAGGGATTGATTACTTTGTATTAAAGGATTGATTAATAATTAAAGTTTATTAATTAATAATTGAAGGTTAATTAATCTGTTAATTTAAGATTAATTTGGTTAAAGAGTAATTAAGGAATGAATTATTCGATTATAATTTATGAGACGAGTGTAATCGAGTAAGTTAATTAATTTGTTAATTAATAAAAGGAAGTCACTTGATAAATGATTAAGTATGATTACTTAATAAGTTTTGATAAGAGTAATTACTTAAGAGAAGTAATTGATGAATAAATTACAGGGGTAATTGAGATAGATGAAAATTACTGATTGAGAAGTAATTTTTAAATGGATAATTACTTGGTAAAGTAATTAAGGGTTTATCACTTGGTGTAATAAATCAAAGAATTTATAAAAGTAATTAAAAGTAATTAAGAAGTAATTAAGAATAATTAATTACTGTTTATATTTATTAAAGTTGATTAATTGGAAGCAATTAATTTAAGCATGATTAATTAATATAATTAATTAAGAAATAATGTAATTAATTATAGTTAATTAATTAATGGAAGTAATTAATTAAGGTTCATTAATTGATATGATTAATGAGAATAATTAAGGATTAATTACTTGATTAAGAGTTAATTAATCAAGGTTGAATAATTAAGATGATGATTAATTAATTGGTTTAATTAATGAATAAGTAAGCAAGATTTATTGTGATGAAGGTAATTAATTTAATTAATTTTAAACTAATTAAGAAAAGAAGTAATTAATTTAATTCACTTTAAATTCATTGGAAATAGAGATAGTTAATTTAATTCATTTTAAATTAATTATGTTGTGATTAAGTAAATCATTGCTTATGTATGAATGGATGACATTGATTGTCTTGAATGGATGTAATCTCATAAATGAGATAAGTAATGTTGTGTGGTATGAATGCTTAGTTGTATTGTGATGGTAATATAGATTATCTATTGTGATAATGATGTGGATTACCTGTTTTGTTGTGGATCATCTGTTTATTTGATAATGTGGTTATCAATTGTGACTTGTGAATTATCTATCTGTGTGTATATAGATAGTTGAATTGAATTATTTAACTTTAAACAACTTGGACCAAAAAGATATGTTTTGGATTTCGATGAGAACTGGATCGGGTTTCCATATTTGGATATCCAAAAACCACATCGATCCAAATTAACGATAGGTCGTGAATCTCTTGTGAAGAGTGAAGACTAGAGGTGTAAGAACTTTTCGTCAGTATAACTCTGAGGGTGATTCCGTGATGAGTTTGACGAGTAGTACTTTCAGATTCGAGAAGAAGGTTCAGAGTGCAACGGTTATTGTCGTTAACTCTGAGGGTGACTCCAAAATGAGTGTAACGAGATAATGCCTTCGGTTTCGTTCGAACCCGGAACGAACTTGTATAGATTGAATGCTTTCAGAACATCGTCAGGTGGACGATGAGCATTATAAGATGATATGTCCTATAAAGGTAATCGTAGCCTCATGCCTCATCAACCGAGAATGGCTAAAACAGGGGAGGTGCAGCAAGGCTTCGTGGGTAGCCCCCACTTGAGAGTGAGATTTACCCCTGTCTAGAGGTTCCTTTATTTCGGCTGTGTGGACAGTTGAATAGCTACATCCGCCGGGGTTGTCTTATTCGGAACTGTTCAGTAAGGAATGGTTCCGGCCTTGTGTTGCAGGGGAGTTAGGGTGGCTCCTCGGTACGGTGATCTAGGCCACGTACTATGACGGGCGGTACCCCCGTAGCCCTGCCATTGTATGGAATCCAAAATCCAATAAGTGCCAACGGTTTTGATTGTATTACCCACTTTTGTGGCTAGTAGCTGGAATTTAATGAATGTAACAATTTCGGCTATTTTCTATTTACTTGAAAACCCTAGACTAATTATAATATCACTGAATTTCCTATCAAATGTTTTGGTTAGCGTAAGGTAAAAACCTTTCCATGTTTATGTGTGGGAAGTCTTACGTGATACCTTTTCTTTCAAAAGGTTTTTAAAGTTAAGCAACTTTAACCCGTTTACTCACACCAGACCCACGTCCGACCCAAAGTTTATCTTCTGTTTTCTTAAACTCTTGGGTACTCAAATTTTGACGAGTAGCCAAGGGATTCAGGTTAGGTTTGACGAATTCTGGAGGAGCAATGGAGCAGGAGGCTTCTGCGTTGTAGATATATAGTTTACGCTGTGTGTTCTCTGTGTTGTGTTTGTATTGAGTTGTATAACTAGACAGGTGTTTATAACTTTCTAGTATGTGTTGATTATGCTGTGTAACTCTGATGTATATGATACTATGTAATATATTATGTGATTAATATAATTTATTTGTTCCGCTTTTTAGATTCTGATGTTGTTCTTTCTTTCTTCTCTATCTTTTCTCTTTTCTATCCCTTTCTTTCTTAAGATGATGTGTCTTTCTGTGGAGAGAAAGGCGGGTCGTTTCAGTTGGTATCAAAGCATTAGGTTGAGTGAATACCTGGGCTCTGTAGTAGTGTCTTTCTTGAGAGAGCGTACTTGTAATTTTTACATATAACTATATATATATTTTTACCTATCTGTCGGGTTACCTGTTTGGGTTTTCCGACATAAGTTATAAAGGTAGATAGAGTAGTGGTGTGTGTAACACGATTACCATTGGTTGGAGTTTGAATGTTTGAGATTGGAAGTGTATTTTTCGAGACTGTAGACCTAATACCGTCTCGAGTAATCTTTGTAGTTTGATGTAAGGATTTCATCGATCTCTGAAGGAAACTTGTTAAGGTTCAGAGTTCATCTTTGAAGTGTAAGTTTGATCGCGCTCGTGTGAGCGGATTTTTGAGAATTTGGATCTGTCGGTTAGGTAGAAGTAAGTGATGGTATCTTGGCAACCTTAGGAAGTAGTAGCTGCGTGATGAGATGCAGTGACTATGGATGTCTTCGAAGATGTTTTCTTTCGGAACAAGTTTAAGTAAGTGTGTCTGCTTCGGTGTTGTAGCTGAGTTCAGCAGGATGTATGTGTTTAGTTGGAAGTCCGAGTTTCTCAAAGTGCTTTGGGTAAGAAGTCTTTGGCATCTGTGTTAGCGGTGCAGCTCGGGAATGTTCTGTGTTTCATCAGGAAAATCTTTTTGGCTTAGCATTTCCTTAAGGTGGAATTCAGAAGCAGCAGTGAGGATCTGTTTCTTCGATGGATTAGTTGGTCGAGGATAAACTGTTCTGATTTGAGAAGAGAGAGCAGTATTTTTGAAATTTAGGTTTGGTTGATCGCAAAAGTGACTTGCGATAGTTTGGTGATTATCTTAGATAGTCTTTTGCTTGGATTTGTGGCATTTCTAGAAGATGTAGAAGTTTTTGGATTGTCGAAGCTTTTCTGGATGTATTTTCAGAAAAGTTAGAGATTTTCCCACAATGGAGATTGAGTTCTGAATCAACTTGATGTCAAGAGTGATACCGGTGATTCAGCTGGGTAGAAGGCTGTCTCCTAGGTTGATTGTTTGGTGAAGCAGCTCTGTATTTCTTGGAACTTCTGTTGAACCTTATTTCCGAGATGTGATGTTTAGTCTATGCTTGTGTCCATTCAACGGCATTTTCATCTGCTCCAGATCAGAGTTGTGCAGCGGAAGCAAGGTGGTTGTTGTTCTTGAGTAGAAGCAATTGGAAGTTGCAGTATTTTGGATTAGAGAGTTTCTACTGAAATTTTTCAGAATCTGAGGCAAGTTGGCGAGTGATTCTATTCTATCTTTTCCAGATGGGAGAAGTGGTTTTCTTCTGTTGATAGTTTGGTTTTGATTTTGGATTGATCTTGTGACGATCAATTTGTTGAGTTGTTTTGATCCAGTTTGTTTGTAGAAGCATCAGTGAAGGTTGAGCTGATCAGGAAGGATCTGTAGGCAGCCCGGATCATCCGGGAAGTTTTGAGGTTAAAAAACGAAAGAATTTGGAATTCGAAGTTGGAGGCTTCGATATTGTTGAGATTTTCTCTGGTAAATGGAGCAATAAGATTTGGTGAGATTATGAGGTGATCTCCGAGGTATATCGGATTCTTCTGAGTTTTTGTAAAGATCAGTGCTTTGGTTTGAAGAGTTGAATTGCCAGTTTGGAAGACTGGAATTCAAAATATTTCACGTGTCTCTGAGGGAGTACGTGTTTGGTCCATCTCTGGTTTTGAGACTAGTAGTTCTGTGAAGGATTTTGTTGTTGATCAGTCTTGTCTGTGGTTAGATATCTTTTGCAGATTATAGATCTAGATGAGTAGGAGCTCAGTAGCTTAGCAATATAGCTAGTTTGGATTTAGTAGAGCGAGTATCCCTGTGTCTCTACCTGGGAAACTCAAGATAATTCTAGGAAATTTATCCGGATCTGTGTCCGGATAGCTAGTGTCGTTTATTTGTTTGAGTGGTTTGTTTGGATGAAATTGTTTGTTTGGTTATATATGGCTGTTATGTATGTTTGAATTGCTTAAAATAAAATTAAACTTTGGATTATCTTTGTTTTAAATTTCGAGGACGAAATTCTTTTAAGGGGGAGGAGTGTAATATCCTGAAATTTCAAGGAGTTTAAAATGTTGATAATCTCTTAATTTAAATTATTTGAAATTGATAAAATTGTTATTTTCAAAAATAAATAACCAAGTAATAATAATAAGATGTCTTAATTATGATTATAGATTGATTTTAAATAAGGATAATTATTTAATGTGTGTTAATTTATATATTTGATTTCAAATAGACTTGTTATTTTCAAATTTCATAAGCATTGTTTAAAATTATATATATATATATATATATATATATATATGTATATATATGTATTAAGTTGTTTTTTAAATGGAATAATCAATTTTAAACTTAATAATGTGTTTGAGTTGATTATTAAATTGGATTTTTTAAAAGTAAAATTTAAATTTGAATCTGGATTTAAAACTTGAATCTTTAGAGATAATTATTTTAATATATTTTGATATGAAATGTATGAATAAAGTTTTTATTTAAAAGAGATTTTGTTTTATATTGTTTTCTTTAAAGAATATTATTTATACAAATTTAGAAAGTATTTATTTAATAGTAAATAAATACAATAGTTTTACATTAACATTTAAAAATGAATTTAATATACATTTATATGATTTTGTTAGTTTACACTTTATTTCTTTTAAAAAGTTTTATTTATATAAATTAGAAATGCATTTTTAATTAATATATGTATTAATTAATTAGGAAATTCAATTAAAAAGCTTTTAAATTATTTTAAAACAAATGAAAATTTAATAATGACAAATGTTAATTTTATATGCATGTTAAAAACATGTGTTAAGTAGTTAATTAATATAGATGACAAGTGTAAACATGATAACAAGTGTCATATTTCAATTTTTGTTTTTCTTTAATTTTAATAAATCCTAATTCAAATCTATATAAATCTATATCTTCTCTTCTTCCATTTTTTTCCTGGATTCACTTTCACATTTGCCAAAATCAAACCAAAACCAGAAATTTACCAAACCTGAAATCTCCATAAACCAATATGCAATGCAAAAACCAAAACTTGAAAAAAAAATTCCAAAACCTTTCACATTTTTCATATCTGCAATATTTATTTTCCAGTAACCAGTTTTCAGTTCAAAAACCCTACCACATTTTTATTTTTCAAATGCAATGCAATGCAAATCTAAACACTCCTCTCAAAATAAATATGCAATGCAACCCAGAATCAATTGTCTCAGACCTGAAACTAAATTCAAACCCATCTACATTGATTCTCCAAAATTCTATAGCCATTTTGCAAGTTTTGTTAATCACCAAAGCCTGTAACCATCTGTCAAGTGTGCAAGCAAGCAAATCTAGGTCAAAACAAGAAATTTTCAAAGCTTTTCAAAGTTTTAAAGGAAGCACTTCAGTTTAAAAAAAATAAAAGCAAAAGTTTTCAAAGCTTTGCAGTTTTAAAGAAAGGAAGCATTTCAAAAACAAAGCAAGTTTCCAGTTTTATCATCAAATTCAAGTTCTCTGCATTTCTTTCAAAGGTGAGTAAACATTTAAGTTTAAAACTTAAGTACATGATAGTAGTTGCTGTAAATTGCTGTGTTGAAGTGCTTTACATATGTTTATATATACAAGTGTAAATGTTGTGTGAATGTTTCTGATTTGAACTGTGCATGTTGATATATATAGCTCTTTCCAGGTATTAGTGTTACCCATCAGAACAAAAATTCACATCTTTTTATCTAATCACTGTTAACACTTAGATTAAAAACAAAATAGTTTAGTTTTAACAAAATCTAAGTATTAAAAATATAAACAAGCATGTAAGTGATGAAATACACTTATATTTGGAAATACCAGCAGGAATCTTTTAAAATTTGTAAAAATCAGATGTGGTATTTCACCGATTCAAGTTTATGTCTGGAATAAATACTGGAAAGTAAGATTTTTAAAACTACAATTTCAATTTTTAGAATTTAAATGAGGGTGCAGTCTTTAGTTAACCTGAGTTTGAACTTTGGGTCTTTTCTGTCGATCTATGGAGTTTGGGTGATCGTGGTTGTTTCTGAAGCTAGATGGTTGATCAGGGAAGTAAGGAAAAATGGTTGAAGAGTTTGTAATCCACTGTGAAGGTTGGAATTGCTCGAATTTAGGTTTTAAACCTAATTTTTGGTTCTTGCTGTAAATTAACTACTGTATCTTCATCTTTGCATCGAGCTTGAAGGAATTTAGGGTGAAGGATGCACGGTGGGTCGGCAACCCATGACCGGAGTAGTAAGGGTTATAGTTGATCGGAGGCGTGGGAATCAGGGATTTTCTGATGACGGTTTGGTTTCAGTTTCACCCTGAGGAGCTCGATTTTGAATCGAGGCAAGGAATGGAGTTCTGTTGATCGTAGGTGATTGTAGGGTACTTGGGTGACTTGGCAGTGAAGTCGGCGCTGGCCGGAGGTGATTCTGGCGTCAGTGCACTTGCACAGGTGGATGGTGTCAGTGGGTTGTGTTTCGTTTTGGGTTTACTTGTTTTTCTCGAAGTAGGACTCGGGCATATGGTGGATGACTCGGGGAAGCTCACGTTGTTTCTGGGTTATTGCAAGCTTGATTTAAACTGTTATGTTTAACAGTTTTTAAGTTTTAATTAAAACAGTTTTTAAAACTTTAAAGTCAAATTTGTTTTTTTTTTAAAAAAGATAGTATACTTGTTTCTTGGTTCAAGTATTAATGGGTTGGACCCAAAGTGAACATTTAACCAGATTTTAAATTTAAAATAAAGTAAGTTTTTAAACTTTAAATAACTAAGCTAAAGTTATTTCTAGAAACTTATTTCTTTAAATTGATTTGTTTTTATAAATGAATTTGTATGTATGGATTTAAAATGTTTTTAAGTTAAAAAACTTAATATTATTTTCCAACTTATTTTGTAATATAAAGGAAATTTATAAGGAAATTTTTATTAATGAAAAATGATTTATAATTAACAATTAAAGTTTTAAGTAATTTATTAACTGGAAATTAAGGAATTGTTAATTAATAATTAAGGGTAAATAATTGATGATTACTTTATATCTTAAACTGATTAATAATTAAGTTAAGTAGAGTTTTTCAAGGTTAATTTAAGATAATGTTTTATCTTAAATATTAATTAAGTGTTAATGATTTGTAATATATTAAGTTGAATAAGAATTTTAAGTTTAATTAATTAATTTAATTAATTATTTTAAAGGATTAATTAGGCAATTAATTAAGTACGATTATTAATTTAATTAACTAATAATTATGATGATTTAATTAATGACTAATGATTAATTAAATTTTAATTATTAATTAATTAAGTGATTAAACTAGTAATTAAGTTTTAATTGGGTTTTTCTTAATTAATAATTAAAAGGGGTATTAATCTATAATGCAAGTTAATTAAGAATTAATTAACTATTTTTATTAAGGTTAATTAATTGTAATAAAGGATTGATTAATTTTAATTATGGATTAATTTATTTGTAATTAAGGTTGTTAATTAATAATTAAGTTTTATTAATTAATGATTAAGAGATGCTTAATTAGTTAATTAAGGTTAATTAATTAATTATAAAAGTAATTAAGGATTGATTACTTTGTATTAGAGGATTGATTAATAATTAAGGTTTATTAATTAATAATTGAAGGTTAATTAATCTGTTAATTTAAGATTAATTTGGTTAAAGAGTAATTAAGGAATGAATTATTCGATTATAATTTATGAGACGAGCGTAATCAAGTAAGTTAATTAATTTGTTAATTAATAAAAGGAAGTCACTTGATAAATGATTAAGTATTATTACTTAATAAGTTTTGATAAGAGTAATTACTTAAGAGAAGTAATTGATGAATAAATTACAGGGGTAATTGAGATAGATGAAAATTACTGATTGAGAAGTAATTTTTAAATGGATGATTACTTGGTAAAGTAATTAGGGATTATTACTTGGTGTAATAAACCATAGAATTTATAAAAGTAATTAAAAGTAATTAAGAAGTAATTAAGAATAATTAATTACTATTTATATTTATTAAAGTTGATTAATTGGAAGCAATTAATTTAAGCATGATTAATTAATATAATTAATTAAGAAATAATGTAATTAATTATAGTTAATTAATTAATGGAAGTGATTAATTAAGGTTCATTAATTGATATGATTAATGAGAATAATTAAGGATTAATTACTTAATTAAGAGTTAATTAATCAAGGTTGAATAATTAAGATGATGATTAATTAATTGGTTTAATTAATGAATAAGTAAGCAAGATTTATTGTGATGAAGGTAATTAATTTAATTAATTTTAAATTAATTAAGAAAAGAAATAATTAATTTAATTCACTTTAAATTAATTGGAAATAGAGATAGTTAATTTAATTCATTTTAAATTAATTATGTTGTGATTAGGTAAATCATTGCTTATGTATGAATGGATGACATTGATTGTCTTGAATGGATGTAATCTCAGAAATGGAATAAGTAATGTTGTGCGATATGAATGCTTGGTTGCATTGTGATGGTAATATAGATTATCTATTGTGATGATGATGTGGATTACCTGTTTTGTTGTGGATTATCTGTTTATTTGATAATGTGGTTATCAATTGTGGCTTGTGAATTATCTATCTGTGTGTATGTAGATAGTTGAATTGAATTATTTAACTTTAAACAACTTGGACCTAAAAGATACGTTTTGGATTTCGATGATACCGGGATCAGGTTTCCATATTTGGATATCTGAAAACCACATCGATCCAAATTAACGATAGGACGTGAATCTCTTGTGAAGAGTGAAGACTCGAGGTGTAAGAACTTTTCGTCAGTATAACTCTGAGGGTGATTCCGCGATGAGTTTGACGAGTAGTACTTTCAGATTCGAGATGAAGGTTCAGAATGCAAGGGTTGTTGTCGTTAACTCTGAGGGTGATTCCAAAATGAGTGTAACGAGATAATGCCTTCGGTTTTGTTCGAACCTGGAATGAACTTGTATAGATTGAATGCTTTCAGAACATCGTCAGGTGGACGATGAGCATTCTAAGATGATATGTCCTATAAAGGTAATCGTAGCATCGTGCCTCATCAACCGGGAATGGCTAAAACAGGGGAGGTGCAACAAGGCTTCGTGGGTAGCCCCCACTTAAGAGTGAGATTTACCCCTGTCAAGAGGTACCTTTATTTCGGCTGTGTGGGCAGTTGAATAGCTACATCTGCCGGGGTTGTCTTATTCGGAACTGTTTAGTAAGGAATGGTTCCGGCCTTGTGTTGCAGGGGAGTCAGTGTGGCTCCTCGGTATGGTGATCTAGGCCACGTACTGTGACGGGCGGTACCCCAGTAGCCCTGCCATTGTATGGAATCCAAAATCCGATAAGTGCCAACGGTTTTGACTGTATTACCCACTTTTGTGGCTAATAGCTGGAATTTAATGTATGTAACAATTTCGGCTATTTTCTATTTACTTGAAAACCCTAGACCTATTATAATATCACTGAATTTCCTATCAAATGTTTTGGTTAGCGTAAGGTAAAAACTTTTCCATGTTTATGTGTGGGAAGTCTTACTTGATACCTTTTCTTTAAAAAGGTTTTTAAAGTTAAGCAACTTTAACCCGTTTACTCACACCAGACCCATGTCTGACCTGGAGTTTATCTTCTGTTTTCTTAAACTCTTGAGTACTCAAATTTTTACGAGTAGCCAAGGGATTCAGGTTAGGTTTGATGAATTCTGGAGGAGCAATGGAGCAGGAGGCTTCTACGTTGTAGATATAAAGTTTCCGCTGTGTGTTCTCTGTGTTGTGTTTGTATTGAGTTGTATAACTATACAGGTGTTTATAACTGTCTAGTATGTATTGATTATGCTGTGTAACTCTGATGTATATGATACTATGTAATATATTATGTGATTAATATAATTTATTTGTTCCATTGTTTAGATTCTGATGTTGTTCTTTCTTTCTTCTCTATCTTTTCTCTTTTCTATCCCTTTCTTTCTTAAAAATGATGCGTCTTTCTGTGGAGAGAAAAGCTGGTCGTTTCAATTGGATTTGGGCTGGGCACTGTTAAAAAGTGAATTATATTTATTTTTAGAATTAATAATCTATAAAATGAATTTGACCATTTCTCTTCCATTTTAAAACAAATCAACATGGAGATTGTTGCATGGGACTCCATCGTCGCGTACTTTCATCTGAACTAATATTGTCGAGCTTTCTGCAATGTCATAAGTTTAATGATTTAAAATATTTAGAGTGAACGAATAAGAAATCTCTTATTTGATTAATTATCCGTTAATTAATAAATATTTTTTTTTAAAATGGACTGTTTAATTTTATCATTTATTTAATTTCTTTGATTAACAAGTAATCAAGATCTAAGAAAATATATAAATTGATTTAGTTAATTTAAACTAACTAAGTTCTGAATTATAAATTATAAATTTTGTTCGAGTTAATGAGCTATGCTTTGACTGATATTTCCTTTGGATACTGATTTCAATTATCTATTGTCTGTGCCATTAAGTACCCAAACAAATTAAAGTAAATAGACTAAAACGTTGATATGTTTTTATTGGAATTAAATCAACATGTGCTGATCACTATTTCGAACTTCGAAAAATGTGATGATTACAAGCGGATCAATTTCGATGGGCTGGTCATGATAAAGTATATATATGAGATGAAATTCCATATGTGAATATTGACACCGTAACTATGAAATTGTTATTTTAACGACTTGGACTTCTAAAATTTATTGTTTGGATTCGAAGATACCGGGATCGAATATTAAGGTTATCCGAAACCACTTCGACCCAATAACCACTACGAAGCTTAACAGTTTGATTGCAGAGCCTAGTATACTGGGTTTTAATTAATGTAATAATTTCAGCTACCTTAGAAGTATTTATACTTAGACACTATTATAATATCACTAGATTTTCTATAAAAATGTTTTGGTTATCATAAGGAAAAAACCCGTCGTGTTTATATGTAACGCAGTCTTACGAGATACCTATTTTTCGAAGGATTTTGATAACTTTAGTAATTCAAATTAAGTGTGTTTACTCAAGTAGGTTTTCCAGACCAGCTCGGGTGTTACTTTATTGTAATGCTCAGGTCAGACCGAGTATTACTGATTCAGGTTAGGATTCTATGGAGCTCAGGAGATGAGTTGGATGATAGAGACGTATTCCCGTACTTTTTATTTCCCGTTGTGTATTATAGGTTGTATATTCAGCACTTTTGACGACTATTATGACTATCCATATTTATATGTTGATGGTTGTGCTCTGATAATTTGTATGTATATTAACAGTTAAAGTTTTCTTTTGTATAAAAATATGTTATTGTATATTATATTTTGTTCTACTGCCATTGTGAGATTTTGTGTTGTTATTTATGTTTTCTTCTATTTTTTTCTTCTTAACTCCCAATGACCTGGTATTTTCGGCGCTCGATTGCTCGACATTCTATACAGTAAACGTATGGATGTCGATTTTCGAGGGTCGAAAATCCTGGTTCATTACATGTAGTATCAGAGCAGACGGTTAACCGAGAACCTTGGCTTTGGTGGGGATTACTCATTAGAGATAGAGTCATTAGTGCCCTAAAATGAGTCTGAGTGTATATATGTAGAAGAGAAAGAGCGTATTTGTTAGTAATATAAAAATGTTTTGATATAAATTAATGAAATGATTTTAACTTAGATTTTATAAAGAATATAAAAGAACGAATTATATAAATTAATAAAATCAATCGTGACTGTTGATGGTGAATTGGATGTAATCTCTTTATTGATTGATTGTTCAATTAATATGGATGTGCATATTATCGCTTATTGATTGATGAGTCGTACTCGGAAAGTTTATGAGCATCGACTATTGGTTGTTGATTTGAGCATTCGACTACGGTTGGCAAATTTTGGTTTTTGAAAAATATTTAACCAATTGGGAAACTACATGTTTAACATGGATTTTGAAGTGAATATATATATATATATATATATATATATATATATATTTGAATTTCCACATATATCGTTTTAAAGAGTAATGGATACCATTTGAAAGTGACATATGAAATATGGTTTATCTAGACATGGTTAATAAATAAACAAAAAGTTATTCTAACTGGAAATTTGAGAGTTTGATTCTGATTTTTTTTAAAAAATTTAAGATTCAGAAAATATATAATAACATAATTTGAAATTATTTTCCAAATATAACTATTATAAATGATTTTAAAGTGATTTCAAAAAGGAATTTTCAAAAGATTTAAAAGAAATGAAGCGCGGAACTTATTCTATCGCTGGAAAATAAATTTTGGTGATGACTACAGCATCATCGACACTCGTTCTTGAGTTTCAAAGTAGGGGAGGCCAGTTTAAGTAGCTTTTCCACCCGATTGTTTAATGAAATTGATTTGATTCAAAGCTTTGAAGTATGATTTGATATTTGAAAGATATACATACATATCTATTTGAAATGAACCCGGTGTTTAATTTTTGAGTTTTCGGATTGAATGATATTATAAACGTTTGTACCCTATGCATTGGAATTGATTGATTGATTGATTGTGCATCTTGTTAAGCTGATTGATTGTCGATTCCAATTTTGAATTGGAATTTGATTTTTCTGACTATTCTGAATAGTTGAACACTTCCAAATTGATAATTAAGTTTAAAAGCTAAGAATTTTTGATAAGTATATAAAGTTTAGTTTTGAAAATTTTAAAATAAAGGTAAGTAGAAGTTAGACAAGTGTTAAAATGTTAAATATTTTGATAAGTAAAATAAATAAGATTATTTTATATTATACAAAGAGGAAATTGGTTTTGAATTGCTATAAATGAAATTGAGTTTTAAGAAATGCTTTGGATTTCATAAATACTTAGAAAACCTTATTTATTTGCCAAATGATTTTGAAGGCAAGTCTAATTATGTACAAACATGAAATCTAGTTTTGGAAAATTTTATAATGAATTTGTTTGAGAAATGTTTATGAAGAAAAAATAATGATTCATAATAATAATAACATAAGTAATAAAATAAAATAAAAATATATAAGGTCGGTTATGTATAAAGGATTTTTGTAAAGTATTTGTTTTTGAAAAGAAATTGTGGTTTTAAAACTTAGTTACTTACGAAGTGATTTAGAAAGAAAGTTGATTTTACATAAATATGACTTTATGTAAATATGAAACAGAAGTAAATTTTGAAAACTAATGATTTGAATTTTAAAATATATGAATGTTGAATTATATTCAATTTGAAAAATGATTGTTAAAATCATATATGAATTTGAAGCTGAACCAATATTTGAAAGTGATCGATTCGAGAACTTTGACTATATAAAAATATTGATTTGGAAGTTTTTGAACTTATATAAAATGAGTTGTAAAAGTATGAAGTTAATTCGAAAACTATTGATTTGAAAGGTACTCGATCTTGAAAGTGATACTCTTATATATAGTGGAATTTATATAAGTATGATTTTGAAGTGATGATTTGAAAATGTAATATGTAATAGTATGATATACATTTTGAAATTGTAGATATGGGAAGTACCTTCTACTTGATTATTTGCTTTGTGAAACACATTATGGATACATTCTATTGATTCTTTGATTTAATTCTAGATGGACTTGGGTGAATCCAAAAATGGGTCCTAATTGATATAGGTTATTCGGATATAGTACTCATGGGTTTCCTTTGACTCGGCTGCATAGCGAAATTCACAGGGCTGTGAAGGCTTACGGTTATGGATATTTCCTAGGGGACCTAGGAGAAACCATTGTGTAACTTCGATCTATGGTCGTTTTCAGCGTAAACCGCCTAGGTAGAGCGATTGCCCCGAGGTACGGATGTTTCCTGGGGGAACCAAGCGAAATCATTGTGTATCTACGGTCTACATGGCATAATTCGAGAGGGGAGATGATTGCCTTGAGTCTATGGGTGATAGCGACGTAACCACCAGTGTTACTATTAAGTAGACTACGATCCATGCATTTTTTTTGCATAGCGTGATTCGTAGGGCAGTGGTTGCTCAAAGGTACGGATGTTGCTTGGAGGATCTAGGCAAAACCATCGTGTATCTGCAATCGATGGTTGTTTTGGATGTCATGGCGTAAGACGTGGGGCAGTGACTGCCTAAAGTCACCTGAGGCTGCGTCACTCTGTCATCTCGACTTAGCAAAACAGCGACCTTAGGGACTACGTTCCATGGCGATCCCGTTCATTTGATTTTAGTGATTGGTTGTACTTTTCATATCTATTTTAAAGTTTTTCAAGTACTTTCCTCGGGTGTTAAAATAGGTTTGCTAAGTACTTATAGATTTCTAGTCTTGCGCCTGATCAACGTGTTACTAGATTCTATAAGAACAAGGATAAACTTGTGGAAACATCGAGTTATCAAAAGTATTTCGATATAAAAGTATTTCGTTATAAAAGAATTTTTAACAAAGAATTTTCAAACATTTAAGAATTGAATATAAAACCTTTTGAATTATCTATTGGTGAAAGAAACTAATAGAATAAATATGTAAGTTGTATATAGACATTCTAATTGCATTTACAGTTTTGATTTAGATTTGAATACACGATTTTGAGGAAATTCACACCTGTCCGATTGAGGATTGTTCGCCCCATTCTTGATGACGAACAATGATATGAATTCTTGATACGAATATGAAGTTGTTTACCATAGTTTATTACTATGTAAGAGGGATGGAAGTTTCAAATCAAGAAGTCGGATTATAGTCCGTACAAGAGTAGTCGGGTTACCAGTACTAGTTTGGAAAATAAAGGTGCGTATTCAAATAAGAGATCGAAATTGTTATACGTACGAATGGGGTATATATATGTATATATACATATATCGTACGGATTCTAATAGAATGAGTATATGATATGGTTGCTAGCTATGATTGTTTCTTGCTTAGGATTCCTTTTATTCGGATTGGTAGCATTCCCACTCGGTGTTGCCACTGTTGCCAAGGGTTTCTTTTCCATAAGCTCTGCGTACCTCAATGCCATGTATACCAATTCCATAAATGATCCTTTGAGATATGCAGTCAGTTTTTTCATGAAATTCGGGCTTCATTCTAAGCACAAATATCTCGTTCTTCTTAAGTGGTGTGTCAATAAGACCAGGTCCATAGCGGGACAACTTGTTGAACTTGGTTTCATACTCTGAAACTGAAAACTTCCTTGCTTAAGGTCCAGAAAATTCCTATACAGTCGAGTCTTCCCTATGGTAGGCATAAACTGCTCTTCAAACACTTCCTTGAACTTGCTCCAAGAGATATCATCCTTGGGAATATTCATTGTAACTACATCCCACCATGCAGCTGCTCCTTGCTGAAGTTGCCATGATGCCATAACTCGCTTCTGCTCATCAAATAGATCCAAACTCTTGAAAATCCACTCACACGAGCGCAACCAAGCTTGAACTTCATTGATAGACTCCGTACCCTTAAAAGGCTTTCCTTCAAGATTGGTAAAGTCTTTACACAACGCTGCAAAGCTCACTCGAGGAGGTATTGGGTTTACAGCCTCGCCACTTACCCTTCCTCCTTCAGCATTCAGACCTCTTCCATTTGTGGTCGTCGTGCTACACACACCTCTGCCTCTTCTTCCTCTGGAACTCATTGGCAACCTGGACAGGTAACCCAACAATCAGATAGGTGTATATAGACATGTATAAAAATTACAAGTGCACTCTCTCATGATAGTTATTTACCCAAAAAGCCTAGGTATTATCTCAACCTAGCGCTCTGATACTAACTGTGACGACCTGCCTTTCATTCCATAGAAAGGCGTATCGTAATTTAGAAAGAAATGGATAGAAAGAAAGAACTAAAAAATCATCAGAATCTCACAGCGGAACGAACAAAAATATATATTACATCACATAGATATTACATAATATTCATCATACATCAGAGTCATTTAGTTAGAACATCATATTAGACAGTCGTGATGACCTGCCTATCCATTAAAACCTAAAATGCAAACAAAGATACAAACACAGTGGAATAGATATATATAGGTACGGCAAATTCTCCTGCTCCAAGTCTTTTCCAAAATACATCAAGCCAACCTGAATCACTTGCTACTCATAAAAATTTAAGTACCCAAGAGTTTAAAAAAATAGAATATAAACTCTGGGTCAGACATGGGTCTGGTGTGAGTAAACGGTTTAAGTTGTTTAACTTGAAAATCATTTGAAATCAAAGGTATCTCGTAAGAATCTCCGCAAATAAACACGGACAAGTTTTTTCCTTACGATAACCAAAACATTTGATAGGAAATCCAGTTATAATATAATAGAGTCTAGGATTTTCTAATAAATTATTCACATAGCCAAAATTGTTACATTAATTAAATTCCAGCATACTAGGTATACAATCAAGTCCGAGATCACTTATTGGAGATTGGATTCCATATAATGGTATGGCAACTTGGGTACCTCCCGTCACAGTACCTGGTCTAGATCATAGTGCCAAGGATCCACTCTGATCCCCTGCAACCCAAGACTGGAGCTACCCCTTACTGGATAGTCCGAATAAGACAACCCCGCGGTTGGGGCCAACAACCGCCCACACAGTCGAAAAAGGGACATCTAGACAGGGGAAAACCTTATCCTACTTGGCTGCTACCCACTTAGCTTTGTTGCATCTCTCCTGTTTTAGCCATTCCTGGTTGATGAGGCTTAAGGCTACGATTACCTTTATAGCACACATATCTTGGAATGCTCATCGTCCTCCATTGACGATGGTCTGATAGAATTCGGCCATACAAGTATGTTCCGGGTCCGAACGGAACCGAAGGCACTATCTCCGTTACACTCATTTTGGAAACACCATCAGAGTTAAAGACAAATAGCCCTTGCATTCTGAATTTTCATTCTCGATCTTCACATGAGATTTCATGACTTATTGCTTATTTTGGATCGATATGGTTTTCAAATAACAATTTAATACCCGATCCCGGTCTCATCGAAATCCAAACGTCGTCTTTTAAGGCCAAGTTGTTTAAGTTAAGAAAATTCAATTAAAATTCAGTATATCATATTCACATAGAAATTCATCATAGATAACTATTCAAATAAATGATTACATTTATCAATAGCCCAATCCAAAGCATTTCATATCCTAAAATATAACAAATTAACACACCAGAGATACTAAACAATCAACACATTCAATATAATTTAACCATCTATAAGATAGCTACTGGTCACACCATTTCTAATTAATTTAATTTAATTAGTTATAAATCCATCTTAATTGTCATTAATTAATTACAAGCCATTTTATTTATTAGAATTAATTATTAGAATTAATTAATTATCATTCACAATTACTTAAGACCTTAATTAATTATAAAGTTTAAACCATTTATCTTAACCATTTTACTTAATTATCATTTAAGTTTATTCAATAAACCTTTAGAATTAATTTATTATTAGCATATAAAATAACTAAGATTGTTAAATTAATTAATAACTAAAAACATTTTACTTTCTTTAACCATCTACTTAACTACACTATTTAACTTCATTTTAAATAACTTAGGAATAAAATAAAATAATGAATAATATAATAAAATACTCTAAACTTAATTAGTTTAAGTTAAAAATTATTACATAACCTTTTACTAACCTAAATATCAAGTAAAACATTAATCATTTAAAGAATTGGTTAAGAAAATTGTTTTAAAACTTGTTTTATTTTTACTTTAAAAATTTGCTAATACTCTAGTGTATAGACCCGAGTCAATCCCTATACTAACCCGGGCCCAAACCCGATACTTCTACTTTTCCATCCTTTTTTTAAAACTTGTTTTTGTTTTAACTTTTGAAAACTTGTTATTACACTCATGCACAGTCTCGAGCCCCAACCCCTAAGCAAACTCGAGCCAAAACCTTTCTTCCCCAAGTTCTCTCCTTCTCCTTCTCTTTCTATTCCTATAGCAACCCGACTAGACACACTGACACTCATGCACATGCACGCACGATCGCCGTCGCTCCAATCAATGCTACTACCACCAGCAAATCGACGACGACACACCTGATCGTTCCCCCTACTCAGAAACCCAATATCACCATCCAAATCGAATTCGAGCAAAATCGAGGAACACCTGAACCAAACCCGATGCAAAGATCCACCATGCACTATCACCTTCGATCATCTGAAGCCTCGCCGCCATGCCTGGAGCTGCGCCAGCCCTTCATCACCCCCACCTTTGATCAAAGTCCGATGCGATGACAATGCCGCATTGGCCTCGAAACCAACGTCGTCTAAGCCAGGGTTTTAAACCGTACTTCGCCAACGTCTCCTCACCACGGTGATCTGAAAAATCAAAGACCAATTTTCCCAAATGCCTCAACCCCCGAGGTACCTCCAGCAGCGAACTCGACCTTTCACCCTTCACCGATCACCGATCACAAAAAATCGACGAAAATCTCGATTCCGTTCAACTCGCAAATTCTACCCAAATTCAAACTTAAAAATCATGAAATTATTTTTAAAAATCATGGTTTTTAAAATCAAAACTTATGATATATGAAAATCTTGCAAACATGAAAGTCGAATTTCTGGGTTGTTTTGATTTTTACTGTAACTTCTTATTTCTCAATTAATTACTTTCTAATTACACTTATAAACGTTTTTAAAAATAAGATTTAGTTAATACAAACATTTTTCCTTTAAACATCATAATCCAATATGGTTTATATGAAGAGGATTCTAATTTTGAGTATGTTTGGTCTGTTGAAAACTAAACAGAGACATGCTTACGGATATGCACACATTACTCATACTTATATACATGCAAGCATATTTATACATTCATGCAAACATTTCACAACATTACTTTCATTGTCTATCACATGCATCAGATAAACAATTAGATTTGGTTTAAAGGGTGAATTTTACTCACTATAAAATGGTTTGAGCAGAGAAAAGCTTTTTGAAAATCTAGAAACTTGATTTTGATCTTTGAAACTGCAAGCTTGAATTTGATCTGATCTTCTTTTAGTTGAGTTGATCTTGGATCTTTATTTTAGTTTGAAATTTGAAAGAGTTGTTTGGTGTCTATTATATTTTTTCTTTATCTGGTTTTAGTTTTTCCTTTTTGTTTGTAAAATGAAAGATAAGAGAAAGGAAGGAGATATATATAAGTGTAAACTATAAATAGCCTTGTTTATTATTTACTTCTTATTTGTATATATTTTTTTAAAATGAAGAAGCTAATAAATTAGGCACTTGTACACCAAACCTCCATCTAGCTTACAAATGTCTAATGCATGTATTTATATTTATTTATGTTTTTATATTATGTTTATATTTTTATTTATACATTTTCTTTTTACTTATTTTATGTTTACTTAATAAGATGAAATCTTTTATTCATTCCTATTTTAAACTTAAGCTATTTATACTTTAATTAATAACTATATATATACACTAGTTTTAATTTTTAGAGTTTTTAAATCCAATTTATTTTTAAGATATACATATAGAATTTCAAATCATAGTTTTATTTCAATCTACATATATATAAACAATAGTAATTTGAAAACATGTATTTTATTTGTTTGAAAAGAATAAGTTTTTGTTAGCGTCAAAATTGGTCACTAACACCCAAATCCAGATGAAAGCACCAACTAACAGCCACCGACAATAGATAGAGTGTATGTAGAGAGTAATAATATGAAGAACGGTTAAAATTAAAATGAAAGCAGTAAAGAACAACAGATTTTATAGTGGTTCGGCTAACTCCGGCCTACGTCCACTCCAGAAGTTTTCTTTTTATTGATGTAAGAATCAGTTACCGTTACAAAGTGGTAGGCTAGCCTTAATAAAAATGTCAGGGAGAAGAAGAGAAGAAGAAGAAGATCCCCCATATGGAGACCCACGTGCTGTATTTATAGGCAAAACCAGGTTGTTGGGCCTCCTGAGTAGTTTGGACCCATCAAGGGTACCGAGGTATCGAGGTGTCGAGGTATGGAGCTACCGAGGTGTCGAGGTATGGATCTACCGAGGCATGGAGGTATGGATCTACCGAGGCATGGAGGTGCGAGGTGCAATGCCGAGCGCTACTAAATGCTGAGTGCTCTTGGAATGCCGAACCACTCAAGTATGCCGGACGCTCTGTGTATGCCAAGTACTCTTGAATGCTATTCGGACGTGAATGCCAGACGAACTATTTGTGCCAAACCTCCACCATGCCAAACCATGTTTAATGCCGTACCATGTTTAATGCTGAACCATGTTTCCTAGACCCAAATTATAGTTGATTCATCTTTATCCAATCATCTTTCCATCTCCCAAGCACATTGCGTCATCCATCCATCCAGTCGACCGAATCCATCGTACACCAGCCTCGATGAACGTGAAGTCGATTAAGCTAAACCCGCCTGTCCGCAGCCTGGTAAAAAAGTGGGTTAACATTTGGCCCCCAAAACATGCCTTGCTGTTGGAAGGTGTGTTTTGAATAGCCTCGAATCCGATATCCAAAGTCCATGTTTCATCCATATCCAATAACCAATAACCGACTTTAGGACCTCTCCAGGTCAATATCCAAATCCTCTGCCGTTCATGGCCGATGTTCATATCCCGGGTTCTTGTCAAGCATAATCCACACCTGAAGACCGTACTCCAGTGTTCCTGAACGTTGAGTAATGCATGGCTTAAGTCCTAAGCCGAATCCTGGCTGCTACGGACCCTTGCCGAGCATTGTCCATACTCGATGACCTGAAATAGTAACCGATAATATGGGGCCTAAGTCCTAGGCCGAATCCTGGTCTCTCCGGACCCTTGCCGACCATAGTCAATACTCGACGACCTGAAATAGTAACCGATAATATGGGTCCTAAGTCCAAGGCCGAATCCTGGTCTCTCCGGACCCTTGTCGAGCATAGTCCATAATCGACGACCTGAATAAGTCGATTTGCCATGCTTGGACAAAGCGACTTACCCCTTGCCAGGTATAATCCATACCTGACGACCATTTATCAAAAACCAGATAAAGAATCCAATCGAAAGCCAATCCAAAATCCATATCAAATCAGAAAACAAAAAATCCATATCGAAAATCCAAACCAATATCCAAACCAGAAAACAATCATCCAAATATAAGTCCAAACCAAGAAACAAACAAAACCGGAAGTTCAAACCAAATTAGAAAAAAGAAAATGTCTAAGACAAAAAAGAGAAAGCAGATTTCACAAATTAGAGCGTCGCGGTTTATCATCATCTCAGAGCATGCCTAGGGGTTATCTCCGTCCCCATACATGAGTATTGGCCATTTGCCCGTAGTTTGCTACTTATTTCATAATATCCCAATCAATTGATGACCCATCGACCATCATTCCTGTGCCTCGTACCATCACTGTGTGAGGCAGACGGTGGTTGCTCCTGCCCTACCGCTGCATTTCGAGCTTCGACATATTATTGCAACTGTCCATTCCTTACATGCTCCTCAATTATGTCCTTTAAGTGCCTGCAGCTGTTGGTATCGTGCCCGTCCAAATCGTGGAAGAGGCAGTGTTTTCCTGGTGCCCTCTCACATTCGAAGGGTTCTCTCCTAGCCGGCCTTCGGTAGGGAAGGCGATTCCGAGTCTCCAAATAAATCTGTTCCAGCGTCTCGTTCAATCCTGTGTAGGTGGAGAATTTTTGCTCTCTCCCTCGCTTCCTAGCCTTTCCTAACTCGTCATCCAGCTTCCTCTTTCCTTTTTCCAAGCCTCCGTTGGATGGCCCTCCATCCTCAGCCACGTTCACCTCCTTTAACTTCATATCTGAGCATGCATCTTCCTGCCGAAGGAATTTCTCGGCTTCGTGAAAGAATTCCCCGAGATCCATCGGAGGGTCCCGTATCAGTGACACTTTGAAATCTGAATTTTCTCTAACTCCTGACACTACCACCATTAAAACCATCGATGGATCCAGCCGATCCACCGAAGCAACCTCCACATTGAACCGAGTTAAGAAAGCTCTGAGTGATTCGTCTATCCTCTGTTTTACCGATGTCAGCGTCATTACATTCTTTGGCCTTTTGATATGCACCCGAAATTGCTTCAGAAACCTGTCCACCAACTCTGTCCATGTCCCGATAGATCCTTCTCCCAGCTGCCTGAACCACATAGCGGCTATGTCTGTTGAGAATAAAGGGAAACATCGAGCCATAACTTCTTCCGATGCCCCCAGCACGTCCATGTGTCTTGTATATCTCATCAAGTGATCTGTTGGATCGGCCTTGCCATTGTTCATTTCCACGTTAGGTAGTTTGAAATATGGCGGATTCCGAGCTATCCTGATTTCACGAGTGAACGGACTCTTATTTACTCCTTCCAGATCCCTATTGGTCAAAACCCCACGCATGGTTCGCCTGATAATCTCAGCTAATCCAGCATTGTCCGTCAAGAGATGCCCCCTAAGTTCTCGAGGGAATTCTGATACATACTCTTCATCTCTTACTCTTACATTCCTGCCAGCATCTTGTTGCATGGTGTTAGCTGGAACCCCTCCATGAACTGGTTCAGCATTATCTAATGGTGCGCCCCCAAGTCCAGGTCCATCCGGATTGTTAGTTGTCTGTTGATTGGGGGTTGCCCCATACTGAACCATTCCCTCTGCTTGCTGGTTGAGCGCTTATGATCTGGCTCCATGGATCTGAGCCCCTGCATTTCCTGCTTGCGTAAATTGTCTGAGAAGATCCAGCATCATCTCCTCTTGCCTTTTCATCATGACTTCCATTTCCTCTCTAGTGATGTAGATGGATACTTGACCTGCTCCAGCTCCAGAGGAAGCGTCTGGACTTCCCTCCTGATTGCTCCTTTCTGTCACTTGCTTTCTTGTTGATGGCCTAGCCATTGCTTTCTAGAGTCCAAGTTCCTAGCTCTAAAATCCCTGAGTGCTTGCCTTCTCAGTGAAAGCACCAAAATGTTAGCGCCAAAATTGGTCACTAACACCCAAATCCAGATGAAAGCACCAACTAACAGTCACCGACAATAGATAGAGTGTGTGTAGAGAGTAATAATATGAAGAACAGTTAAAATTAAAATGAAAGCATTAAAGAATGATAGATTTTATAGTGGTTCGGCTAACTCCGGCCTACGTCCACTCCAGAAGTTTTCTTTTTATTGATGTAAGAATCAGTTACCGTTATAAAGTGGTAGGATAGCCTTAATGAAAATGTCAGAGAGCAGAAGAGAAGAAGAAGAAGAAGAAGAAGAAGATCCCCCATCTGGAGACCCACATGCTGTATTTATAGGCAAAACCAGGTTGTTGGGCCTCCTGAGTAGTTTGGGCCCATCAAGGGTACCGAGGTATCGAGGTGTCGAGGTATGGAGCTACCGAGGTGTCGAGATATGGAGCTACCGAGGTGTCGCGGTATGGATCTACCGAGGCACGGAGGTATGGATCTACCGAGGCATGGAGGTATGGATCTACCGAGGCATGGAGGTGCGAGGTGCAATGCCGATCACTACTAAATGTTGAGTGCTCCTGGAATGCCGAACCACTCAAGTATGTCGAACGCTCTGTGTATGCCGAGTATTCTTGAATGCTATTCGGACGTGAATGCCAGACGAACCATTTGTGCCGAACCTCCACCATGCCGAACCATGTTTAATGCCGAACCATGTTTAATGTCGAACCATGTTTAATGCCGAACCATGTTTCCTAAACCCAAATTATAGCTGACTCATCTTTATCTAATCATATTTCCATCTCCCAAGCACATTGCGTCATCCATCCATCCAGTCAACCGAATCTATCGTACACCAGCTTCGACGAACGTGCAGCCGATTAAGTTAAACCCGCCTGTCCACGGCCTGGTAAAATGGCGGGTTAATAGTTTGTAAATTTTAAATTAGAAAAACATTAAATTAATATTGCCGAAAATCCCAGGTTGTCACAACTTGATTGTTCCAAATTGCAAATGGAAATTGTAGAAACAAAACAACAACAAAATGAAACAGATGCTGAAGAAGAATCAGAATTGAGTGACAAGAAAAACAAATTCAAACATAAAGCTACAGCCTTAAACATTTGAAAAATGATTTGGATCAAGTGAGAAGAGATCTGGAGAAGGAAAAATAAGTAATAAAACAGAGGGGAAAGGAGTTAAATGTAAAGGAGAAAGAAATTGATTTGCCGAAACCAAAACTTCAACAAATTGAGAAAGAAGAACAAAAAAGAAAAGTAAAGGAAGCTTTTGAAAGTATTATCCCTCCATCTTTCTAGCTGTTGAACACATAGGATTTTGAAGTACATCAAGAAGAAAACAGAGAAGAAGATAAACAAGATGATAAGAATAAAAGAAGAAGTCAGCAATTGAAAAATATCTCACCTCCTTCAATGATTAAAAGACTAAAACCAAAAAAAAGAAAACCAAAAGACGATCCTCGTTATCAGTTTGAGGTAGTGTACCACAAAAAAAAGAGTGAAAAGTGAAGACGACAGTGAAAAACAAGAAGAAGAAAGAAGATAAAACAAAAAATAAGGATAAAGGAGGAGAAGCAGAAGATGGCCACAACGAAGAAACCGAACAAATAAAAAATGAAGACAGCAAAAAAAAGTTGAAAGAGAAGACAGTAAAGAAAATGATGAGGAGGGCGAAAACAACAGCAAAGAAAATGAAGAAGAAACTAGTGAAGAATACAATAAAAAGATGAATAGAATGAAGGAGAATATGCAAAGGAGAATGAAGAAAATGAAGAAAAAACTGACATGGTTGATGAAGACGAGGAGGAAGAATTTGTGGATATTGATAATTAGTCACCTAAAAGAAAGCAACATCGTCAAAGAAACATAGTAAAGAGCCATATTTTTCAAATGCTAGAAGCACAAAAGAAGGATACAATCAGAGATTTCTTTGCATATGAGGACACATCGAAGTAAGTAGTTCATACCCAGTAAAATCTTATATAATTTAATTGGAGTTGTGTTTTTATAATAATTTGAAATTAACAAATTATATAGCACGGTAGCATGGCACAAAGATGATGGTAAGAGAGGAGGGATAACATGGTTCAATCCATGCTAGAAGCTTTGCTATTTGAAGAATTTACAGATGGACCGGTAAATTAAAAAATAACACTTCTATATATATATATATATAGTAGATTCATGATTTGACTTTTATTATGTGCATATATTATAAATTATCTTTTGAGTACAACATATTTACATAAAATTTAAAGTACTAAAATGCTACATATAAACAAATACAAAAATACTTGTTTATCACAAAAACATATATATAATTGTTAGAAAATGCTAATTAGTACTAGCATTATGACATTTGGATTATAATAACACGCCACTAATGTGTATGTGTGTATTGTTGTTGTTAGTAATAACAGTATCAATAAATTTTTTAATACTAAATCTATAATATTAGCCTGAAAATGTAGAATGACGGTAAATATTTTGATTACACAACATAGAACTTACAAAATGCTAATTTTTCATAATAGTGCATGAAATTATTAAAAGATGATAGCATATCATCGCCTCTATATGTGTGTGTATACCTCATAGTATATAATTATCATAAAATGTTTGTAAAATTCAAAATCCTATATAACTATATGTTAAACCGATATTGTAGCAACCCGAAATTTAAGCTATAGTGATTAATTAACGAATTAAGTAAATAATAAAATAGCTATGTGATATTATCATAATTTAACCATGGGATTTGCACCATTGTGTTTGTGGTAATTTTCTAGTAAATTTTCATATATAGATTATCAAAAATCAGAGTTATGACAAAGAAGTTACAGAATAAACAAGAAACGAGAAAGCAAGAGGGAAAAAAATAGGCAAGGTCGACCCCCACCATGGCTAGGATGACTTATAGGTCGACCTTAGCAAGTGGTTGGTCTAAATGAAGGTCGACCCGCCTTCATTCTATCACGTAGCCTTGTTCAAACACGTTATTTAGCTATTTTAATCCAATCTTGTGCATCCATGCTTCCATCTAGGTGTTCCCATCGAGCCTATGACGTGGTTGCACCAGATTTAATCTCTAAATCTAACGGTCTGAGATCCACAAGTGACACTATAAATAAGACCCAAGGTCTAGCTATTTTTCTCATTCAGATTTTCTCCATCAGAGTTCATTGCCTGAGGCTGGACCCTAAAAGGAATATTTTTCCAAGGAGAAGATCTTTTTAATTAAAATATTTTATACCCTACAAGTGGATCAAGAAAGGCCAAGAAAAGGATCTAAGGATCAAAGGTGAGTGTTTCAGTAATTATTTTAGATTTTTAAGTAATTTTAAATAATTGGGTTTCCAATAGTTGTAGTTTTTATACAATTTTGGGATAACCTTTATGCAAGTTTATTTATAATTTATTTTTAAGTAAATTTTGGACTTGCTTTCCGGTCTATTTTCATTTAGCTATTCTATTTCAGTTATTTGCAATTATATATAGTTAATTATAACTTTCCCAATTATTTACAGTGGTCAAAGTTATAACCTGTTATTTACATTTTATTTGCGTCTATTCTACGTTGGGATTTATTCTATAAATGTTAGTTCTTTTTAATTCCTTTTTTACGCGAATGGAATAAATAAAAGAGAATAATTCTCTAATATGGACTAGAATACAAGATCAATGGATTTACAGAAAATTAGATGTAAAATAAGAAGAACTATAATAACTTAGATATAGACTGAAATAGGAAAATTTAAGATATTTGCAAGCATAGTTATAACATTTAATTATAACTAAAAAGAGAAAAAAGAAAAAATATCAGAAGAAACTTTATTTTTTAACTTAGACCTTGGGTTAAGTTAATAAGAAAAATTATAACACACAGGTTATAATTAGAGACAACAGAAAAAGGCTTGTTATAGAATTTATATTTAAGTTAATAAACAAGCATAGTAGAAATAATAGAAAAAGCTTACTTTAAAACTTACACTAAGTTAATAAGCAAAGATAGAAATAGGACCCATACCAATAGCACTCCCCTTCAGTCATTAACTGATGGTCTCACAATAGATTAGGTGAGGCTTGGAACTCTTATACTAGAGTAATGGTAAATAAGAAGTCATTAAATAGAAGCCCAAATCAAGGGATTTGGGCAAGGGGCGCAGCTAGATTTTGTATGTTAGGACCCGTACCAACTACATTCCCCTTCAGTCAAAAATTGGTGGTCTCATAATAGCATTGGTGAGGCTAGGCACGCTTATGCTGGAGTTATGGTAAATAAGAGGTCAAAATAGGGAGCAACAGATAGCATGAGTCGGTGGTGGTCGCGCATGCGGCTTCGGTGTAGGTATATAAGTCGTTTTTGAGTTCCAAGCACTAAACAAGTGTCTTTTATTATGGGACCCACATGAAGGGACTAGCTCACAGTGGCACAACAGAGATAGAAGGCCAATCAAAGGGTAGAATTAGGACTTTAGCCTAACTAAAATAGGATTGGGGTTTTAGCCTAATCAAACCAGTTTTAGGAAAGTGCAAACAATCTAATCAAACTATCTAAGCAAACAAAACAATTTAACCGTATTTTATTCTAACTTTATCTTTTCCTTTATTTCATTTTATACTAGAACTATTGCAAAGTCTATTATCTTTATCTTGCTTAATAATACTAGTAATTACTTTAATTCACCAAACTTTTAGTCCGACCCACTCCTCTATTTTCCCCTTCCCCCCATAGGCCAGCAAAGGCAAGGGCAATAAACTTTCAGATTTCTTGGTATGATATTCTTGGAGATTCTTCATGTATTCTTCTTCTTTTCTAGATTTCTTTTTATTTGAGTTTAGATGTGTTGGTACTAATGAGAGGGATGGTTTTTTTATGTACTCTGATAGCAAGATTGAGAAGGTACTTTCCTTTTTATAATACATGTACTTGATATTTTGAGATGTCTTGTATATTGGGTTTTATGACTCTTTTTATGAAGTTTTATTTTGAATAATGAGATTACTATTTAAATGTTTCCGCCATTTTATTTATTTTGTCCTATGAATCTTAGTCTCTGTAAGTTTTTAGCTATATTTATAACGCACCATATTCTTTAATGTGCCCTTTTTGGGTATACTAAGGGATGCGGGGTGTTTCATTTGGTATCAGAGCCTAAAGTTACATGATTCCTAAAAAATTTGCTCTAAAAGTAAAGAATTTTTCAAAATAACTTGTTTTAAGAAGTATTTTTCAGAAAGAAGCTCTTAGAAATTATTTTCATGTATAAAACAGTTTTTATAAAAATCCACTTAAAGTCCATTTCAATCTTCCTTCGATTCTTTCGAGCTTAAGTTCTCTTTTTCTTTGCATAGAATGGAGGATGCCCCTAATCTTCCAGAGGGTATGCTAATCCTAGGCTGGTTCATAGATACCTTTAAGCTACGACACCAAAGGTGCACGAGCAAGCACCCAATCTAGCACCAGCGGTTCAAAATCCCATCAATCCACTTGTAATAGCCAATTTCTCTAAGCTATGCAAGGACTTCGCCAATCTAAGAAGCAAGACATTTTCTGTTATGGAGGATTTTGTGGAGGCGCGAGCTTGGTTAAGGAGTATAGAGAGGATATTTGGGCTATTGGGATTGGAGGATCAGTAGAGGTTCAGCTTGCATCTTGGCAGCTAAAAGGAGAGGCTTCTTGTTGATGGGAGGTTGTTGAGTTAGGAAGAAGAAACGTTGGATGGATTGGATTCCGAGAGAAGTTTGAGAGGAAGTTTTTGTCATAAGCAGAAGAGAGTATGCAGTTGGAAAGGTTTATTAGTTTGAAGCAAGGAAGTTTTTCTATATAGGAGTATATCGACCAATTTAATGAGTTGTCGTGGTTTAGGATGGAGCTAGTGAGTACGCCGCACAAGAAGGCCATGAAGTTCGCAAAGGGACTGAATCAGCCTCTCTAAAAGTTGTTATTGACTCATGTACCGATGGGAGCGACCTATGAGTCATTGGTGGAGATGGCCCTCATGTTTGATACAACTAAGGAAGTCCCTAAGTCGGAAGGTTCTAAGAAGAAATGGTGGAAGAACAATAAAGATAAGAAGAAAGGAGAAGGCCCTTAGAAGAAGATCAAGAAAGGAGGGGAGTACAACAGCTACGGATTTCTTGGCCATTACGCAAAATACTACAAGAAGGAGAAAATGAAAGGAAAGTGTTATAATTATGGACAGCCCGGTAACCTTAATAGTGTTTGTCCTCAGAAGACGGGGTTAGGAGCGGGCACACCGACATCACATATTCAAGCATTGGATGCAGCACCTTCCAACAGCGGACCAGATAGAGGTAGGAATGTCGCCATGGAAGGTTTGATCTCTATTTTGATTTTTCCATTTGGACCATTATCGATTCCGAAGCATCATACTCTTTCATTTCGAGTTCTTTGGTTGATTGTTTGCACTTAGATAGTAGTAGACCCCATAGTTGTTTCAAACTCATTAGGAGGATCCGCACATTTATCTATGGTTTGTAAGGGTTTGAAATTTTTTATACTAGGTGTAGAGTTTGATAGTGATGCATATGTATTGGAATTTTCGGGGTATGGGATGATTTTAGGGATGGATTGGCTATCAACTTATGGAGCGATATTTGACTGCAAGAGGAGAGTCATCAGACTAAAACATGCAGTGGTAGGACTCTCGAGGTTTCTTGCGACCCACGGGGGGTCACCCATGTTGAGCTTCTTTTACTCCCTCGATGTGACGACCCAGAATTTTAGGCAATATCAATTTAGTAATATGTATTAATAATTTAATAGATTTGATAATTTTTCTTTATAATTTTAATTTAAATTGATAAATTTAATCTTTTAAAAGTTAATAAATATTTAATCTGGCAATATTGATAAGAATTATTTGTCAAAGCTAATAAAATTTTATTCTATTTATAATATATATATATATATATATTTGATATATATTGTGGATAGGAAAATCTTTTGTTTTAAATAAAAGGTGAATTTTCAAAATTGTAATATATATGTATGTATATGTTATAATTTGGAATTTGTTTTGAAATGTAATTTAATCTATTGATAATTTATATACGTATGAATATTGTAATTTAAAGCTTTGTTTTAGAATTAATATTTTGTTTCAAAAGTTAATTCAATTGTTTTCAAATTATAAGATAATTGTTTGTTTTAAATATGATAGTTTAGAAAGGATTTAAATCAAAGTCTTCGTTTTGTTTTCTTTAAAGTGTTTAAATTTAAAATGGTTATAAATATGTATAAAATTATTAATGAACTTTCTTTTAAAAATTAGTTCTTAAACAATAAAGATAAATGTTTATAAAATATCTTTAACACTTGTATTATTATCTAAATTCAAAAGCTTATTTATATAAAAACATTTTATATACTTCATAAATACCTTTATAACTTAAATAATTTAAATAAAGGAGGTTAACACTTGTTAATCATTCAAGCTAGTTTATGACAAATGTTTGGCAAAATGAACAAGTGTATTCATTTTAGAATTTAAACCATAACATACTTCATATAAAAATAAAACCTTTTCATCTTTTCTTCTTTCTTGAATCTATTTCCATTATTTCTCAGCTGAACAAAGAAAGAAAAAAATAAGTAAATCTGAAATTAAAATCCAAAGGCAAATCAAACCTGAATTCTGCAAAGCAAATCAAATTTGAAATGAAATCTGCAATTATCAAATCTGCAACTTCAACTCTACTGAAATTCAAAGGGGTTTTTCAACAGCAAGTTCAAGATCCATTTCAATCTTTTAAACATCAGATTGAGGCATGCAGTAGGATTTTCTTCAGCAAAGCAAAATCAAAACACTTTTCAGGTTTAAAGATTTCAAAGCCTGGGATAATTGAAAACTACTCTGCATATTAAATTGGCGAGTAAACCTCTTAAAAACAATTTTAATTCATATTGTAGTTGAATTTATTTTTTTGCATGTGATGAATTTGGCTTGTTTATGAATATTTGAACTGTCATGTGTGTATGTTGTAGATAAGAAATGCCTGAAGATAGGAAACCTACTATGTTCATCTCTGTTCATTTACAAAAACTGTTTCCTTAAGGAAATTTCAAAAGAAAATAAAATTCTTTTATTCTAAACTATATTAGACCTTGATTTATGAATAAAAGTTGTATGTTGATGTTTGATGGAAATTTTAAAAATAGTCTCTGTAAATTTAAATATACAGATAATTTTTAAAATGGAATTTACAGTAAGTCACTGCTACATACTCAAAAATTGATATCCTTAATTTTTGCTTTGGATTGTATATATGGATTAGTTGTTAAAAATGATGATTTTTAACATGCATTGCATAATTTTTAAATGGATATTCAATTGGGAATTTGGAGGAGAAGGGTTTCGGCAATTTGATCAATTGCCGATGATCAAACCCACGATTTGAGTTGAAATCTTAGGTGAAGCTTGTTCATGTGTTGAGGATGTTGGGAAAAATGCTTTTGGATTTTCCAATGGAAAATTTGTTTGGGATCGATCAAACAAGGGTTTTAGTGGGTTTTTGTTTCGGCTGACTGTCGTGACTTTCGTGACTTGGATAAGGTACCGGAGTCGATCGCGATGTGGGGGATGGTAGCGTGGAGGTTGCGGCGATGCTCTGGAGGTGGTATTGGAGCTTCCGGTGTTGGCTATGTCCAGAGGCGTTGGGTTTTGTGTCGTGTTGTTCTACAGTTTTTCGAGATATAGGTCAAAATTCGATTCGATGATGAATTGTTGGATCTGGGTTCGTATTTGTGCTTGCGTGCGTTCGTGTGATGGACGTCGATGGTCGCGACGACCTATGGTGGCCGGCGACGTTAGGGTAGGTGCACCGTGCACGTTCGTATGCAATGTGAATTATGTTTTGGGCAGACAAGTTTCTTCTCGAGATGACGCTCGCGTTTTCATCGAAAACGACTCGAAGTGGGAAGGTAGCTGGGTTGCTTCGGGACAGGCTCGAGTGGTTTCAGTGTTTGACTCGAGTTTTTGGGTTGAGTGTTTTCTGGTTGTACTGTGTAATGGCATGTTGCAATTTTAGCTTGATGTTGGATTAATGAAATCAAGCTTTGAATTATAAACCAAGTTTATAGAAGGAAACAAATTTATAAATGTTAAACTTATGCATTAATGGAAATGTAAATAAAACCTTTAAAGTACTAATTGAATTTATTTTATTTTAAATGTAAATTGTTTTAAGATATTTGTATTTGAAATAATTATCTTAAGTAAATTTTGAATTTCAATTTAAAAGAGTGTTTTGAATTTAGGTATTAAATCAAAGTTTTAAATAAATTTTTAAGTAATGTTTTAAAAACTAAGTTTTCAAATTTTATTTAAAATGAATAAGTTTGAATTAGATGTTAAAGAGTTTAAATTTTGAAATTAGATTTCTAAATGCCTTATTTTCAAATAAGGTAAATGTTATGATTTTGAAAACCAAATTGAATAATTTGTTTTAAGTTATTTAAAATTTGATTAATTTCAAATAATTTATTTATGAAGATAAATAAGGTTAAATTATTTGGATATGAACTTAAGAATACTTAATTAAATATGATTTGTTAATAAGTAAAGATTAATTAGGACAAATGCTTTCCATATTTAATTAAGGATTTTTTTTAAATATAAGAAGTTAATTAATTAATTGTTTAATTAATTTTAAATAATTAGTTAATTGTTTAATTAATTTTAAACAATTAGTTAATTGTTTGTTTAATTTTTAATAATCACTTAATTATGATTAATTAAGTGTAATTACTTAATGAAGTAATTATTGGTTAATTATTAAAGTAATTAAGAATGTAAATTACTTATGGAAGTAATTAATGGAAAATTACTCATGGGAGTAATTAAAGTGGAAGTGATTAATGGTTAATCACTTGATGTTATTAATTAAAGAATTGACCAATATAATTGTTTTGAAGTTAATTAATTATGGAGTAGTTAATTAAAGTATTAAGAATTATTTAATGATGGAATTAATTACTTGTTAAGTAATTAATTAGAGAGTGATCAAGATTTATTAATTTAAGTAATTAGAAAATAATTACTTATGAAAGTAATTAAGGGTAATTACTTGGTTAAGTTTAGTTAATTAATTAATGTGATTTATTAATTAATGAATGTGGTTAATTTAAGATTAATTACTAAGGGTAATTAATTAAAAATGTAATTAATTAATAAGGTAATTAATTAAGGATTATTTATTAATTTAATTGAATAATAATTACTTAATGAAGTAATTAAAGATTAATTAATTAGATTAATTAATCAAAGGTTTAATATAATTAATTAAGAAGTTAATTAATTAAGATAAGTAATTACAAATTGTTAATTACTGTTTATGATTAATTACAAGTTAATTATTAATTAAAAAGGATTATTAGTTGTATAATTAATGAATTAATCAAGGTTGATTAATAAAAATAATTAATTAAAGTGTGATTAATTAATTATAATTAATTGAGATTTAATGTAATTAATTATAGTTGATTAATTAATGGAAGTAAATGAAGGATCGTTAATTATTGTAATTAATGATAGTAATTAAAGGTTAATTATTGTATATGGTTAAGGATAATTACTTGAATGTAATTAAAGTATGATTAATCAAAGGAGATTAATTAAGGAAGATCATTAAAAGATGATTAATTTATTTATTTGGAATAAATTAATGAAGAAGGATTTAGGTAATCCAATTGATTAAGAGTTAATCAATTCTGCTTATAGATGATTGCTTGATATTGGATTGATATTGGATGATTGATTTATATTGGATGATTTATATTAGATGTTGGTTGATACTGGATGATTTGGATATCTCTGTTATGTGATATGCTGCTTTGTGAGATGAATGGTTGATATGAATTATCTATTGTGATAATGTGATTCATCTATCTGTTTATATCATCCTGAATATAAGTTTAATTGTTTAAACCCTTAAACAACTTGGACATTAAAATGGCGTTTGGTTTCGGTGAGACCGGGATCGGGTTTCCATATTTGGATAATCCGAAAGCCACATCGATCCAAATTAAACGTTAGGTCGTGAATCCAAGTGGAGCTTAGTGAAGACTCGAGGTGCAAGAACTATTCGTCAGTATAACTCTGGCGGTGATTCCGTGATGAGTTTGACGGAGATAGTACTTATAGGTTCGAGATGGTGATTTAGAGTGCAAGGGCTATGGTCGTTGACTCTGAGGGTGATTCCAAAATGAGTGCAACGAGATAGTGCCTTCGGTTTCGTTCGAACCCGGAACGAAGTTGTATGGATTGAATGCTTTCAGAACATCGTCGGATGGACGATAAGCATTCTAAGATAGATGTGTTCTATAAAGGTAATCGCAGCCTCAAGCCTCATCAACCGGGAATGGCTAAAACAGGGGAGGTGCAACAAGGCTAGGTGGGTAGGACCCATTTCAGGGTGAGGTCATTCCTGTCTAGATGTCCCTTTTATTTCGGATTAGTGGGTGGTTGGTCGCGCCAACCACGGGGTGATCTTACTCGAGACTGTTCAGTAAGGAATGGTTCCGGCTTTGTGATGCAGGGGATTAGGAGTAATCCTCGGTACTGTGATCTAGGCCATGTACTGTGACGGGCGGTACCCCGGTAGCCCTGCCATTGATGGAATCCAAAATCCAATAAGTGCCTGTACGGTTTTGATTGTGCCCAACTATGTTGGAACGTGAGATGTAAGCATTCCAGCTATTTCTATATTTTATTTTAAAAACCCTAGACACTATTATAATATCACTGGATTTCCTATCAAATGTTTTGGTTAGAGTAAGGTAAAAACTTTTCCATGTTTATGTGTGGGAAGTCTTACGTGATACCTTTTCTTTTCAAAGGATTTTCTAAAGTTAAGCAATTTTAACCCGTTTACTCACACCAGACCCCTGTCTGACCTGAGTGTTTATTTTCTGTTTTATTAAACTCTTGGGTACTCATATTATGTATGAGTAGTCGAGTGATTCAGGTTTGCTTGACGAATTCTGGAGGAGATATGGAGCAGGAGGCTTCCACGTGTAGATATATTATGGTTCCGCTGTGTTTGTGATTGTAACTATATCTTGTGTACTTGAGTTATATAGTTAGACAGATGTTTATAACTGTCTAATATGTGTTGAATAAGTTGTGTACTCTGATGTAATATGATACTATGTAATATTTTATGTGATATGTTATATTTCATTCGTTCCGCTGTGAGTTATCTGATGTTGTTGTGTTTCTTCTTTCTTATGTTTACTTCTTCTATCCCTTTCTTTCTTCATTAGTGATGCGACTTTCTGGTGTTAGAAAGTTGGTTCGCTACACTCGATTCATCATCAGCAGAGTTAAATTCAGTTCCGGTCGTTAGAGATTCCCTAGACGTCTTTGAGGAGATTAGGGGGCTACCCCTTAAGATTGAAATCGACTTCATAATCTATTTGAATGACAATGCTAAGACAGTAGCATTGCCCGTGAGACACATGGAACCTAGGGAGAGGAAGGATTTTAGTAAAGCAAATTAGTGATCTATTGGAGAAAGGCTTCATCAGAAGGAGCGTATCTAAGTGGGAAGCGACATTCGTCTTCTCTACAAAGGCGGATGGTTCCCTTCGACTTTGCGTAAACTATAGGGAGTTGGATAAGCCCACTAAGAAGAACTGTTATCTATTTCCTAGGATAGATGTCCTTTTCGATTAGTTGATTGGCTCTTTAGTATTTTCTCAGCTTGATTTAGCCACTAGATTTCATCAGCTTGGGATCACTGACGATAGCATTGATAAGATGAAATTTAGGACACCCAACGAATTCTTTGAGTGGTTGGTTATGCCATTTGGACTAACCAATGCCCCAACATATTTTGTAGGTTTGATGAGTCATGTTTTTTGAGATGTCCTAAATAAGTTCGTAGTAGTATTTGTGGACGACATTTTGGAGTTTTCCAAGAGTATGGAGGAACATGCTATTCATCTGGAGTAGGTTCTTTGTACACTACGTGTTCATCAGTTAAGAGCAAGGTTCCCGAAGTGCCACTTTTGGCAAGAGGAGGTATGTTTCTTGGGGCATATAGTCTCAAGAGAGGGTTTAGCTGTTGATCCCACTAAGGTAACTGTGGTGCAAGATTAGAACGCCCCCAAGAATGTTACCACAGTTAGAAGCTTCCTAGGTTTGGCTGGCTATTATATGATGTTTATCAGAAATTTTACTAAGATTTCAGCACCGCTTACTCGCCTCACTAAGAAGAATAAAGCATTCATGTTAGTTGAGTACGTAGATTGTGAGGATTCCTTGATGATGCTAAAGAAAGCCCTTACCAGTGCACCAGTGTTAGTTTTACCCGATGGAGCTAAGCCTTTTGCAGTATACACTAATGCATGTGGGACGGGTCTAGGAGCAGTGTTGATGCAAGAAGGGAGAGTAGTATGTTATGGAAGTATACAGTTGAGGACGCATGAGAAGAACTACCCCGTGATTTGGAGTTAGCTGGTATAGCTTTCGCACTCAAGTCTTGGAGGCATTACTAGCTAGGAGAGAGGTTCGAGCTTTTCACTGACCATAAGTCATTGAAGTACCTATTCTCACAGAAGGATTTGAACTTGAGGCAGCAGCGATGGATGGATTTTTTGGCATCGTATGACTTTGAGATAGTATATACCCTTGGCAAGGGAAACGTGGTTGCGGATGCTTGGAGTAGGAAGAAATCAACCCTTAGTCCAATGTTCGTGGAGTGGAAGAGCCTGGAGTTTATTTCCACTTTTGATTTTTAGCCCTCTACGGACATTACCTCGGCATTATTGGCAGCACTTGAGGTTAAGCCTACCCTCATAGATCAGATTAGCTTGAGGCAGTGAGATGATTCAGAGCTTATGGATATTTTAGATAGGATTAGTAGAGGATAGGTCTCTAGACATCTCCAACACTATTCTATTGATAGCAAAGGGTGGTTAAGGGGAGATGGAAGACTCTCTATCCCCCGCACTAGTGATTTGTTCAGAGCAGTTCTAGAGGAAGCACACCATTCTCGAATGACTATTCATTCGGGTGGTGATAAGATGGGATATGAAGAGAATGTTTTATTGAAGTGGCATGAAGAAGGATGTGGAAGAATTTGTAGCTAAGTGTCTTGTGTGCCAAACAGTTAAGGCAGAGCAGCAGAAGCCCGGTGGATTACTCCACCCATTGGATGTACCCGAATGGAAGCGGGATAGTGTTTCGATTGACTTCATAGATGGTTTACGCTGGTCTAGGAAGGGGAATAATAGCATTTAGGTAATTTTAGATCGATTGACTAAAAGTGCCCACTTCTTTTCGGTCAAGAGTAAGAGGACGACACCTTATTTGGCATCCTTATATGTTCGTGAGATAGTCCAACTTCATAGAGTTTCCTCTGGCATAGTGAGTGATAGGGACCCAATTTTTACTAGCACGTTTTGGAGGAGCTTGCAAGAGGCTATAGGGACGTAGCTTAGATTGAGTATAGCCTATCACCCTCAGGCGGATGGCCAAACGGAGAGGGTTAATAGAGTGCTTGAGGATTTTTTGATGATGTGCATTCTTGAATTTAGAGGAACTTGGGATAAGCATCTTCCTATGGTGGAGTTCACATATAATAATAGTTTTCAAGCTAGCATTGGAATGACACTATTGAAGCTCTTTATGGGAGACCTTGCAAGTCACCTTCATGTTGGCTGGAGTCTATGGAGAGATTGCTAATTGGCCCCGACATGGTTAAGGAGACTTCAGAGAAGATCGGTTTGATTAAGAAGTTGAAGACAACCCAAGATAGACAGAAACCTTATGCAGACAAGCAGAGGATGGATATTGAGTTTGAAGTTAGAGATTTAGTTTTCATTAAAGTATCTTTGCTAAGGAAGGTGGTGAGATTTGGATCAAGTGGAAAACTTGCTCCCAAATTCATATGACCATTCCCCATTATAGAGAGAGTACGGAATATGGCATATCGAGTGAAGCTACTGGAGAGGCTTGCAGGGGTACACGATGTTTTTCATGTTTTACACTTGAGAATGTGCTTAAATGACTCAACAGAGATTGTGGAGCCTAGTCAACTAGAGAAAGTAAAAGTGGAGAGAGAAGCATAAGTTTGTCGTATTCCTACCAAGATCATTGGACGTGACATCAAGAAGCTTAGGAACAAAGAGGCCCCGTTAGTAAAGTTGCAGTGGGGAGATGATGTTGAAGATGCTACGTGGGAAGCTGAATAAAAGGTTCATACCTCTTATCCACTCTCTTTGATAGTAATTTTTAGAATTTCCTATTCCCATCTTAAGTTTGAATAGGTTCTTTCCTTTATTATCCTTTGGGAGGGTAGAACTTAGGATTTAACCTATGGATGGTAGGATTTGATGTAAACATGTTATTAGAACATGTTGTGCATGATGGATACTAGTGGTTGCAAGTGGTTGCTAGTGGATGCTAATGGACGCATATACTTACACTCGGAACTATTATTTTTTAGGGATCGGCCTAACCAGGACAATAAAACATATGCATATGGTTGTGTGCGCATTTGCATTTTTAATTTACTTTATTCCATGATTGCTATAAATGGATGATTATCACATGATTGTTGCATTTGGATGGTGATTGCAGCACACATATAGAACTATCAGTTATCATTAGGAAATTTGCATTCATTTGGATACATGGCATGGACATGATTGCATAAAAGAAGGTCGACTGAATCAATAGACTGCTTAATCATTTGCAATAGTTAGGGAAATTGGCACTACACTACTGCATATGTATCATCAATTGCATTAGAAAACTTAAGGACAATGGATATAATTAATGATGGTTGAGTAGTTGGTTGTAAATCTTAGATGAAAACATTTGTTTCATTTTTCTATCCTTAGAGATTTCAAGGACGAAATCCCTTAAGGAGGGAAGAATGTATCAACTCGAAATTTAAGCTATAGTAATTAATTAATGAATTAATTAAATGCGACGACCCATAATTTTACCAGTTTGAAAATGGAATATTTAATTAATTTTAAATATAGCTTTATAAGTTAAATGAACTTGTTTTAATTAGTTAAAGATGATAAGTAATTTATTTCAAGTTTTGTTTACGTAAATATATAGTTTGATCAAAAACTGAAATATGACAGGAAATTGGATCCCGAAATCTCAACGGGTTGACAAATAGAAATTGTTTTAAGTTGTTGCAACATTGTTTGTACATGCACACACATACACATACGCACATGTATGTGTATCGCAATTAGTCAAATCAAAGATAAAGAAAATGTCTAAGATATTTTTACAAAAAGTAAGTGAAAAAGGGAACGTCTAGTCACCATTAAAACATGGAAAGAAAACATCAAATCCACCATTAATGCATGTCATTCCATCTTAAGATATTTTTACAATATGTTTTATCACATTACATCTCATTAATGCACGCACTTGAGTATGGTGACAAGGTTTTGATGTTGAAGTGACGTGGAGTAAGAGATATTTTGATAATATCTACGGGTAATTAAGTAATTTGCCACATTTTCCCAAGGCTATAAATAAGACTCTATGGCTTCACAAATTCACACATATCATTCCATATTCTTCACCTCTACTTTAATGGCTTCCATCACCTCCATCCTCTCATCGATAGACCGAGCCATCTAGAAGCAATAATCCAAGTGATCGTGAGCTAAAAGTTCGAGTTAGCAAAGTTATAGCCAATTTTTAGTTAATCGTTTAAACTCGAGGTGAGTGAACTCCTAAACTATCATATTATATGCTATTAGATGTTATATATGTTTGATTATGATTATTAATGATGGTTGTGTAATATGAATGTTGAATATATATACAAGTCACGGAAATACACGTCAATAAGCACAAAAGAAACCACTTTCCTTTTTTTAATGAATTAGTGTATATAGAATGTTAAACCTCTTTGAGATTGTTTAAAAATATGAAATAAATTATAAAAATATTTTAAATGTTTTAAAAGGGATAAAAAAATGAGTTTCCAAATGATAAAAAAAGTCGTCTAATCAATATAGCTTAAAAAGCACTTTCCGCGGCACTTTTCTGTAACTTTTGAAATGTAGTTTTAAACGCAACCGTTCTTTTTCAAATCTTTTGTAAATATATTCAAATGATTAATAAATTATTTTAAATATGATTTTATGGTTAAATATTAAATGATTTAGAGTCGATCAAATTACTTGACCGCCTTTTGGGTGTCAGAGAGATAGTGTCTAGGCTTGAGTTTGGAAAACCAGTTTCTTGCTCTCCCTGGCTATCTGGACTAGCCCGACGGATGGGATTGTAAATTGGTTTACCCGGATAAAAATTTTCCAAAGTTAAAAGGATATAATTCTCCAAATATGAATAACCTGAATTTTATGGAGATAAACTTCTTGTACTCGGTGCTAAAGCCCGAAGAGGGAACTCATACAATTCATGAAAGGGTGCTTTCCGTTATTCCTCCTATAGTATTTGTTAAATATGGGAATTGATATTGAGTAGAATTAGATGATTTATATAGATGTTGCTCAGTTAACATTTACTGGTTTTAGATTAACATCCTAGATAACATGCTTTTAACCAAATTAAAATTATGAGTTTTGAATTAGGAAATCGTTGTCAAGATTAAAATGAAATGACTTGGAAACATTATTATAAATAAAATACGAAAGGTTTTGGAATTATTCTATGATTTAAAAATGTATAAATTAACTAATAGAATTTGATAAACGAGGTTTGATGATTCCATATACTTTGAGAAAGATAAAGAAATATTTCAATGAATATTTCTCTAAGATATATCTATGAATGAATAGAAATATGAATTAAATTGAATGATGATTGATAATCACATACGAACTCGACATCTTTTAATCGATGAATTGTTTGGAGGAACCGAGGTCGGATTTGGGTAATTCCTATCCAAAGACCACTTCGAACCAATTTACATATTCGAAGTGAAGACATGAATATGATATTAAGGATTTTCGTAAAGGAGGACTGCTTGTTGATCATTTGGGGATAAACTTCCAATATACATATAGTAGCAGTAGTCTCTTCGTTATAAAATATCCAATACAAGAACTAATCGCTACCAATCCTAGGAATAACTCCCGACAGGATGTGGTAGAAGAGTGCCTTCGGTTTGTCCTGTTCCTAGCCAACTTGCATGGATGGATGTTTGACGTTGCAATTGTAATTACATTGGTTGATTTCTATGAACGTATCATCTGATTGGTGCGCGGAGAAGGCAACTTCTCTTAGCTTAATACTCTTTCCAGAGATATACGAACTCATGAGTTATATGTTTGTAGAAATCGGTTCTGTGATTATGGATTGGCAATGTGTCATTCAAAGTACAATGTGCTATGAGTAAGGTTATCGTAAGCTCGAGCCTCACCATCCAAAAATGACAAAAATATGATAGATGTGGTAGAGCTAAGTAGGTCGCTCCCATTAGGGTATAGTCATCACCTTTCTAGATACATTTATTTCCCGCTATGACGTCGGGTTTTAAATTAACATGGTGTATGAAAAGGGAGCTCTTGGGTAGATCGGGAACGACGGGAGTGATGGCATATTCGATACTATCTATGGTAAAGGTAGCTTGGTTCTGTGTTGGTAGAGGTTGGAACCTCAGGTTCATTTTTCTAGATGTACTATCAAAAGGCGGTCCCTTACTTTGTCATTGTATGGAAGTCATTCTCCAATAAGTGCCTTCGGATTTGATTATAGAGCCTAGTATGCTAGAATTTAATAATGTAACAATTTCGGCTAAGATTATGTATACTTGCTTGAAAAGTATTTTCACAAGAATGTCATTAAAAATAATATCCACATATTCCGCGTAGCAAATGTTTTGGTTTTCATAAGGTAAAAACCCGTTACGTGTTTATGTGCGGCGTGGTCTATTATATACCTTTTCTTTTCAAACATCGTATTTTGAGTTTCTAATACCAGTCCTATGACTAACCCAGTGTTTATTTTCTTTTCCCCTTAAACTATGGGTGCCTTATTTTCCTGGGCAGCCAACTAGTTAGGTAAGCTTAGAGCATTTTGGAATGGACCATGAAGCACTTTTGGTCTTTTGTTGAAGTCATTATCACTTTCCGCTATGTCTGTATTATGTGTTAGTATTTACCAGCACTGTAAGGATAGGTCGTTATAACTATCCTAGTTGGGTTAGTACCTGTCATAATTTTGATGGAAAAATTTGGAGTAATTGCATATACTACTCATATGTATAATTATGTGTTGAATACGATGTGAGTTTCTATTTTTGTCTATCTTTATTTCTTTACCCCATGATAATCTGCCTCTCTGGCACTTGGATTTATGACACATGAATACCAAGGATGTACTAGTGCCAATTTTTGAGAGTCGAGGAGGTGGGTCATCACATTTGGTATCAGAGCTTATGGTTGAGTGAATACCTAAGCCTAAATGCGGTCAACTCATTAGAGATAGGGTTAGTATTACCCTAGAATGAATTTAGTTTGAGAGAGCGCATATTTGAAATTTTTATTTGAATAAATTTATTCAAGTTTATACCAATTCCCTAAAATAAATTCGTCTATATTTTTAAAGATGTTCCCTTACTATATGTAGATATTAAGAGATGAGTAATATAAGAGGATGAAGAGGAGGTAGCAACACTATGATGATTAACGGTCGTTCAAATGCTACATTAATTGAGGAAGCGGTAATTCCCATGCCACTTTAGAATGCTACATTAATTGAGGAAGCGGTAATTCCCATGCCACTTTAGTTAACTTTGCCACTCTTTGCAGATTATACCAGCTTAGGAGGAAAGCCATTCCAACGCACAAAATCTATTATTGAAGTTCAAGCCTAGCTAAGATCCTGTGAAAAAATCTTTAAAGGATTAGACATTGATTATAATCGAAAGAGGTTCTTGGCCTCCTAGAAATTGAACGATGGGGCTCTAGCTTGGTGGGAGTCTGTTACTCTTAATGAATCTGAAGAAAATTTCTCTTGGCCAAGATTTAAAGAAATTTTTAAAGAGCAATACATACCCACCGCTGGAAAATTCCACCTCTATAGAAGTTTCATGGATCTAAAACAAGAAGCGATGTCTATGGAAGAGTGTTTGCACAAATTCAATGAATTGTCTCGCTTTGGGCCTAGACTGATAGACATGCTCTGAAGAAAAATGAGATGTTCATTTCTAGGATTAAGGAGCAGTATCAGGATAGGATGACTACTATATTAACGGAACCTTTGTGGATTTAATAGATATGGGTTTCTGTTATGAAGCTTTGGATAAGAGGAATCCAGTTGCAACCCAAAACAAAAACAGCAAGAGGAAGTTCAATAATAATGAAAAGAAGCCATGGCAAGGCAAGCCCGGAGGAGGATCTCAGGAAAACTTTTTTAGAGATGTTGAATGTTTTAATTGTGGGAAGAAAGCACATTATTCGAAGTACAGTAGGAGCCCCAAAGTTCAAAGGCAACAGCAAGGAACCGTCTCTCCTATGGTGCAGAATAACCTCTGCCACAACTGCCATCAACCTGGCCACTGGAAGAACAAGTGTCCATTAATGAAGAAAGGAGAGCAGGTTAAGGTCCATGCTATTAAAGATGGGCCTTCAACCTCTACTGATGTAAAAGGAAAGCGAGTTCTTGAAGGTAATATTTATGTCAATGATGATTTGGTTAAAGTATTTTTTGATATTGGGGCTTCCCATAGTTTTATTGCTAAAGGATTGGTTGATGGATTAACACTGATCACAAAAATAGTAGAAATCCCTATTTCCGTTTCAAATCCCATAGGTGGTACAATTAATCCTTATATGATTTGTAAAAACATCCAAGTTGCTCACCTCTCCCAAAAAAATTTATGTGACCTATTTGTTCTTGACTTTATTGGGTTTGAAGTTTTGCAAAACATAGACTGTGATTCAAGATAAAGCTGTCCTTGATTGTGTTAAAAGGATGGTAACTTTGTGGAACATCTTTGGGAAGTTTATAGAAATATCTTGTGAAGAACTTAGTCCGATAAGGAATAGCTTCATGTATGCACTAGAATCATTTCAATAAGATTTGGAGACAATACCAGTTGTCAAGGAATTTCAGGATGTTTTTGAGGAAGTTAAAAGTTTGCCCCCGCATCGGGAAATTGAGTTTCGAATTGACTTAATTCCTGATGCAAGTCCCGTTATTCACCCTATTCGAAGGATGGCCCCAAAGGAAAAGGTTGAGTTGGCAAACTAAACTGATGAGTTGTTAAAAAAAGGACTAATTAGACCTAGTCACTCAAGTTAGGGCGCAGCGGCAGTTTTTGTAGCTAAGTCTGATGGCTCCTTAAGGCTTTGTGTAGATTATCTAAAAAAGTATCCTCTTTCTCGCATAGATGACTTATTTGATTAACTTCATGGTGCTCGAGTATTCTCACAAATGGATTTATCCATAGGATTCCATCAACTAAGAATAGTGAAAGATGGCATTCCATTAACTGCATTTAGGGGTTCGGATTGCTTTTATGAATGGTTAGTTATGCCTTTTGGGTTGACTAATGCACCCGCCTATTTTGTAGACCTTATGAATAGAGTATTCAAATATGTGCTAAACAAATTCATGTTGGTTTCTATTGATGAAATTCTTATCTATTCCAAAATGAGGAAGAACATGACAGGCGTTTGGAGATTGTGTTGGAAATATAGCTGAGAAATGTATTTAAAGCTAAATTCTTGAAATGTCACTTTTGGGAGAAAGAAGTAAGATTTCTTGGGGATATTGTGTCAGGAGAAGGGATCTCGGTAGATCTCGAAAAAAATTTAGCTATACAAGATTGGAAGCAACCACAAACCCCGAAGGACATCCGCAGCTTCTTAGGATTGGCAGGATATCACCGGAGGTTCATTCAAGACTTCTCTAAAATTTCCTCTCATCTTAAAAAATTGACTATGAAGGATGTTAAATTTTAATGGACACCAAAATGTGAAGAAGCATTCAAGGAACTCAAGAGAAGGTTAACTACTACTCCAGCCTAGCATTGCTGATGAAGGCAGTGGTTTAACTGTATATACTAATGCTTGTGGGGAAGGAGTAGGTGTTGTTCTAATGCGGCATGGAAAGGTCATCGCTTATGCATGCATACAACTAAAGACTCATGAGTAGAATTATGCAACACGCGACTTAAAATTATTAGCCGTTGTGTTCGCATTAAAAATATGGAGGCATTATCTACTGGGTGAAAAGTTCAAGCTCTTCACGGATCATAAATCTTTGAAGTATCTTTTCACTCAGAAGGACTTAAATATGAGACAACAACGTTGGTTAGAATTTCTCGCATCATATGATCTTGATATCTCATACACACCTAGGAAAGCCAATGTAGTGGTGGATGCACTAAGCAGAAGGCATGCCATTACTGCTTATTTAGTGGTACATCCAACCTTGATTAATCGTAAAAAAGTGAGTTAGCTCAAGGATCCAATCATTTCAAGAATAGCTAGGGAAGTAGAGGAGAATATGATACCGGGAAGATGGATAGGATTCAAAGTAGATGAGCAAGGAATCTTAAGAATGAATGGAAGGATATGTATTCCTAATGTCGGTGGGAGAAGGCAAGAAGTTTTAATGGAATGTCATAATTCTCGACTTTCTGTACATCCCGGGGTTACTAAAATGTATCGAGATATGAAGAGAACTTTTTGGTGGAATGGCATGAAGAGGGATATCTCTATCCATATTAGTAGATGTGCATATTGTCAACGGATCAAAAGTGATCAGCAAAAGACCGTTGGATTACTCCTACCTCTTGAAATTCCGACTTGGAAATGGGACCAAATATCGATGGATTTCATCAATGGCTTACCCTAATCAAGAAAGGGAAACGAAGGCATTTGGGTTATCATAGATCGATTAACCAATAGCACACATTTTATCCTAGTAAAAATAACGAGAACTGCTGCAAGTCTGGCAGAAATATACACGAGGAAAGTAGTTCGATTGCATGGTGTCCCCATTAGTGTGGTCAGTGATCGAGACCCTATCTTTACCAACATGTTATGGGAGGCATTGCAAACAACTTTAGGAACTAAGCTAAACATAAGCACCGCATATCACCCTCTGATTGATGGATAAACTGAGAGAGTAAATTGAGTGTTGGAGGATCTTCTAAGAGCTTACATCTTAGATTATGGAGGTTCATGGGAAAGATACCTTCGTCTGATAGAATTCTCTTACAATAACAATTATCAGGAAAGTATTGGCATGGCCCCGTATGAAGCTTTGTATGGTTGTCCGTGTAGATACCCAGCATGTTGGATCGAGACCGGAGACCGATTAGTACTAGGTCCTGACATGATTAGAGAAGCTTCGTAAAAGGTTGACATAATTAGAAAAAAAATGTAAGAAGCCTAGAGTAAGTAGAAGAGCTAAGTTGATCAAATGCAAAGAAATTTAGAGTTCTTAGTTGTAGATTATGTTTTCCTAAAAGTTTCTCTAATGAAATGAGTGGTAAGAGTTGCAGGCAGGGAAGTTAGCACCTCGATTTATTGGACATTTTCCTATTCTCAAAGGGATTGGCCCATTAGCTTATCATGTGGAACTACCCGAAAGGTTATCTAGTGTACACAATGTCTTTCATGTATCTCACCTACAAAAATATATGCATGATCTAGAGAAAATTATAGTAACAGCTGCCCAAGAAGATTTAGAAGATGAACCTAATTTAGCGGTTAGCAGGCGACTAATGCGAATCGTAGATCACGATGAGAAGCGTTTAAGGAGGGGTTAAATTCCAATGGAATGGTGACGTTGCAGACTACACATGGGAGACGGAGGAAAGAATGTGTAAAGCCTGCCCTAAGTTTAGAATAGATACATAGTTGTATGTGTATAGTGTACTCACCGGCTTGTGGTGATGTCCTTGCTATATCTTATACATGTGTATCACTTCGTTAAATATATTTGTCTTCGAGTTATCTAGTTCTTATCCTTAATTTCAAGGACAAAATTTATTTAAGGGAGGAAGTATGTAACGACCCATAATTTTACCACTTTGACAATGGAATATTTAATTAATTTTAAATATTGCTTTATAAGTTAAATGAACTTGTTTTAATTATTTAAAGAAGATAAGAAATTTATTTCAAGTTTTGTTTACATAAATAAATACTTCGATTAAAAACTGAAAATATGATAGGAAATTGGATCCTAAAATCTCAATGGTTTGACAAATGGAAGTTGTTTTAAGTTGTTGCAACATTGTTTGTACATGCACACACATTCACATGCACACACATATGTGCATAACAATTAGTCAAATCAAAGCTAAAGAAATATCTAAGGTATTTTTCAAAAAGTAAGTGAAAAAGGTAACATCTAATCACCATTAAAACATGGAAAGCAAACATCAAATCCACCATTAATGCATGTCATTCCATCTTAAGGTATTTTTATGTCTTATCACATTACATCTCATTAGAGCATGCATTTGAGTATGGTGACAAGGATTTGCTGTTGAAGTGATGTAGTGTAAGAGATATTTTGATAATATTTAAGGATAATTTAGTAATTTGCCACATTTTCCTAAGGTTATAAACAAGACCCTAAGGCTTCACAAATTGACAATCTCATTCCATCTTCTTCTTCTTCACCTCTACTTTAATTAATTCTATCACCTCCATCCTCTCATCCATAGTCCGAGCCATCTAGAAGCAATAATCCAAGTAATCGTGAGCTATAAGTTCGAGTTTGCAAAGCTATAGCCAATTTTTAGTTAGTCGTTTAAACCCAAGGTGAGTAAACTACTAAACTATAATGTTATATGCTATTGGATGTTATATATGTTTTATTATGATTATTAATGATGGTTGTTTAATATGAATGTTGAATATATATACAAGTCATGAAAATACACGTCGATAAGCACAAAGGAAATCACTTTCCTTATTTAATGAATTAGTGTATATGGAATGTTAAACCTCTTTAAAATTGTTTAAAAATATGAAATAAATTCTTAAAATATTTTAAATGATTTATAAGTGATAAAAAGAGTTTCCAAATGATAAAAAAAGTCGTTTGATCAATATAGCTTAAAAAGCACTTTCCGTGGTACTTTTCTATAACTTTTGAAATGTAGTTTAAACGCAACCGTTCTTCTCCAAATCTTTTGTAAATATATTCAAATGATTAATAAAGTATTTTAAATATGATTTAAAGGATTTATGAAATGGTTAAATATTAAATGATTCAGAGTCTATCAGATTACTTGTCTGCCTTATCGGTGTCAAAGAGATGGTGTCTAGGCTTGAGTTTGAAAAACCAGTTTCCTGCTCTCCCTGGCTATACGGACTGGCCCAAACAATGGGAAAGTAAATTTGATTTACTCAGATCAAAATTTTCCAATGTTAAAGGATATAATTCTCCGAATATAAATTACTTGAATTTTATGGAGATAATCTTCTTGTACTCGGTGTTAAAGCCTGAAGAGGGAACTCATACTATTCGTGGAATTTAAAGGGTGCTTTCACCATTATTCTGCCCATAGTATTTGTTGAATACGGGAATTGATATTGAGTAGAATTAGATGATTTCTATAGATTATGCTCACTTAACATTTACTTTTTTTGATTAACATCCTAGATAACATGCTTTTAACCAAATTAAAATTATGAGTTTTCAATTAGGAAACCTTTGTTAAGATTGAAATGAAATGAATAGGAAATATTTTTCTAAGTAAAATATGAAAGCGTTTGGAATTATTCCACGATTTGAAAAGGTTTAAATTAACCAAAAGGATTTGATAAATGAGGCTTGATGATTCCATATACTTTGATAAAGATGAAGAAATATTTCAATGAATATATCTCTAAGATATATCTATGAATGAATAGAAATATGAATTAAATTAAATGATGATTGATAATCATATATGCATTTAACATCTTTTTAATCGACGATTAGTTCGGAGGAACCGGGGTCGGATTTTGGCAATTCCTATCCGAAGACCACTTCGAATCAATTTACGTATTCGAAACGAAGACGAACGATTTTCGTAATGAAGGACTGCTTGTTGATCATTTGGGGATAAACTCCCAATACACATATAGTAGTAGTAGTCTCTTCTTTATGAAAAATCCAATGCAAGGACTAACCGATACAAATCCTCGGGTAACTCCCAACAGGATGTGGCAGGAGAGTGCCTTTGGTTTATCCTATTCCTAGACAACTTGCATAGATGGATGTCTAACGCTGCAATTGTAATTACATTGGTTGATTTCTATGAAAGTATCTTCTAAATGGTGGCAGAGAAGGAAATTTCTCTTAGCTTAACACCCTTTCCTAAGAAATACGAGCTCATAAGTCATATGTTTGTAGAAATCAGTTCTGTGATTATGGATTGGCAATATGGCATTCAAAGTAGAATGTGCTATGAGTAAGGTAACGATTACCTCGAGCCTCACATTCAAAAATGACAAAAACAGGGTATATGCGATAGAGCTAAGTGGGTCGCTTCCATTAGGGTATAGTCATCACCTTTCTAGATATATTTATTTCCGTTATGATGTCGGGTTTTAAATTAAGGTGGTGTATGCAAATAGAGCTCTTGGGTAGGTCTGGAACGACCGGGGCGATGATATATTCGATACTATCTATGGTAAAGGTAGGCCAGTTCTATATTGGAAGAGGTTGGAGCCTAGGGTGCATTTTTATAGAGAAGTACTATCGGAAGGTAGTCCCTTACCTTGTCATTGTATGAAAATACATTCTCCAATAAGTGCCTTTGGATTTGATTGTGAGCCTAGTATGCTGGAATATAATAATGTAACAATTTCGGCTAACATTATGTATACTTACTTGAAAAGTGTTTTCAAAAGAATGTCATTAAAAATAATATCCACATATTTTGCATAGCAAATGTTTTGGTTATCATAAGGTAAAACCGTGTTCCATGTTTATGTGAGGCGTTGTCTTATAAAATACCTTTTGTTTTCAAATATCATATTTTGAGTTTCTCACACAAGTCCCATGACTGACCCTGTAGTTTATTTTCTTTTCCATTTTAACTCTGGGTGCCCTATTTTCCTGTACAACCAACTAGTAGGTAAGCTTAGAGCATTTTAGAATGGAGCATGGAGCATTTTGGGTATTTTGTTGAAGTCAACTATCACTTTCCACTATGTTCGTATTATGTATTAGTATTTACCAGCACTGTAAGGATAGGTCATTATTACTATCCTAGTTGGGTTAGTACCTGTCATAACTTTGATGGAACAATTTGGAGTAATTGCATGTACTACTCATATGTATAAATATGTGTTGAATACGATGCGAGATTCTATTATTGTCTATCTTCTTTCTTTGTTACCTTACCCCATGATAATTTGCCTCTTCGACACTAGGATTTACAGCATGTGAATACCAAGGATGTATTAATGTCAATTTCTGAGAGTCGAGAAGGTGCGTCAACAAATTAAATAATAAAATAACTTTGTGAAATTATCAAAATTGTGGCATAGGAGTTGCACCATTATGTCCGTGGTAATTTTCTGGTCAATTTCCATATATAGATTGTCAAAATCTGAGCTAGACGAAGAAGTTACGGAATAAAAAAGAAACGAGAAAACAAGAGGGAAAAAAATAGGCAAGGTCGACCCTAGGGTTAACCCTCACCATGGCTAGGTCGACCTATAGGTTGATCCAGCAAGTGGTTGGTCGACATGAAGGTTGACCCGCCTCATTCTTTCTCGCAGCCTTGTTCGAACACGTCATTTTGCTATCTTAATCTATTCCTGTGTGTCCGTGCTTCCATCTTACGGTTCCCATCGAGCCTGTGACGTGGTTGCACCAGATTTAATTTCCAAATCCAATGGTCTGAGATCGAAAAGTGACATTATAAATAAGACCCTAAGCCTAGTTATTTTTCTCATTCAGATTTTCTCTATCTGGGTTCATTGCCTGAGGCTGGACCCTAAAGGAATATTTTTCAAGGAGAAGATCTTTTTAATTAAAATATTTTATACCCTACAAGTGGATCAAGGAAGGCCAAGAAAAAGAGCTAAGGACCACAGGTGAGTGTTTAAGTAATTATTTTAGATTTTTAAGTAATTTAAAATAATAGGGTTTTAAATAGTTGTAGTTTTTCTACAATTTTGGGATAACCTTTATGGAAGTTTATTTACAGTTTATTTTTAAGTAAATTTTGGACTTGCTTTCTAGTCTATTTTCTTTTAGCTATTCTATTTCAGTTATTTGCAATTATTTACAGTTAGTTATAGCTTTTCCAATTATTTACAGTATTCATAGTTATTTACTATTATTTACATTTTATTTGTATCTATTCTACGTTGGGATATATTCTTTAAATGTTAGTTCTTTTTAATTCCCTTTTTACGTGAATGGAATAAATAAAAGAGAATAAATAGCTAATATGGACTAGAATACAAGAACAATGGATGTACAGAAAATTAGAGTAAATAAGAAGAACTGTAATAAATTAGATATAGAACGAAATGGGCAAATTTAAGATTGCAAGCATAGTTATAACATGTAATTATAAATAAAAAGAGAAATTAGAAGAAATAGTAGAAGAAGCTTATTTTTTTTAACTTAGACCTTGGGTTAAGTTAATAAGCAAAATTATAACACATAGGTTATAATTAGAGACAACAGAAAAAGGCTTATTATAGAACTTATGTTTAAGTTAATAAGCAAGCATGGCAGAAATAATAGAAAAGGCTTATTTTAAAACTTACTCTAAGTTAATAAGAAAAGATAGAAATATGACCTATATAAACAGCATTCCCCTTTAATCAGGGACTCAAGGTCTCACAATAGATTAGGTGGGCCTGGGCACGCTTATGCTGGAGTAATGGTAAATAAGAGGTCAATAAAGAGAAGCTCAAATCAATGGATTTGGGCAAGGGGTGCAACTAGATTTTGTTTGTTAGGACCCGTACCAACATCATTCCCCTTCAGTCAGAAACTGGTGGTCTCACAATAGCACAGGTGAGGCTAGGCATGCTTATGTTAGAGTTATGGTAAATAAGAGGTCAAATAAGGGAGAACAGATAGCACGAGCCGGCGGTGGTCGAGCGTGCAGCCTCGGTGTAGGGATATAAGTCGCTATTGAGTTCCAAGCACTAAACAAGTGTATTTTGCTGTGGGACCCATAGGATAGGACTAGCTCATAGTGGAACAACAGAGATAGAAGGCCGATCAAAGGGTAAAATTAGGACTTCGGCCTAATTAAAATAGGATTAGGATTTCAGCCTATTCAAAGCAATTTTAGAAAAGTGCAAACAATCCAATCGAACTATCTAAGCAAAGCAAACAATTAAACCGTATTTTATTCCATCTTTATCTTTTCCTTTATTTCCTTTTATACTAGAACTATTGCAAAGCCTATTATCTTTATTTTGCTTAAGAATACTAGTAATTAATTTTATTCACCAGACTTTTAGTCCAACCAACTCCTCTCTTTTCCCCTTTCCCCCCATAGGCCAGTAGAGGCAAGGGAAGTAGACATTCAGCTTTCTTGGAGTGGTATTTTTGGAGATTCTTCATGTATTCTTCTTCTTCTTCTTTTCCAGTTTTCTTTTTATTTGAGTTTAGATGTGCTGGTACTGATGAGAGGGATGGTTTTATTTATGTACTCTAATAGTAAGACTGTGATGGTATTTTCCTTTCTATAAGACATGTATTTGGTATTTTGAGATATCTTGTGTATTGGGTTTTCTGACTCTTTTTATGAGGTTTGATTTTTAATAATGAGATCACTATTTAAATGTTTCCGCTGCTTTATTTATTTTGTCTTGTGAATCTTAGTCTCTGTAAGTTTTTAGCTATACTTATAACGCACCATATTCTTTAGTATGCCCATTTTTGGGTATACTAAGGGGTGTGGGTGTTTCATTTGGTATCAAAGCCTAAGGTTATATGATTCCTAAAAATTTGCTTTAAAAGTAAAGAATTTTTCAAAATAACTTGTTTTAACAAGTATTTTCCAGAAAGAAGCTCTTAGAAATAGTTTTCAAGTATAAAAGAGCTTTATAAAAATCCCCTCAAAGACCAGTTTAATCTTCCTTCGATTCTTTCTAGCCTAAGTTCTCTTTTTCTTTGCATAGAATGGCGGATGCCCCTAGTCTTCCAAAGGGCATCCCAGTCCTAGGCTAGATTCGAAGATAACTTCAAACTACGACACCAGAGGTGCATGGGCAAGCGCCCAATCCGGCACCAACGGGTGGAAATCCCATCAATCCACATGCAGCAACCAATTTGTCTAAGCCATACAAGGACTTCGCCAATCTAAGAGGCAAGACATTTTTTGGTATGGAGGATTTTGTATAGGAGTGAGCTTGGTTAACGAGTGTAGAGAGGATATTTAGGCTATTGGGATTGGAGTATCAGAAGAGAGTTTATCTTGCATCCTAGCAGCTGAAAGGAGAAGCTTCTTATTAGTAAGAGATTGTTGAGTGGAAGGAAGAAACATTGGATGGATAGGATTCCGAGAGAGGTTTGTGAGGAAGTTTTTGTCATAAGAAGAATAGATTATGCAGTTGGAAAGGTTTATTAGTTCGAAGCAAGGAAGTCTTTCGTATAGGAGTATATCAATCAATTTAATGAGTTGTCGCGGTTTGGGATGGAGCTAGTGAATACACCACACAAGAAGGCAATGAAGTTCGCAAAGGGACTGAATCAGCCTCTCCAAGGGTTGTTATTGACTAATGTACTAATGGTAGCTACCTATGAGTTACTGGTGGAGATAGCCCTCATGTTTGATACAGCTAAGGAAGGAGAGCTAAAGAAGTCCCTAAGTCGGAAGGTTCTAAGAAGAAATGGTGGAAGAACAATAAAGATAAGAAGAAAGGAGAAGGCCCTCAGAAGCAGATCAAGAAAGGAAGGGAGTGTAATAGCCGTGGATTTCTTGATCATTACGAAAAATACTACAAGAAGGAGAAAACGAAGGGAAAGTGTTATATTTGTGGACAGCCTGGTCACCTTAGTAGAATTTGTCATCAAAATACTGGGTAGGGAGTGTGTGCACCGACATCACAGATTCAGGCATTGGATGCAGCACCTTCCAACAGGAGGCCAGATAGAGGTAGGAAAGTCGCCATGGAAGGTTTGTTCTCTATTTTGATTTTCCCATTTGGACCCTTTCGATTCCGTAGAATCACATTCTTTCATTTCGAGTTATTTGGTTGATTATTTGCACTTAGATATCTCCTTCGTAGTAGACCCCTTAGTTATTTCAAACCCCATAGGAGGATCAACACTTTTATCTATGGTTTGTAAGGGGTTGAAATTCTTTATACTAGGCGTAGAGTTTGACAGTGACGCCTATGTATTGGGATTTTCGGGGTATGGGAATATTTTATGGATGGATTGGCAATCCACTTATGGAGCGATATTAGACCGCGAAAGGAGAGTCGTCAGACTAAAGACATGCAGCGGTAGGACTCTCGAGGTTTCTTGCAACCCACAGGGGTTAATTATGTTGAGATTCCTTTATTCCCTTGATTCATCATCAACAGAGTTAGATTCAGTTTCGGTTGTTAGAGATTTCCCAAACATCTTTGAGGAGGTTAGGGGGCTACCCCCTAAGAGAGAAATCGACTTCAGAATCTATTTGAATGACAAAGCTAAGTCAGTGGTATTGCCCGTGAGACACATGGCACCTAAGAGAGGAAGGAGTTAAGTAAGCATATTAGTGAGCTATTGGAGAAAGGCTGCATCAGAAGGAGCATATCTGAGTGGGGAGCGCTAGTCATCTTCGCTACAAAGGCGGATGGTTCCCTTCGATTTTGCGTAGACTATAGGGAGTTGAATAAGCTTACTAAGAAGAACCATTATCCACTTCATAGGATAGATGTCATTTTCGATCAGTTACTTGGATCTTCGGTATTTTCTCAACTTGATTTAGCCACTGGATTTCATCAGCTTAAGGTGGCTGACGATAGCATTGATAAGACGACATTTAGGACACATTCTTTGAGTGGTTGGTTATACCATTTGGGCTAACCAATGCCCCAACATATTTTTTAGATTTGATGAGCCATGTTTTTGAGATGTCCTAAATAAGTTCGTAGTATTATTTGTAGATGACATTTTGGTGTTTTCCAAGAGTATGGAGGAGCATGCTACCGTACACTTCATGTTCATCAGTTGAGAGCAAAGTTCTCGAAGTGTCACTTTTGGCGAGAGGAGGTATGTTTCTTGGGGAACGTAGTCTCAAGAGAGGGTTTAGCTGTTGATCCCACTAAGGTGATTGTAGTGCAAGATTGGAAGGCCACCAAGAACGTTACCGAAGTTAGAAGCTTCCTGGGTTTGGCTAGCTATTAGAGGAAGTTTATTAGAGATTTCACTAAGATTTCACCACCGCTTACTCGTCTCACTGAGAAGAATAAAGCATTCGTATAGGATGTGGATTGTGAGGATTCCTTCACGATGCTAAAGAGAGCCCTTACTAGTGCACCAGTGTTACTTTTACTCGATCGAGCTAAGCCTTTTACAGTATACATAGATCATGTGGGACGGGTCTAGGAGCAGCGTTAATGCAAGAAGGGATTGCCTTATGGTAGTTTGGTCATTGGTGTACCCTATGGTACAAAATAAAGTCATGGATTCATTTACAGAGCTAATATTTTTCTCCTTGCATTACATCAATCATTGGACATCGCTAACCTTAGACTAAAACCAAATGCAATGGTGCCATTATGATTCTTTAAGGCCTAGAAGATCAACAACAACATTAAATCAACATTACAAACAAGCTCAGCCACTTGTAAGACTATATTTTATAATCAAAAAAAATGTGAAAAAAATCTAACTCTATTTTTTTCTTTTTTCTTTAATAGAGGAAAAAGATGGAAAAAATATTACAAAAAAATGGAGGCAGAACAAAATCTTAAATAAGGAAATTGGTACGAAGAAGACAAAGCAACCACGATGTCCACAACAAGAACTTTCCTCGTAAGCATTATTAAGTTGTTAATTTTCTTCAAGCTGCACATGTATTATACTAACAATTGCAATGGCATAATGTTCAATGCATCAAAAAAAGACAAGTTACACTTTATGTTAAAAAAGTTCTAAATGGTAATAGCAATAAAAATGTATAATGTATTACAATGTATATTTTCATGTAAATGCTAAATAATCATAGCATTGCAATGTTGCAATGTTCAATAAACCGAAAAAGTGACAAGTTGCATTATGATTATGTAATAGGACATGTATGGTTATTGATATGCATATAGTGTTAACAAAATACTTAATGATAATAGAAGTAAAAATATATAATATGTTATAATGTATACTAAATGGTTGTAGCATTATATCTTTTACACCACTGCTCTTTTACTCTATTAATCTGAAAGCTCCATCATAAATACCCAATCCTTATGTATCCAGCATATGTTACTCAAGTTGATGTACAATTCTTTTCATAGATCATAATTAATAAATATTTACCATGTACAAATATTTGTAGTCTGTATGTAATAATAAAATTATTAGCATAAATTGATTACTAGTTAACAAACAATTTTTGTTGTTTTTTCCTTTTTTAGATCAATAGGAATGACTGTGCTCCATTTGTCATGAAATTCATTCAATATTTGGACAGAGATTTAAACCTCCCTACTGAATACATCAAAGAAGATATCAACCTCATGCGAGTTGAAATAGTGTATGACATACTAAATGATCCGCATAGAAGTTGGAACCTCATGACTTGCTTTACAAATGAAACTCCTAAAGAAATTGAAAAGGCAGTGAAGAAAAAGAACTAAAGTAAAAAAGAAAAGTTGAAGACTTGGAAAATTTGAAGAAGTGATAATTGTAGTTAAATTTGAATTGCCTCAAATTAAGTTGAAGTGCTGATTATAGTTAAATATGAATTAGTTGAAGTGAAGATGAAGTGAAAACTGTAGTTGAATTGAAACTTATATTTTACTGTACTTCTAATTCAAGTGGAATTGTGTTACTACTTGCAAAACTATAATTTGTTATATGTATGTTCTTTAAATGTTTCCTTCTTTTGCTAAAGATGTCTTGTATTGCTACTTGAAAAAATGTAATTATTAATCTCTATTTTTCTCTGAAAGTTTTACGCTTGTTGTGTTTTTATATCATAATTGCTGAGTATAGAACTGCATTGAAATATTTCTGCACACAATGATTTTGGACAAAAAAACTGCACTGAAATGCTATAAAATTAGCATCAATGTTGGAAAATTCTACATTGAATTTGCATTCAATTTTTTCTACTTGAATTACACTACATCTATAAGAAAGCAGTCGAACTGGTCTTGATTGCAATTACTACATTTATTCTGCTTACTCTAAGAATAAGAAAAGTCGTCATGCTTTTAGTAGAAGGTCTTCCAACACCTTGAATTTCTTTAGGTGGTTTACTTGTGACTTCATCTCCATTAACAATTGGCTTACCAACATTAGGAATTGGATTAATAGCATGCGCATAACCGAATCTAAAAGCATCAGCTGTAAAATAATAATCCACTAGTCATATACCGACTGCCTTGACCTATTCATACACTTAATAGCATGTGCACACAGAAAACCGATAACTTTCTACTGATTACAAGTACACATTCTTTTTTCAAGATCAACATAGTTTGATATTGGAGATCTAACTTCAAAAACATTTTTCGAAGACCTATATGTATCCCATCCAAAACCTTCATTGCTAATTGTGATAACCATTGCTCCATAATAGGACATAAAGTAATAGTCCAGTGATGACATTCTTCTCTCCTCTTCACCATTTGTTCCATTATTTTAACTTGGATTCCATCTAGACAAGACGTAATAGGCATAAATCTATCATCCACAATCTAAGAGCTAAAGCTTTCAGCCACATTAGATGAATATTCTCCATATCTCTTGCCTTGAAAAAACAAATCAGTCCAATGTTCCAAAGGTTTATCATTTAAAAAGTTAATTGCAGCAACACCACCAATTTCTTTAAACTTTAACATACAATGATCAAAATCATATGGATTTGAAGCTCGAGTCACAAGTTTAAACAAATCAACAATAAAAGTATTTCCCTTGCAATCTTGAACTACTAAATCAATGTTTTGCTCCATATGAAATGTGCAATAGCTATGAAAAGAAGATGGAAACACTTTTGGAACACCTAACAGCAAACCCCACTGACGATCGGATATGAAACCAGTTCGCGATCTTCATTGAACATCTCTTTTAAATGCTCCAAAAACCAAGACCAGTTCGACTCATTCTCATGTGAAAGAACTCCCATAGCAAGTGGAAAGAAACCATAAAAAATAGTAGTTTTTTTCAAACGCTAATACAAGGAAATAGTATATTGATACTAGTAAAGTAATTTACTGTCACAACATAAAATTTTCGATATTTACATTACTACAGGAGTGAAAAATAATATATATATATATATATATATGATTAATCCTAAAATAATATAGCATTATGTGTTTGATAGTAGATTCATACAATATATAGAATAATAAATGCTAAAAAGTACTAGCACTATGACATGTAATACAATATCAAATGTTAAATTCATGTAATATTATAATTTCATATAGAGTAACAATACAATCAACATATAATTGTTAAAATGACAGTGGAGTGCTAAAATATTTCAACATCCACCAAATGTTCTCATACTACATAACTAAAATAATATACTAAATAACACATGGGAAAAAATAGAACAAAAATCAAAAGTCAAACCTTGATTGTCATTCTTTGCTGTAGCAGCTAATAAAACACTTTGTCGGCCTTCAAATATATCACATCTAAAAATGTCATAGGACGGCAATGCCTAAATCCAAGTAAACAAGCACTAAACCCAATGCAAATTCTTTCGAATTGATTATTTGACAAATCTACATCCAAAGAAACATAACTTCCCAAATTATTTTTTTGTATAGCCTCTAGATACCAATTCAAATCATTGTACGACATTGCATCATCTCTATAAATTTCCTTCGACGTCAATTGTTTCTCGGTGAATGCATAATAATAAGAAGGAGTGAAATTAAATTCTCTTCTGAAGCCATTAATAATGTCTTTCGGTTTCTTCACCGGGACATCTCTAATTTAATCAATAATTAGAGATTTCACAAATCTACTAGTTATATGAAATTTCTTAACATCCCTCAACCCAGCACCACATGAATGTTCAAACTTTCTAATAAAAAAACGAATAAGATGTCAAGGATCTGAAGAAGCGTACATGGTGAACTTACAACCTTCCTTAAACCACGAACAAATAATAGATATTCATTTTGGACAATTCTTAACAAAAATCAATTCATGCCCTTCTTTTATTGGATAAGCCATTAGAAACTTTCTAAAATCTTCAGCACCATTGAAATAATAACCAATAAAGTCCACAAGATTTGAATGAGATCTTTTCTTCATAATATCCTTTAAATAAGAACTTGACTCACCACAAGATTTAATATTCAAACAACCACTAGAAACTGAACTGCTCTGATGATCAGAAGTAATTGATACCCAAATTGAACTCCAGTGCATAAGTGCTTGACTTAACAGTAAAAACAAAATAAGAACTTTTCTTGTATATTTGAAAGCATAGTATAGCATGCAAATCTGAATCAGTATCAATTGTGATACCCTTTATTTCCAAACTATATGATATACCAATAGAACAAGGGGTAAGATGTGGCCAATGTTCACATACACTATTTTTAACACCAATCAAAGAACAAGTCATGTCAAGTCGAATAGTGTAGCTGTTTTCATCAAGTAAAAACAATACAAGAATACCATCATCAACATTCCCGCCAAAGAAAAAAGAGCGAATAAGAAAGGAAAAAGGTAACTAAAATGTAAAAGAATACATATGCAGTTAAATATAAACATTGTTAGACATAAAATAGACTGTGCAAGAACTATGAAATAACAACAGCAATAAATGGTAAAAATGCATATAAAATATTGTAATAAAGGCTAATGAACATAGCATCAAGCATAATGAAATCATACCCGCATTCGCCTCTCAAGCTTGAACCCAAATCAGACATATTATACGCAAATTGTCTAAGAATATCAAAACGACAGTAAAATAGTAAGTAAATAAAAGAAAAGTAGCCAAATCAAGCAAAAATTCAAATCGAGATCGAAAAATTAGGTTAATCTCACCTTTGTTACTATACAGTGAGAATGAAAGAACAAAAAAGGCAAGAAATCTAAATCAGTACTGGTTACTCAATGTCATCTTAGAATTATAATCTGCAAGACGATTTGAAAGAGAAAAAACGAGGGAAAGCGAGAAGAAAGTAAAGAGGATGAAATAATGTTTGCTCGACAGATAAAATAAAGATGTTTGGACCTCAGCCCAAAAATTTGCACGCGCGCTTTTAACCCATAAAAATTGAATTATTTGTCCTACAGCCTATTTTCTTGTTATATATATATATATACATACATACATATTAAGTATTGTCACATCCTAGATTTGTAATCATTAACCATAATTATCTTTTCTCACATCTTAGTTAATTAATAATTAAACTTATATATATAAAAGAAAGTGATGCGACTAAACATAGTAATTATATATATATATATATAAAAGAAAGTGATGTGACTAAACATAATAATTATATATATATGTATAAAAGAAAGTGATGTGACTAAACATAGTCATATATATATAAAAGAGTGATGTGACTAAACATAATTACACACACACACACACACACACACACACACACACACACACATATATATATATTATAAAAGATTTGTAATATGACTTGACAAAGTGATCAGGCGTGAATTTTGCCTATATATAGCCCATATGTTTCTCCATTTTACCTCCTCTTTCCACCAACCTTTTCTTCATCATTTCTAACTCAAATGGGGTTTTTCTTTTTTTGAAAGCTTGTGAAAATTTAATGGCTACAAAATTTTGGATGACCATTTTTTTCAAATTTCTAACATAGTTATGTCAAAAATACTCAATCTTTGAAAAGCAATTTTTCACCTAGAAATTCAAATCCGAAAATTACCCTTCTTCTTTTTATCACAATATCTTCCAAACCAATCGAAAAGGAGTAATTCTTTTCTTGAAATGATAAAGGAAAAAATTCCTACAACCTTGCTTTTGATAACTTTTTCGTATTCCATGAGTTTGTGGCTCAAAAACCTATGGGAAAATGACCTAATTTTGGTTCATTTTCGACAAATCGATGTTAACCTGAAGCTCCTCTACCTTCAAGCTACTACCCCACATCCAACCCAACACCTCTGGCCGAGCCTATTTTGACGGTTGCTAGCACCTAAAGCCTTCATCCTTAAAAGCTAGGGAGTCGTTGGCAAGTTTAGCTTAAGTTTGGGTAGCTTTTGCGAAAGTTTAGTGAGTAAACTACTCATTTTTAAAAAATGAAAACTGTAAGTTTATTTATGTCACTATATATGGTGATTATATAGTGTAGAATTTGATCGATAATCATGAGGTTTGATTATGATTTGGATGGTTGATTTTCGTTTGAATTGGTTATGGAAATCGATGTTGTATTATAAAGTTAGTAAGCATGTATATAGGGATGTATGATTGAAATATATGATGAATATGGTTGGTGTTAGTAATATGTTGATTGTAAAACATGAGCTATGGCATGGGATTGGTAAACAAGGTTAACTATTTTGTGTAATTGCGACAGTTAGGAGATCCGCTTGGAATCGAAGTTTGTTTCCGAAGTTTAGAGTTTTGAAATGGATTAAAGTTTGCGACTTTAGTTTTAAAGATTTTTTTACAAAAAAACTTTCTAAAGTATGTTTTCAAATCATGAAAAGTAAGGGTTTTTGAAGTGGTTGGCTAAGAATATGTTAGAGCAAACTACGCCCATAGCGATAGTCGCTATGGATGCAGTTCGACAAAGGTCTGAATTTCTATTTCAAATTTATTTTATTTTGAAATTAGTTTACTAAAATTTTCAAACTTAATTTGTAATATTAAAAATAATTAAGTTGTAATATAAATATTTAATTAATTAATTAAAAGGTAATTATCACTAAATTGGTAATTAAGAAGGTGATTGAAGGTTAATCATCACTTAAGTTTAGTTAATGACTATTAACTGATTTGTAAAGTGTTAATTAATGATTAATAGGGTTAAGAAGTAATTAAGTGATTAACAATTATTTAATTAAGATTAATGGTAAATTATTTAATTATTTAATTAATGGGTTATTTGATTAAAATTTAATCAAATAGGGTTTAACTCTTAAACAATTTGGTTTAACCTTAACCAATTTGCATTAGGAAGTTAATTAGTACTTAATCAAATTCATTAAGCCTAATTAGAGTTTAATTATGATTTACCCTTGATTTAAATTGGATTAATAAAGTTTTAGTTATGGTTTAAGCTAATTAAATATACTTTTAACTTTTCAAAGGTGATTTTAAACTAAACACAATGTGTTTTAACCAATTTTCTTTTTTAAAGTAAATCGATTCCATATCAAAGAATCTCTTGTTCGGACCCTTAAATTAAACATCCTGTTGTTATGTTATTTAGACTCATATATGCCAATTAGTTATATTGATCTGGTATTCCCTGATTGGATATGAACTGTATTCACATATATGGTAGCTTATGTAAGTAATTTTATATGATTTGGGAATTATATGGTAACTTAAATTAGTATCATTGGGACTGCTAAACCTCATTTGGAATTTATAAAGTATGGTTTGAATTTACTTTAATTCTTTAATCAATTTGAGGCTAAGGTTTTATAAATGGTTTTTCAAGTTATATAATTCTTACAATGGTATTTATAAAGATAACTTGTTTATAAAAAGGGGATTTTCTAACGAAAAGGGTTATTAAGGTGTTTTACAGATGTTTAGTAAATGATATTTATAAAGGATATTTTATAAAGGAGTATAAAAAGGTTTATATAAAGGTTTTTAAAAATAGGAAAAAGGTTTATAAATTATTTCAGAGATTTAGAAAGAGCTTTATAAATTAACTTAAGGGTTTATAAAAGTGGGTTATAACTTTATTTTGAAATTTATAAGTTAATTGAAATATAAGATGAGCTTTTAAAAAGGGAATCTTTGATAATGAATAAGCAGAATGTTTTATTTGGAAGAAATGTTTGGTTATTCAATATGAGATTTGGAAAGAAGAAAACTTTGAAAGGTTGTAAATGTACTTATATTGATAAGATGAATATATGATTTTGTTTCAAGGCATGAAAAGTAAAATGTTTTGGTAATATACTTATACCATTGAGATAAGTATATAAATGTTTCCAAGTATAAAGGAAATGTAAGGGGTTTGGGAATAGTGTTTTGAAAAGATCTTGCGATCAGATTTTATAAAGTGATTTTATTAATTAAAGAGGATTAATAAAGGATTAGTGGATCCCACATGGAAATTAAACCATGATTGGATGTTTGTTTATTTGATAGTTAAATAACCGACCATCAAAGCAAGACCCAAAAGGTAACTTCGAAAATATCTAGGAGAAACATGAGAATTATACGGTACAGTTACTGTCGAAGGTGCTATACTGTACATATAAACTCGTTTACTTCATCTAGGACGAATGATAGGGAAATCCACCATAAACGGTTAGGAGGTGAACTCCGCTCTTGTCATTTATCTGTTTATTTCCTAAAGAACATGGGTTGAGTTTACTGGAAAATATCGAAAGTTGTTTGAAAGAGACCGGGATTGGATCTGTTTCCATTGGTTGGATTAACATGATAGGTGGTTTTCGCTTTCTGTTTGGTGGCAAGCAAGAGACTCTTATCCCTACACGTCTCGGAGAGGTGGTATAAAGCCTTGATGGGTTGGTTTGCTAAGTGCTTATAATCGAGAGGCTGGTCGTAAAAGTAGATTCGAGGTACTAGTGTATGCCACAGTGGAGCTAGGATAGTTGAAAAGCCTATTGGTCGACACTGAGCAGATGGTTGAAAAGCCTAGGGTTCCTTACGTTTGGTACCAAAGCTGAAGATTAAGTGAGAACCATGGCCCTGGTGGGGTATACTTATTTGAGATTGGGTGAGTGAGACTCTAGAATGAGTTTGACTGTGTATTATATAAGAGGGCGTATTTGTTTGTACTATAAAAAGGTTTTATATTGTGTTGTTTGATCTTTTAAGTGGCTTAAGAATTCTGGTCGATGCGTTTGGCCAATGATATCGATAGGGATTTCTTAAACAATTTTAATCGACATAGTATTATTTGAAATTGGTTTAATGAAATAAATTTAACTAGAATATATTTTATATATAAAAAGAATTATTTTCAAAAATAGTATAGTAAGCTGGTTGAGATATTAGGAGTGATGTGCACGTAAATGTGCATATTTTTACCACCATATTTAATATTTAAATTAAATAAACGATCATATTGAGTATTTTAACTCGTTTAAACCAAAATTCAACTTATTTTCAAATTGTCACATATTCATCTTCATATAAGGGGGAAAATGATCATTTTTGTGTATAAATTAATATAAGAAAATTTAACTGGAAATTTTTATATTATTTTGTAGGAATGTAAACTCAATTACAAGTGGCTTCATGAAGGAATATGTATGCACAAAGAAGCTGCAAAGGAATGAAGATGGAAATAACTCAAAATGATGATCATGGAAGACACCACCTATCGACCTACCCACTTACCTTAATGTGCAAATTAGAGCTAATCCACATTGTAAAAGACCATTAAATCTTCATGCACACTTAATGGATGATTATTAGATACTAATGGTTACTTGGCCACCACACTTCCTAGAGAGGTAGTTTGATCATTCCCAAAAAAAGTGAATTAGGGTTTTAAACTTGTATAGATACACCTTATGCTTCATGTAACCTCTCTTCCCTAAGACACTCTTCATTTAGGCTCTCCTCTCTTAGTATAGATCAAAAATAAAATGAGAGCTTTCTTTTTTTTCATGGCTACTTAGCCATTTCTTTTATGTAATATTTCATGCAATTTTAATTCAAGTCTTTTCTTGTTTATTTTCTTTTATGCAAGTGGTGTAGATCTTCTTTTATTTTATGCAAATAGAATTACTCTTCCTTTACTTTGTTTTCGTCTTTTTTTTGTGTTTCATGTTGCATGCTGCTTGTGTTGATATGATAACACAAATGAGAGTCAAATCCTTTTAATTTAGGGGTAATGAAGCCTATAATCATGTAGCTTCAAATTTTGATAATTATTGCTTTTTTTGTGCTTAATGAGAATGCATGAAGTGGTTTAACTTGTTTTTTGTTTGAATTTGATAGCCTATATTGTTGACACCAAATAGGCTATGCTTATACAATCACAAAGACAAATTGTCTCTACATCTAAATATGATTATAGCAAAGAAGTGAGTGTTGAAATTAAAATTTGATGGCTTATATTTCTAATTAATAGTTAATAGACCATGCTTAAAATAGATTTTTCTTTCAACTTTGTTGTCATGTTTCATGAGATTTAAAAGTGTATTAGTGGTTGTGTTATAGTTTGATGGTTTATTTAGGCTAATTAATAGCACAAATATGTCATACTTATGGTAAACACAACAATTAGTTTCACTAATGACCAAAAGAGAGATCATAATTTCACATTTGGTTGAACTATATGTTCTAGAGAGTGGAATTATCCTTAAATTTTCATTTTATTCACATAGTTTTCATTCACTTTTGTAGTTGTTAGTTTTGCAATTTTTAGTAGTTAGCTTAAACATCTCAAACCTTGGTTAATTTATTTGAATAGATTTTTAAAATCTAACATTTCCTTGAGAATCGACCCGTACTCGTCGCGTACTAATTTTTGTACGTCGTGCGCATGCGGTAAAATTTAATTCAAAATTTATCGGCAATTTTATGACTCGACAGAATTGTCGTTAAACAAGTTTTTGACACTGTTGTCGAGGAATTTGCTTTTATTTTAGTTTTCTATTCTTTAAATTATTTTCGTTTGATTTTTATTGTGTGTTTATTTTGTGTGTTGCATTTTATTTAAAAAAAATCGTTTTTCATATTTAAAAAAAATACACAATCATAAGTCAAAAAAAATGTTTTTAATTGCATTCACGTTTCTATATTTACACTTTTCTTTCTTCCTTTCTAATTTTTTGTGCATTTCCAAATATAAGAAAATAAAAAATTTGTTACGCATTGCACTATGTAGTCACTTGTGCACTGTTTCTGTTGCCTTTCCAAACTCCACTTCTGCATTTACTGCCCTACTTCATCATACCACTGTCGACAGTGCAGTCTACTCCAGCACAGTTCCACTTGAGATCAAACCACTGACCAACTTTATAAACCAATTACTGACCTCTGACCTCTACAAACAGTCTCTATCCTTCATACAAACAACATTTCATACAAAACTGCAACTCCACATTCTCCTAAACATTTCCACCACAACTACATATTCACAACCATCCGCATTCTCCTAAACATCAGTGCACAAGCCTACACATCACTGCTGTAGCACATTTCCATATCAGTGGCATTCCTCTGCTCTAATCAAACTGCTGTCTCCACTGCTTTCAGCTATACCCCAACCAAATGACCACCATCCTCTGCCAATATTCGAACACAACTGCAAGTCTTCATTGGACAATACATCCAATGACACTATCATCACAACAACCATTCACAACACGTACACTGCCTCGAACTTGCTTCACCTCCGCAAATCACTTCTCACCATTCTAGTTTTGCCTATCCCATCCACCACCCTCAATTCTTCCCCTGACCATTTGCCATCATAATTGCCTGACATCTAAACTGCACATCACAACTTCAACCATATCAATTACATTCCTTATAAACCCTTGCATCTACCTTGCATTCACGCTTCATTTCACAACCTGCTTATCCCCCCCACTTTCCTGCATACCTCCTCATCCTTGCCACTTCTTCGCAAACAATCATACAATACACAACCTGCTCCTTCTCCACTACTGTTTCACCGCCTAACAACTTCTGCTCCACAAAAGACCATATCTGCTGCTCTGCACATTGAACAAACAAAACAATCCCCTTAACCACAACATACTGCACTATTGCCAAAACCTTCCCACCAACTACCTTCTCACTGCCTCCATCTCACTGTCTTCTTCCTAAATCACTTCAAACTGCAGCTCCTCTAACATTCCTCGACTGCTAATCTACTCAATGCAAGCCGTAACCTAATTCAACATCAAATTCACATCCACCCAATTCGACATCGAGCATATCTCATTCACCTCTGCCCTTCCTCGAACCCGCCTTTGAACTTCCACACCACCAAAATCACTTTGACAATCACCTGAAGTCCCTTCAAATCCCCTTGCCACTTCCATCCAGTCTTTAACCACTACAGCTACCAGAACTCACTGCCGCTCTTCCTTCAACACAATACCATTTCTTCACAACTCACGAAAATCGAACCAGCAGTCAGCCATGCTTCAAACCCCCATTCAAATCGAAAAAAAGGAACTCGCGACCACTTTGAACTCCAGACACGAACCCCACGACCCCACAGACCTCAACCTTCGCTCGACAATCGAAATCGCTCTGCAACTTCTTTCTTCGAATTCGATTTTAATTTGGAATTTTATTTTTAAACTTGATTTGAAAATTCACGAGGAAGAGGAAGTGAATTGCGGGTTTGAGAATATCTTGTTTGAGTAGAGCAATTGGCGTTTGGATTTGATAAATATTATTTTAGAAAAGATTATTGTTTGTTTGGGCCGGGTATAATTAGTTTGGGGCTGGACTGAAATTAAGCATGTGTTCTTCTTTTCTTATTTGCCATTTTGTTTAATTTTTGAGTTTAAAAAAAAAAAAAAAAAAAAAAAAAACCTGTTTGAAATTGTCTTGTATTAATTTATTTCATTTTCACTTGTTTTGTTTTCGTTTTAGTTAGTTTTAAAGTCTATCTTTCAAAAAAATTTATAAAACAAAAACAATTGTATATATTTTGTTCATTTTTTTGTTTATTTTGTTTCATTTGTTTTGTTTTCAATTTGTTTTTAGTCCTAAAAAGAATTTGAGTTTGAAATTGTTTTTTTTTCGTTTTAATTTATTTTAAGTTCCATTCATATATTAAAAAAACTGTATAAATTTGTGTTAACTTCTTTTCAAGTTGTCAAAGTAGATAGAAAGAATTGCTTGCTTCGCTTAGCTTGCCAAAAAATAACTGCTTGCTTCGCTTATAAAATTTTTGCTGCTTTTAACCTCTATTTATTGTTTTTATCTTGTTTGCATTGTTAGCTATTTGCATTTACATAAAAAAAAAATTCAAAAACCAAAAAGAATAAATTCGTTCGTAGTTGTATTGTTAATACACATATATTTTCTGCTTTGCATTTCATCTTAAAATTTGATTAATAATAACGGTTAGACTTCGATAACACTTAATTGTATATTGAAAAATTGTCTTCTTTGAACAATTTACTTTCTTGGTGTCTAGGCTACGACGGAGTAATAACAATTAATAAATATTACGGTGATTCATAAATATTATAGCGGTTGTTCCTCTGAAGGTACTTAAACCTTCGATTGCATTGCTATGTTGATTCATGGTGCACCGATAAATCCTGTCTGTTACCTGGCTAAGAACTATCTTGTTGATTTAAGACAGAGTGTGATTATACAATTTTGGATTAACTTAGGATAAATCATTTCTAATTAACCCTTTCATTCATTTAGTTGCATCAGTTCATGCATAATTAAGAAAAACAAAATAAAACAAAAAAAATTGTAAATGTTCCGTTTCATTTCCTTTGAAAATTTTCAAAGTCAAAAATCCAAAATGGCCAAAAAAAATTTACTTAGTTCTTTAGAAAATTAAAATTCCAAAAAAAAAATATAACAACTTTTCAAAAACAAAAAAAAATTAAAAAAAAAACAAAAACCAATTTTCCATTTTGAAAAATAAATTCTATCTGTAAATATTTTTCCTTTATAAGTTTTTTCTCTCTTGAAAATGTCTGAATTTCCCCACTTACGTGAATTTTACAATAGTTGTGAAAATCAATATAATCCATATAATTTCACTCCAAATTCGTATGGATATTTTAACGATAACCATTGTATAAATAATTTGAATTTTGAACAACAAAGTTTTCAAAACATTGACCAACCTTCGACTCACGAAAATAGCATTGAAATGATTTCATCTTTACTCGAACTCTCTACACAACAAAATCAAGAGATAATGATTTTGTGTAGTTCATATCTGTGCAATGATTGAAGGCCAAGTTTTCAAAGTGATCAAAACTTGAATTAACTTCTAAATTCAAACGATTTCGAGTGTAACTCATGCCAATACAACTTCGAACTCCAAAACGAATTTCAAAATGGAAATGCGAATTACTTTTCAAAAAAATTTAGCAGTGGAAATAATCTCGACTATAATGCGATTGACAATTTTTGTTCTCAACAAATTCAAATAGAAAATTCTTAAATTAATAATCATGAATTTGATTTAGTTGAGCAAACAGAAAAGGATTACAAGGATTTGTTGCGTAAAATGTTCAAAAAATTTCATGACAAACAGAATCAAATCCCAACGTGTGAAGAGTCGAATAATAATCAAACTTTTACCAAAAATGATGATTTTCAAATAACAACTTTTGAAATTGAAAACGACAATCTTAATGAAGTTGTTGAAAAAACGGTAATTGAGTAGGATTTCAATTCTTTTGAGGGTAAGAAACTCGATTTAAATTTCGATCTTGCTTTTTCAGATTTCGAAAATTTGAATACAACAACTTTGGATTTTGAACATGATACAATAGTGAAATTGTTGATAATCCAACAAAGGAAGACGAATTTAATGAACACGAATTCCCTGGACTTTTTGAAGATGAGTTATTAAATTCTAAAGAGGAAGATTTAAATCACCATTTTGATTTTGAAATCAACAATTTTGAAGAAGTTTTCAATGATAGTTTTGAATTTCAATTTGGTTAAAATAAACTCTTGAACTTCGATTAATCGTTTTATCAACCTCGAAAATCATCAAAAGGAAAGAACTCGTAAGATTTTCAATAAAACGACTTTCATTTTCCGAAATCAACATTCAACTTTGAAACCATTTATGGTTTCGTTTTTAGAGCTTAAGCTGTGTCTCGCATACTTTACAAAACAAATGAATCGGTCTTTGAAAGACCGTTTCATTTACTTTTTGACGATATACTTTCTGATCTTGTGTAAATACCGTTTATTTTCATGTATATATAGGTCATATTTTTATTTTTGTTTACTTATTCTTTTCCTTCCACTTAGGTTGACTGTGGGGGACACAGTCAGAATCAAGTGTGGGTGTGAGTCTCGTCTTCATTTAAATTTTTCATGGTAATTTTTACTTTTTCATGGTTTATTTTCACATTTTCTTTCCAAAACTTAGAAAAAAACAAAAAAATCTCAATTTTTTTTAAAGCATTTGTGATTTATTTTTTTAAAAAAACACTATAAGATAAATATATGGTTTTGGTTAATTAAATCAAAATCTTTGAAAAATTTATTTGTTTGAAAGAAAATAAAAATGAAGTTTGATTACAAATAATGATGGTTTAACTATTATATAAAAAAAATTCATACGTGTTAATTATGAAATATCCTAATTGAAAATCTTTGTTTAAAAAGTGGTGAATTCAAATAAAAGGATATAACATTTTTTTGTCTTCTAAGCTAAATGGCGCTAAGATGATTTTGCAAAACTCTCTTCAAAAAAAAAAAAATCTTGTATATAAGTTTATATTTTTTAATAAACACCCAGAGTCATGTGTTCACACTTGTGTGTTCACTCGTCATGCTCTGTACCCTTCTCGCTTAAGCCCGAAAGGCAGTGCACGATCGGTATATCTAGCCTCAGTTTATATGAGTTAGGTGTATGTATATAAAAATTCTTTTAATAATAACGCCTACAGTTGATAAGTGTTCACACTTGTGTGTTCACTCGCCACGCTCTGTATTCCCCTCACATCAGTCCGTAAGGCAGTGCATGGGTAATATATCTGGCCTAGGTTTATCTGAGTTATATATATGTAATTATTGTTAATATCAATAAAATTTACAAATAAAAAATTAGAGAGAGTAAGCAATTGAAATCCAAGCACTATTTTAACTTGTTTGATTTGACTTGTTATTGAAAAGAAATGAAAATACCACTTTGATAAATTTCGATAATCAACTAAGGAACCATTTCATAGTAACACCGTATTATCGACCGAAACAACGAGTTAAACTATAGCCCATTTGTTACGATAACTTCGTTTTTATTGGAAATTTTGACGAGTAAATGACTTAAATTTCAAGATAATGACAAAAATTTATATTTAACTTATTTGTGTCAATTTAAAAGTAAATCCATCATTGTAAATTTTTTCAAAAACTCGCATTCATCTCTTTGTAAATAAATCTTGCATTTTGTAAATATTTTCATCCTGCATTTGGATTTTATGGGTAGTATCCGTTGAAAACCCTCATGAGATAATTCTCGTCCTACCGGGGACACCCAGAGGTTTAATGGCTTGGTGCAGACGCTCAATGCAATTGTGCTCCCAACGGAAACGGATTTATCTTAGTCTTTCTTTATTCGAGGACGAATAAAAATATAAAGTGTTGAGGTATTTGATGTGCATGTAAATGCGCATATTTTTACCAATATATTTAATATATTTAAATTAAATAAATGATCGTATTGGGTATTTTAACTCGTTTAAACCAAAATTCAACTTATTTTCAAATCGTCACATATTCATCTTCATATAAGAGGGAAAATGGTCATTTTGTGATAAATTAATTTGAGAAATTTAGTTGGAAATTTCTATATTATTTCGTAGGAATTTAAACTCAATTACAAGTGGTTTTATGAAGGAATGTGCATGCACAAAGAAGATACAAAGGAACGAAGATGGAAATAATTCAAAGTGATGATCATAGAGGACCCCACCTACCCACCTGCCAACCTATCTTAATGTGAAAATTAGTGCTGATCCATATGTTAAAAGGCCATTAAATCTTCATGCACACTTAATGGATGATTATTGGATGTTAATGGTTACTTTGCTACCACACTTCCTAGAGGTGTAGTTTGAGCATTCACCAAAAAAGTGAATTAGGGGTTTTAAACTTATATAAATGCCCCTTATGTTTTATGTAACCTCTCTTCCTTAAGGCACTCTTCCTTTAGGCTCCCTTCTCTTAGTGTAGATCAAAAATAAAATGAGAGCTCTCTTTCTTTTCATGGCTCATTTCTTTTATGTAAATTTTTTATGCAATTTTAATTCAAGTTTATTTATTTATTTATGCAAGTAGTAGATCTTCTTTTATTTTATGCAAGTAAAATAGCTCTTCCTTTACATTGCTTTCATCCTTTTCTTTTTTGTGTTTCATGTTGCATGTTACTTGTGTTGATATGATAATACAAACGAGAGGCTAATCTCTTCAATTTAGGGGTAATAAAGCCTCTAATCATGTAGCTTCAACATTTTGATAATTATTGCTCTCTTTTTGTGCTTAATGAGAATGCATAAAGTGGTTTAACTTGTTGTTTTTGCTTTGAACTTAATGGCCTCTATTGTTTACATCAAATAGGCTATGCTTAAACAATCACAAAACATAAACTGCCTCTTCATCTAAACATGATTAGGGCAAAGAAGTGAATGTTGAAACTAAATTTGATGGCATATATTTCTAATTAATAGTTAACAGGCCATGCTTAAAATAGATTTTTCTTTCAACTTTGTTGTCATATTTCATAAGATTTAAAAGTGTATCAGTGGTTGTGTTATAGTTTGATGGTTTATATTGGGCTAATTAATAGCACAAATATACTATACTTACAATAAACACAACAATTAATTTCACTAATGACCAAAAGAGAAATCATAATTTCATATTTGGTTGAACAATATGATCTAGAGAGTGGAATTATCTCTAAATTGTTATTTTATTCTCATAGTTTTCATTCACTTTTGTAGTCATTAGTTTTGCAATTTTTAGTAGTTAGCTTAAACATCTTAAATCTTGGTTAATTTGATTGAACAGATTTTTAAAATCTAACATTTCCTTACACATCGACCCGTACTCGCCACGTACTAACTTTTGTACGCTGTGCGTTTGTGGTGAAATTTGATTCAAAGTTTATTGTAAATTTTCTAACTCGATAGAAAATTTGTCGTTAAACAAGGAGATAATAATATGTTATTATTATTATTATTTAAGGCTTGTTTAGTCATGTTCGTCCAGTTGAGCATTGACTATGGTTAATGTGTATAAGAAGTTTCCTTTTTAAGATATGGGTTGGGTAGATAAGGACTGGGAATCTTTTTTGAAACAAACACCTTGTGAATTAAGTTTCATAGTTTTACTATAGGGCATTTGGTGTTAATGTTGAGGTAGAATTCGATTTAATAGTTAGAATATTTTGAGATAAATATTTAAAATGGTTTAATAGAAGTGATTTATAAAATGGGTTTATAAAAATATATCACTTAAGTGGGAAGAATTTAGGTTGAAAACCCGAGAACCTAAATCCTGATGCTTTTTGAAAAATGATTTTTAAAATTTTGGGAAAATAATAATAATATTTGGAACCAATTTGGTTTAAGTATAAATTTTTGGGGATAAAAGTGTAAGTAAGAAGTGTTATCTTTTGATTGGTACGATGAACAAGTCTTGATTGTTTTGTGATGATCAGAATAATCTTCTAAGTGACGATCAGAAGTTTGCCTAGGCGAATATTGTAGTGCACTTAGTAAATTATTCTCTTTATTATTGTATAGTTGAAACAAGCTCAACCCGAACGAACCAAAAGTAAGTTGGAAATGGATGTTTTGTTGGAGAATGTAAAGTATTGCTCCAAAAATGAGATTTTGAAATAAAAGGAATATTTTTAAGTTAACTAGTTCGGGTGGCTCGAAAATAACTTAAAATTGGGGAAGGAATGTGTTCAGATGGTAAACACTTCTCTTGAGTATTACCCTTCTTGGTAAGGGAATGCAGGACACTATTTGATAGTACCCAGTTCCTTAGTATCATTTTGGAGTTAATGTGCTATAGATATATATATTTATATGATTGAAACATATAGTTTTATTTGAAAATGTTTTGAATAAAAGCCGGGTATTTGGTTCTTGAGTTTTATTTGAGAGATAAAATCGAAATGGCATAATGGAATCAGATAGTGACATATGATTTTACGATGTAGTGGAATAACATCCAAATTGAATCAGTGTAGTTTATGAAATGTTATCATAAATAATTTGGTGGGATTAGAATTGGTATTAGGGAGGACCAATTAAGTAAGTGCGTAAGTTGGACGTATATCATTTTTCCTTTTCATATAGTTTTGAACCAAGATTTGAGTACACGACTTTAAGGTGTTTGCACTGTTCTGTATAAGGATCTATTGCTCGACTTTTAATGGCGAGCAGTTGATGAGGTTTCTTGGTATGGGATAAACGTTTTCTATCACATTTAAAACTATGTAAGGAGAATAGAGGTTCCAAATCAAGGAGCCTAATCGGAGTTCGCACTATAGAATTGAGAGAGCGATACTAGTTCGAAAGGAAAGTTATGTACACGTGTTGAGATCGAATCAGATTTTGCATAAGAATGATCTATGTACATCATACAAGCTGATGTATAGTGTTAAATTTTTTCTACGATAGGTCGAGGTATAATTTCAGGGACGAATTCTTTTAAGGAAGGAAGAATATAATGACCTGGAATTTCACCGCTTTGATTAGTGAATATTTAATTAATTTTAAATATTCAATATTGAATATGTGCTCATTTTAATTAATTGATAATGATGGTAAAATCATTTTCAAATTTTGTTTACCAAATTAAATGGTTCGTAGAAAAACAGAAAATGTGACCGAAAAACGTTTTTCGAAATTTCGACCTTTCGACCTTTCGACACCAGAAAGTTATCGGAAACATTGTTCGTCTTCGTGCACTATATGTACATATATATATATATATCAAAGTTAATTAACTAGATAATAATATTCTTAGAAATAAATTATCTTATATTAATTTGGATTAGTAAGTGATGTGACAAGATATAGTTTTAAAAATAATAAACATTTTATGTAAATATTTATATTAAGTATTGTCACATCTTAGATTTGTAATCGTTAACCACAATTATCTCTTGTCATATCTTAGTTAATTAATGATAAAACTTATATATATAAGAAAGTGATGTGACTAAACATAATAATTATATATAGATTTATAAGAAAGTGGCACAGTGGAAAGATACTTGCTTTCGGGTAAGTAGGTCACAAGTTCGAATCTCATCGCCCTACTCCCATTTCAATGCACGGAGATGGGTCCCCATAAAACCACATAACATGGTTGGAGGCATCAAATCTCTGTGCTGGGCTGGCAGAAAACCCTCATGTCTATGGTTGGACCGGGCTAGGGCGGAGCTCATCTCATCCCTTCGATTTCATTAGGGATCTGGGTTGAGCTTTAAAAATAGAAAAAAGAAAATAATGCGACTAAACATAATAATTATATATATAGGAAAGTGTTGTGACTAAACAAAATTATATGTATATATGTAGAAGAGTGATGTGATTAAACATAATTATATATATATATATATATATATATATATTATAAAAGATTTATGATGTGACTTGACAAAGTGATTAGGTGTGAATCTTGCATATAAATAGCCCATATGTCATTTTTCCTCCTCGTTCCATCAACCTTTTATTCCTCATTTCTAACTCAAATGGAGTTCTTTTTATAACCATGTGGAATTTTAATGGCTACAACATTTTAGATAATCATTTTTTCCAAATTTCTATCATAACTATGTCAAAATACCCTATCTTTGCAAAGAAATTTTTCACCCAAAAATTTAAGTACGAAAATTACACTTCTTCTTTTGATCATAACTTCTTCAAAAAAAATAAAAAATGAGTGATTCTTTTCTTAAAATGATAAAGGAAAGAAATTCTTGCAACTTTCCTTTTGACAACTTTTCCAAATCGTGAGTTGGTGGCCCAAAAACCAGTGGGAAAATGACCTAATTATGGGTTCATTTTTGACAAATCGATGATAACCCAAAGCTCCTTTACCTTCAAGCTACTACCCCACATCACCCCTACACATCTGGCCAAGCCTATATACACCTGGGCCAAGCCCATTTTGAGGGTTGCTAACACTTAAAACCTTCGTCCTTCAAAGCTAGGGAGTGGTTGGCAAGTTTAACTTAAGTTCGGGCAGCTTTTTCTAACATTTGGTGAGTAAACTACTCAATTTTCCTAAAATAAAAATGTTAACTTTATTTATGTCACTATATATGGTGATTGTATAGTGTAGAATTTGAATGATAACTACGTCATTTGATTATGATTTGGATGGTTGATTTTAGTTTAATTTGGTTATGGAAATCGATGTTGTATTATAAAGTTAGTAAGCATGTATATATGGATGTATACTTGCAATCTATGATGAAGATGGTTTGTGTTAGTAATATGATGATTGTAAAACATGAGTTGTGGCATGAAGTTGGTAAACAAAGTTAACTATTTTGTGTAATTGCGACAATTATGAGTTCCGGTTGGAATCGAAGTTTGTTTTTGAAGTTTAGAGTTTTGAAATGGATTAAAGTTTATAACTTTAGTTTTAAAGTTTTTTTAAAAAAACTTTCTGAAGTATGTTTCCAAATCATGAAAAGTAAGGGTTTGTGAGGTGGTGTCAGAGCAAACTACGCCCATAGCTATAGTCGCTATGGATGCAGTTCGGCAAAGGTTCGAATTTCTATTTCAAATTTGTTTTATTTTGAAATTAGTTTACTAAGTTTTTCAAACTTACTAATATTAAAAAGTAATTAAGTTGTAATATAATTAATTAATTAATCAAAAGGTAATTAGCACTAAATTGGTAACTAAGAAGGTGATTAAAGGATATTCATCACTTAAGTTAAGTTAATGACTATTAATTGATTTGTAAAGTTTTAGTTAGTGATTAATGGGGTTAAGAAGTAATTAATTGATTAACAATTATTTATTTAATATTAATGGTTGTTTATTTATTTATTTATTTATTTAATCATTGGGTTATTTAATTAATAGTTAACTAATTAGGGTTTAACTCTTAAACAATTTGGTTTAACCTTAACCAAGTTGCATTGGGAAGTTAATTAGTACTTAATCAAGTTCTTTGTGCCTAATTAGAGTTTAATTATGATTTAATCTTGATTTAATTGCATTAATTAAGTTTTAGTTAGGGTTTAATCTAATTAAATATACTTTTAACTTTTCAAAGGTGGTTTTAAACTAAACAGAATGTGTTTTAATCAGTTTTCTTTTTCAAAGTAAATCGATTCCATATCAAAGGATCTCTTGTCCAGAGCCTTAAGTAACCATATGATTAGGAGAATTAAATGACATTTGTTAGTAGAACGAAACACCATTTGCTATAGTGTAAGTGATTTGGTTGTGTGGATATGTGTTAAGAAAAATAAATATCTATTCTACTATAAATTGATTGAATTGTTTGGACTTCTATTTAGCAAGACAAATCACCGTCCTATTGTTATGTTATTTGGACTTCTATATGCCAATTAGTTATATTGACATGTTATTCCCTGATGGGATATAAACTGCATTTACATATATGGTAGCTTAGTAAATAATTGTTATATGATTTGGGAATCGAATTGAAATTAAATGGTAACTTAAATTAGTATCATTCGGACTGCTAAGCCTCATTTGGAATTTATAACATATGGTTTGGCTTTACTTTAATTCTTTAATCAATTTGAGGCTAAGGTTTTATAAATGGTTTTCCAAGTTATATAAATCTTATAAAGGTATTTATAAAGGATAACTTGTTTATAGAAAGAGGTTTTTCTAATGAAAAGGATTTTTAAGGTGTTACAAATGATGTTTTGTAAATGAGATTTATAAAGGATATTTTATAAAGGAGTATATAATGGTTTATATAAAGAGTTATAAAAATAGGAAAAAGGTTTATAAATCATTTCAGAGATTTGGAAAGAGGTTTATAAACTAACTTAAAGGTTTATAAAAGTGGGTTATAACTTTATTTTGAAAGTTATAAGTTAACTGAAATATGAGAAGAGCTTTTAAGGAACGAATTTTTGATAAAGGATAAGCAGAATGTTTTATTTGGAAGAAATGCTTGGTTATTTAATATGAGAATTGGAAAGAAGAAAACTTTGAAATGTTTGTGAATATACTTATACCGATAAGATAGGTATAAGATTTGGTTTCAAGGCATGAAAAGTAAAATATTTTGGTAATATACTTATACCATTGAGATAAGTATATAATTGTTTTCAAGTATAAAGGAAATGTAAGGGGTTTGGGAATAGTGTTTTGAAAGGATCTTGTGGTCAGATTTTATAAAGTGGTTTTATTAATTAAAGAGAATTAATAAAGGCTTAGTGGATCCCATATGGAAATTAAACCATTATTGGATGTTGTTTATTTGATAGTTAAATAGCCTAATATCAAAGCTGGACCCAAAACGTAACTTTGGAAATATCTTGGAGAAACATGAGAATTATATAGTACATTTATCGTCAAAGGTGCTATACTATACGTATTAACTTGTTTAGTTCTTTTAGGACGAATGATTAGGAAATCCATCCACAAAAGGTTATATGATGAACTATGCTCTTGTCACTTCCCTGTTTATTTCCTAAAGAACTCGGGTTGAGTTACAAGAAAATATTGAAAGTTGTTTCGAAGAGACCAGGATCAGATCTATTTCCATTGGTTGGTTTAACGTGATAGGGGGTTCTCGCTTTCTGTTTGATGGCGAGCAAGAGACTCTTACCCCTACACATCTAGCAGAGGTAGTATAAGTCCTTGATGGGTTGGTCTGCTAGGTGCTTATAGTCGCGAGGCTGACCGTAAAAGTAGATTCGAGGTACCAGTGTATGCCACAATGGGGCTGGGATGATTGAAAAGCCTACCGGTCGGCACTAACCGGATGGTTGAAAAGCCTACGGTTCGTTACGTTTGGTACCAGAGCTAAATGTTAAGCGAGAAACTTGGCCCTTGTGGGGTATACTCATTTGAGATAGGGTAAGTGAGACTCTAGAATGAGTTTGGCTGTGTATTATATAAGAGGGTGTATTTGTTAGTGCTATACAATGGTTTTATATTGTGTTGTTTGATCTGTTGAGTGGCTTAAGAATTCTGGTCGATGCGTTTGGCCAACGATATCGATAGGGATTTCCTAAACACTTATACAAGTTTAATCGACACAGTACTATTTTGAAATTGGGTAAATGAAATAAATTTAACCAGAATATATTTAATATATAAAAAGAATGATTTTCATAAATAGTATAATATAATTGGTTGAGATATTAGGATATAATAATATGTTATTATTATCATTTATGACTTGTTTAGTCATGTTCGTCCAGTTGAGCATTGACTATGGTTAGTGTGTATAGGTAAGTTTCCTTTTTAAGATACGCGTTGGGTGGATAAGGATTGGGAATTTTTTTGAAATGAACACCTTGTGAATTATGTTTCACTGTTTGGCTATATGGCATTCGATTTTAATGTTGAGGTAGAATTCGATTTAAAAGTTAGAATATTTTGAGATAAATATTTAAAATGGTATAATAGAATGATTTATAAAATGGGTTTATAAAAATGTATCAATTAAATTGGAAGAATTTAGGTTGAAAACTTGAGAACCTAAATCCCGGTGCTTTTGCAAAAATGATTTTCAAGATTTTGGGAAAATAATAATGATAATATTTGAAACCAATTTGGTTTAAGTATAAAATTTTGGGGATAAAAGTGTAAGTAAGAAGTGTTATCTTTGGGTTGGTACGGGGAATAAGTCGTGATTGTTTTATGATGATTAGAATAATCTTCTAAGTGACGATCAGATGTTTGCCTAGGTAAACATTGTAGTGCACTTAGTAAATTATTCTCTTTATTATTGTACAGTTGAAACAAGTTTGACTCGAACGAACCCAAAGTAAGTTGAAAATTGATGTTTTGTTGGAAAATGTAAAGTATTGCTTCAAAAATGAGATTTTGAAATAAAAGGAATATTTTTAGGTTAACTAGTTCGAGTGGCTTGAAAATAACTTAAAATTGGGGAAGGTATCTGTTCAGATAGTAAACACTTCTCTTGAGTGTATTACTCTTCTAGGTAAGGGAATGTAGGATACTGTTTGGTAGTACCCAGTTCCTTAGTATCATTTTGGAGTTACTCGGGATATAGATATATATTTCTATGATTGAAATACAGTGTTTTATTTGAAAAAGTATTAAATAAAAGCTGAGTATTTGGATCTTGAGTTTTCTTTGAGAGATAAATTCGAAATGGAATAGTAGAAACATATAGGGATATGTAATCTTTGGATGTAGTGGAATAACATCCAAGTTGAACCAGTGTAGTTTATGAAATGTTTTCATAAATAATTTGGTGGAAATAGAATTGGTATTAGGGAGGAAAAATTTAGTAGTGGGTAAGGTGAACGTAGATCGCTTCTCATTTTCATATAGTTTTGATCCAAGATTCGAGTACATGATTTTGAGGTGATTGCAACTGTAACGACCTGATATTTTCAACCATTCGCATCCACACATGTCGGAATTGAATTGCTAAAAATACCGGATTATTAATTTATATTCGGCAAACCTCAACATATACAGTAAATAAATAAATCACAGAATCAACGACACGGAGTAATATACAATAATGCAGTTGAAATAGAAGAATAGTAGTTCATAAAGCTACTATATATATTAGAGTTAAATCAGATACAACAGAAGTTTCAACTATAATAATTAAAATACAAGATCAGAATACATCATAGAGTCAACTCAATATCCGAAAGCTGGTGTAACAACCCATAATTTTGTAAATATTTTAATTAAATTTTTTATTTGAAAACTTTAAACTTTAAACTATTTAAAATTGAATTTCTGGAATTTTCCAATGTAAGTTTGGAATTTGTATGTAATTTATTTTCCAAATACGATAAAATAAACATTTTCTGAAATTTCTAAATTTTGGTAAAACTTTGAATTTCAGTTTAAATTTTTTAAATTTGAATTTTTAGATTTTAATCTTTTTTTTGAAGCAGAATATATTTCTGATATCCGTTCTGCCTTTTGTTTTTTAAATTCTAACTTATACTTTTTAAATTGGATAGAATACAGCGTTTTACATGCAATGGTTTTCTGTACCTTATTTTCTATTTTTCTATGTTAATTTCCCTATTTTATTTCCTCTTTTACTTTGTTTAAACTTTTATTTTATTTAATGGATTTTATTTTGATAGATGGCTTAGAAATTTGAAAAGACCTAAGTTACTTGTTTTTATTTGTTGCCTTTTTCTTTTCTCTTGCCTTTCCATTTGCATAGCCAATTACTTCCCACATTCATAGCCGTAATTTTCTCCTATCAATCACGTACATATTGTTCCTCAAACTCCTATTTTCATTGCGTGCATACAAAGGAAAAAAATTAATTAAATCCACCAAGTTATTTGTTTTATAGTATTACCTTTTTATTTTCCAAACCATTCAAAATCTTGCCTTTATTGCCTAGCCTCTTTATTACTGCCTACATCTCTAGCCGTTCTTTTCTCTTAACCCAAGCCGCCATCTAGTCTTCTAAATCATGTACAAAATTATTTCTTAATTCGTCGTTTGCATAAAAGATAACAAAAATACAAGATCTAAGTCATGGCATCTTCTTCCTCTTTTTTTTTCTATTTTCTTTTTTTTTTCTCCTTTGTTTTTCTTCAAGCTAGCTCGGCCTCCACCCCATGCCCCTCTAGCCGACCACCATGACCACCTCTATCAATCATCACCAACATTCCAAAAAAAGGCCGTGACTCCTAGATCAAAACCCACCACCAAAAATTGTTCAAACCTAGCCAAACTCCTATTTTCCTTCACCCCCTCTTCATGTACCTCGGCGACAACACATATTCCTCCACAAAATTGCTTTTCGATGACCTTATCATCCCCTAGCCGTGAGTTTGTGATGCCTAGACCCTACCCAAACCCAAAGGCCGAGCCCACTTGGTGGTTGAAGCAAAGGTTATGTCATGTTTATCTCATATTTTTCTATTGTTCAAATTTCTTTTCTTTTGTATTGAAATATATTCTTATATATGTTGTATTTGTTTGCATACAAGATTTGGATCTAACTCTTCATTCATTCAAAAAAATAGTTGTGCTTTGTCGTGCCTTTTCGTGCTTTGCGGAGTTTAGATTTAGGTTTGGATTTCAATTCTACCTTTAAAAAGGTGAGTTATTCACTCTAGACATGCGTACTTTTATAATTGTGAAATTATGACAAGTGAATTGTGCAAATTAATATGCTATGTTCATATATGCCTGTGATATGTTTATATGATATTAAATGCTGTTTACATACCTGTTACATCATCTGTTATGATATTATATGCTATGCTGTTATTTTATTTTTTGTTTATCATACTGCAAGTTCCCTATCACTATGGGTTGAAATGATACATATCCGAATGGACTGTATAATAAGGAAAAATTACTATGGGCTGAAATGATAGGCTTGAGTGATTTTTTACTGATTTTTACCGTATTTATTTTACTTGGGATTGCGGGTTTGAAATGATAGAACCCGAATTTTTTCTTTTAAATTATGGATTGAAATGATACATATCCGTATCATTTGACCTAGGTTATAAAATATTATACAGGTCCATGGTTAATATTTTTAAAGTAATATTTTTCTAGAAAAAATAATTTTTTTAAGTATTCTGAATTCTTAAAATATGTGGAATTTTAACTCAAATTTGATTTAGTGATTTGAAATATAAAGATATATTGGTTTTCTATAAGTTAAAATTTTATAAGTTGATAATTGGTTTAGCTTGTAATTAAAAGATCTTTAATTGGTTTTAAATGGTAATTCAAAGATCTTTATTGTGATAAATAATTTAATAACTAAGGTTGACCTAATATGGAGGTTGTAAATCTAACCTAGAAATTGTTGTGAATTTTACTTTATGAAATGGACATGTTTGTATACTAAATAATGTATTTTAAATTGGTGAAATGGAATGCAGCTTTAATTGGACATTTTGTAATAAAATTTATTTAACTAGGAAATCATAGTTAGTTGATGTCTAAATGAATAGATGTATAAAGAAAATTTGATTGTTATATCAACTATGATAAAATATTATTTTGTGAAATGTATGTTTTGTAAGATAAATAGCTATGACTTTAAAATGGAAAAATGTACCTTAAGTTATGAATTAACTTGATAGTTGGAAATTTGATTTTAAAAGAAAATTTTAAGTTAAGTAAATAAATGGAAATTTAGTTTTATTTGTGGAGTGGGGATTTTTAAAATAAAGTGTTAAGTTGTTTGTTGAAATAAAAGTTAAGTAAAATAATGCGTTTTTGACTTATAAGTGAATTATAGTTAGATTGGATATTTAATTATATAAATTTATTCTACATAATCATAAGTTAAATAATATCCAAATGAATATTTTCTGAAGCGGGAAATATGATTTTTATAAGTTAAAAAGGCTACAAATTGAAATGTTAATGTGGCTGAAATGTAAGTATAAACTCTGGAATTTTATTGGTAGCACTTCAGAAATGCTATGGTTTTAGGATAGCATCTGCTAAGTGCTATCAATTCTGAAACTTAACTAGGTTCTAAAATAACTAAATACCTATTACAGCAGTTTAGAAGTGCTGTTGTTTCTGAATTTGATCTATTTCTAAAAATAACTAAATAGCTACTACAACACCTTTTTAAAATGCTGTCGTTCCTGAACTGAACTGTTTGAATAACTAAACACCTATTATAGCACTTTATAAGTGCTGCTGTTTCTGAAATTGAGCTGTTTTGAAATAATAACTAAATACCTAAAGTCGCACTTCGTAAGTGCTGCTGTTTTTGAATTTGACAATGTTTTTGAAATACTAACATATCTATTGTAACACTTTCTTAAATGCTGTTGTAGTTGAAATTTACAATGGATTGGAAATTTTATAATTAAACGAATGAACTGAGAAATGTTACAACTTTGAAATGAATATTATTTGACAGCGTATTTAAACGGTTTAAATGAAGGTCATTTTAAGGGTGTTATGATTCTCCAAGGATTATGATTTTCGAAAGAATAACATTTCCAAAATGTTGTGATTTTAAGTAGTATGAAATTATTAGGTATTGTATTGTCCTTAAATATATAAAATTGAAACTTATGGGAATTGAAGATTTAAGACTATGACTTTATAAAGTGGTTTGGTTTAAGACAATTTAAAGGAATATTTCAAGTAAATAAATTGAAGGAATATTCAATGGTTTCGAAATTTGGGTTTTATTTAAAGGATGCATTGATTTTGGTTTTGAAATGAAATAATATAGTATTTAGTTTTGAAATGGATATTATTTTAGAAGCAGCAAAATAGACACAAGGAAGAAGTTCCAGAAATTTTTTGTCTCAGAGACAGTAAGTTTGTTTTTTAGTTTGAACGACACTTTATAGTGTAAAAAGAAAATGATAGTTGCAACTATCATTCTATGATTTACACGATAAAGTGTCCTTCAGACCAAAAAACAAACTTGATGTCTCTGAAACTAAATTTTTTTGCAACTTCTTCCTTGTGCCTAAAAACCCCTTTTAGAAGTCTACGGATTTGGAAATATTACCGTTTTGAAAATGGATATTATTTTGGAAAGTAATGGTATTTAAATTTTAATGGTTTATAATAGAAATGATTTTGAAATAAATATCCATGGGTTATAATAACGTTGGGTTGTTAAAGAGACCGGGATCGAAAATTGTCATACTCTCTGCCAATTCTGAAAACCATTTTAACAACCATGTACACGGTGGAGATTCCAGAATGAAGTAGGATGGTGGTGACGTTCTATTAAGATATATAAGTGGACTCGATTCCTGTGATTTGGCATAAGGTGGCTAAAACAGGAGCGATTCCGGATCAATGAGGAAGCTTCTCTAACCGAACACACTCCTTCGATATTATATTCTGACTTTAAGATTGATTTGGTGGCTATTTTTGATTTTTGATTTGGGGGTGTGGATCGAGGTGGGCGGTGCTATGCGTTCCCACCAGTCTGGATAGTAATTGGTATATCTACCCCGGCATTGCCTAGTTGTGCCGTGTCACCTACCCTAGCGAGCCTTTGCACAAGTTTGGACTACTGTGATTATTACGTGTTAAGGGCATATGGGTAACCCCTTGATGCTATTTGAAAGTAAGTTTATTTTACTATAGAAATTATTATAATAGCGAAATATTACTGCGTAATAAATAGTTTAACGGATCCTTAGAGGATGGGCGGTCCTAAGCATCATTTAAGTTACTTTTACGTTATATTACAGTTCACTTGAGTTGGTTTACATTGTACAAGTATGTATGTCCTGAATAGAGTGTTTTGTGTTTTGCTTTACACTCGGGTCAGACTGAGTGATACAGCTTTTGAGACTCGCCTTCGGGTTGGAGCTTTACTTAAGATCCAGCTATCTATTTCTCTTTCATTTGTTCAGTTGATTCCAGTTATCCAGTGGATTTCAGTGATGTATTCTGATTTGTACTTGATTATCATATTGAGACTTCCATTATATCTTGTTTATCTCCGATGTATTTATACAGTAGCTTCATGAACTACTATTTCTTTACTTTCACTGCATTATATTACTCTGTGTCTATGATCTGTGATTATTTATCTACTGTATATTCTAAGATTTTCCAAATTTATTTTACAATTCGGAATTTTGAGTAATTCAAGTCCGACATGTGCGGATGCAAATGGTTGAAAATATCGGGTTGTTACATTTGGTATCAGAGCTTTGGCTGTAGGCAAAACTTAACATATATGGTAAATTTATTTACAGAATCACTTTCATTTGAGCTTGAATCTCTTCCTCTTTGACTCTGTTTCCTTTGAATTTTGGAACGTTCCCTCGGTTCCGAAATTCAGTCTTGTCTCTGATTATTCGTATTCTTCTGAATTATGGAGCATCCCATGGCTCTACTGAATGACTTGTAAAGGGGTGAAACTCCTTTACAATAGGCATTAATTCATCGAAGATTATATATATATATATATATATATATATATATATATATATATATATATATATATATATATATATCCTCGGTTTAGATGACAGTATCTCTTGTTGAACTCTACCTCTTGAGATCGAATGTAGATTCACCTTAAAATCCAGCATCGATCTTATTCTTGAAGTCACGGTTGGCCCGGTTAAGGTTACCCACGATTTATATAAGCTTATCCATTTCCTTATTCGGTTAGTTAGTCATCTTATCTTTTGTTCCAACTTATCCTCAAGTCAAAATTTCCTTTGACTTGAGTCAATCCAATTTGAATCTCTATCCTTGCTTTGAAAATATATTCCTGTATAGTGTATTTGTAAATCTATATTTAAAAATCTTTTATATATATAGTGTCGTTTGAGTTGTTGATGTTGATTTGGGTTTCCGATCAATTCGTCTGATCAACGCTATCGATAGGATTTCCAAAACACTTGAACAGAGCAAACTGACACAATTTTGTTTTCAAATTTGGTAAATGATTAAATTTTGTATAATTATATTATATATAAGTATAATTTTTTGAATTTTGATAGTTAATTGAAATGAATGTTAAGAAATAATATTAAACTTGGTATAAAGCTTGTAACCATCAGCTTTTGTTTCATATATAAATAATTGAACTATTAAACATGGCTATAAATTAATTTGGAAGTTTAAATGAATTTAAAGCAAGAAACTAAGAATTTAATTTCCTATGATGACCCGAAAATTTTGAAAGTTTGAAAATTAAATATTTAATTGATTTTAAAATATTTGGGAGTTAATTTGAACTTGGATTTCAAATATCAGAATTTATTTGGCAATTAAATTATTAGATTTAATTTTTGAAACTTGGGTAAAATATTAAATCCTGAGTTTTAGGCTTGTTAAAAATATATTAAAAGCTTAGAAAATTTATATTGACAATATTGAAGATAATGGTAGCATCAGAATTGAATTTGAAAGTGATTTATTCAGTTTCGAATTTATATTGTTTAAATCGATATTTAAAAATAGCCTTCTGAGGCACAGTCTCGGAATTCAACGAAACCAGTTCCATTAGATCCATAATATTATATTATTATCGAATTTCAATTTTCGTAGTGTTTGGATTGATCGTTTGGTTGTACGATAAGTAAACGCGCTGAATTTATATCGAAAATTTAATTTAATAGCTAGGTCCAAAAAGCTATCTTCTCCATACGATCGTATTTGGACTCGAAACCTTTTCCATTACGTTCGGAATAGGGGTCAACATTATAAACGCCTGGCGGCATGGCTCAATTGGAGTTCGAGATTGTAAGTTGCATTTATCGAGGCAATTTCAATTTGAATTTGAATTTAAATTAAACAAATATAAATATTCTTTTGCAACTGATAAATTTTTACATGTTTCATTTTTCTTACACTTGGCAAAAATTTAAAACACGCATCTTTCATGCATCGATCTCCTTTCCTTTCTGATTAAATCGAAATCTTTCGATTTTTCATAAAACGAGAAAAAAACCTGTTGTTAGAATTAAAAACAAACGAGCGAAAACTTCATCTCCTTCAAACAGTTCCTTCTTACCCTTTTTAATTTCGAATCTCCTAATCTAAAAAAGAGTAAAGCGAGATCAAATTCAAGAGAGAGAGTGAGGTATCGCGCAAACACAGATCGCAATTCGAATTGAATCGCGATTGCTGGACCTTGGGTTTGCGGCAGTAGTGGAAGGAAGGGGCATTGCCGATATGGGCATGGCATCGCTGGGCTCGCAATCAAATTGAGAAGTTTGCGTGAGGTGAAGTCAGCAAGCACGGGAAAGGGTCGCGTTGTTTGGGTCGGCTGCGTTGATTCTGGGCAGTGGATTCAAGTGGTGCCGCGCAGGCATAGAGGTGAACGTGAGGCCGATTGGATTTGCTAGCTCGAAAAGCTGAGGCAGTAAAGGTAAACATGTTATTCAATTCAATTTAAAATTTGATAATATGAATTTGTGGATATGTACAGACGCACATAAGTATTTTAAATTTAAAATATGGGCAAACAGTAAATAAATATATGTATGAGATTTTGAAAAGAAAAATACTGTAATAATTTTTATAAACAGAAGAAAAAAAATTAAAGTTAAAATTGTTTTTTTTTTCAAATATATATGTATATATAGTTAAAAGAGAGAAGAATATCCATATTTTAAATTTACCAATTTAATTTTTAAATAATGTATTACGAAGATTAGTTTGTTTAATAAACCGATTTAATTTATTTATGATACAAAAAGGGTTTTAAAGGGAAAATGTTCGAAAATAAAATTATTAGTTTAAACTAATTATTAGTTAAGTCAAATTTTAAAATGGCAATTGAATTGTTCGATTTGTTCGTATATTAATAAAAATATATAATTGTTATACAAGGTCGAAATTGCAAAGAAAACAAGCCGGATTGAAAATGGGTTGCGTGCGAAAGCAAAGTTGAGACCTTCTCACTCAAAATTTAATAATTGAAAATTGCAGTTATTGATTGATTATCTATTTGTGATAGTGTGCGTGTGTGTGTGTATATATATATATATTTGGAGTTATTGATTTCCCGCATTATATAGCGGATCAGACCCTATGCGCCGCATAATAGCGGATGATTTTTTTATAATCCCATATACCGCGATATTCCACCTCGTAATGGAATTGATATTTAATTGTTGTGCTAACATCTATGGATGCAGGGAGACAAGTTGGAGGGGTCCAACTGGATTCCTCAAATATTTGAATTTGTTTCAACGTTGTGTGTTGATTTATATATAATCTGTGTATGATTATATTTGTGATTGAAATCGTTGAAGGCAATAATTTAGCCAAATATATTTTTGGTATCGTAGGATACCAGAAATATAAAAATTGAAAATTTGAAAATTAAAGTAGAACACTTTAAGTAAATTTATTTTAAAAAAGTGGGTAAACTTAAAAGAAGGAATTTAAATGGTAAAGATTGATTTTGAAATCTTAACAAATTAATTCCAAAATGTGGGAAAAGGTTTTAAGAAAAGGTTTTTAAGTAATATTGTTTAATATATGAATAAATTATTTAAAATTCGGATTTTGAATAGTTTGGAAGAAATAAAGCAATTTATTTTAAAAAGAAATAAATTTGGAAATAAATTGGTGTTTGAAATTAATTTGAGAATCAATTTGAAAATTGATTTGGTGTTTGAAAATAAATCTTTAGGAAATCGATTTGAAATTCGATTTTTTTTTTAAAATAAATCTTTGGGAAATTGATTTGGAAACCGGTTTGGTGTTTGAAATAAATGTTTGGAAAATTAATTTGGGATTTGATTTGGTGTTTGGAAATAAATTTGGAAATCAATTTGGAATTTGATTTGGGGTTGAAAATAAATATTGGGAATCTATTTGAAAACCGCATATCAGTGGATATTTCAAAATTTAAATTCACAGTAGGAATTTAAAAAGGCAGGGAGTTTGTTTTAAAAATAAATACTGGTTTATTTTTAAAAATGTGGAAAGAAATTTACGGATTTGGAATGTAAATTAAAATAAGTCAAGAAGGATTTATTGATTGATTTAAATAGAGCATTTTGAAATGGAAGGTGTATTTTCGCTGGAAAGCCGAGTATGTTTTCAAAGTAGTTATCAAATATAAATTGAAAGTTCTAGAGTGGGTTTTAAAAGATAGTTTTGGAGAAACTATTTTCTTAAGTTATTTTGACAATATTTGAAGTAAAGATTTATTTATTTAATTATAGAAGTGATTATTTAAAGATTTAATTGATATTTGTTTTAGGAAATGGTTATTTAAATAGTTATGCCCTATCTACTAATTTTATTTTAAAATTAGTTTGGACTTGAAGTCTTATATGTGTAATTAGTATACTTCATAACTAATATTTAAGTTAGTGTTTAAAATAGTTTTATTTTAAATGTTTCCAAGAATATGTTGGATAAGTGATTTGAATTATTTTAAAGTATTCAAAATGGCATATTTTTAGTGGAAATAAATATTTGGAGATTTACTCCGTGTAAGGAAAGAGATTTGAAATTTGTTTTCAAATGGTTGAAGTGTAAAAATATATCTTGCAAAGATATTTTGAAAGAAATAATTAGGAAAAATTATTTAAATTCTGGTGATTGTTGTGAATATTAATTGATAGTTAAATAACCGACTATCAATATTGGCCTTTAAATGGCATTTGAATTTCGATGCGACCGGGGGTCGGATTCCAAATGGATATTCGAAAACCACATCGAGTCTTTGTGAATGGATTTTTTGTTCAAAAGATCAAAGTGGAAAATTTGTCGTGATGTACTTGAAATCTGAATGCAACACTTATTTTTAAAATAAGTGCTCATTATTCGGAATAGCCGGGAGAGGACTTTGTGTCATAAAACCTATTTTGAATAATGATACGATGAAATAGGATTTCATTTGAAGATGGTGATGAAGACCGGGTATTTTCGAAAACAAAAGGATTACCTATCGAATGACTCTGCACTGAGTTGCTCCGGTATAGAGATTTTACAACCCTTTGTGATGCTGAGTCCGAACGTGATTAGTAAATATCCGGATTTGCAAGGGCTTCTTTGAAGTGCCTTCGGTTTCGTTCGATCTTGGAACGGACATGTATGGATGTGTGTCTGACGTTACACTTTGAGGTGTAAAGCTGGCTTCTATCAAATACATTTCTGTTGGCGGCGGAGAATTTATTCTCTTAGTTTAATACCCTTCTCTAAGACGTACGAGCTCAGAGGTTATGTAGTTGATGGTTACTAGTGATACATTCCCAATTTGGTAATGTGGTATACGAAGTGCTGCTGATCATTTGTTAATCGAAGCATGGCTTTGTGAAAAGCGTAGATTTGTGGACAAGACTTCATAGGACCTCACAACCCGGAAATGGTCGAAACATAAAGGATGAGACAAGGTTATTTGGGGGTAGCGCCACCTGAGGGTATGTCCATTTCCTTCTGGAAAAGGGTTGTATCATGGTATGGAGCCCAAAATATTTAAACTATGTGGTTGTTGCAAATTTATTACTTTGTGGTTGTTGCTTTGTGGTTGAGGATCCCCGGATAAAGGTCGCCAACGAATGGCATACATGTGTAGTAGTTACCTAGTTACAGAGGTAACCCGACCTTGTGTTGGCAGAGAGCTGGTTAAGTTCTTGGGGCGTCCCTCCAAAGGTGTGCCCATGTGGCATAGGAAGTTCCTTAGCCTGACCATTTGTTGAAAATCCAAAGAAATAATACGCGCCATGTACGGTTTTAGTTGTATAACCTACCATGGAATGTGGCGGTAACCTGCTATTGATCATGATAGCTATAGTAGGTATACAATAATGGTTGTATACTGGCTAAGATTAATATTATACTTTCGAAATGTTTTCCACACTATGCACTAATGATAATATTAAAAAGGATTTTTGCGTATCAAGCATGTTTGACTATCATAAGGAGAAATCTCGTCCAATTCTGCATTTGCATTGTGTGTGTGGCGGGAGACCTTATGGTAGTTTCATTTTCCAAAAGTATAGCGGATTTTTATATTTTTTTGTGAAAATAACTATTTTTTAAGACCTAACACTAGTCCTATGACTGACCTGGAGTTTATTATTCCCTTTCTAAAATCTGGGTGCCCATCAATTTCCACATGGGCAGCCTAGAGTCAAGTTAGCAATGGTTCGGAGCGAAGTTAGAAAAGTATGATGTGGAGATCTGGAATTCAAGCTAGAAGGCGAGGCGTATCAATTGTATATGTTATATTCTTTTTTTGATGTTTGTTGTGTGACACTCTGATGATGTGGCGTATGTATAAATCGATATTGTTCTTTGTTCTAAAGATTATTCATTTATCTATTATATTTGTTCCGCTGCGAAATGTGAGATTCTATTATTGTTTCTGTTTCTTTTTCTATCTTCTTCTTCTTAAACCCTAACGGTTCGGTTTTTTGGCATTCGACTGTGCAGCATTTGATAATGTGGACGTGTCGATGTCGACTTTCGGGCTTCGAAAAATTGGGTCATTACAATGTGGTATCAGAGCATTTGGTTAAGCGACAACCTTGGCTCTGGTAGGGATTACTAATTAGAGATAGAGTCAGTAGTACTTTAGAACGAGTTTGAGTGTACTAATAGATATGAGCACGTAATAGTTAGCGAATATAAAAATTGTTTTGTATTGTGTTGACTTATCGGTTGATTGTTTATAGATTCTGGTCGGTATAGTTTGGCCAACCGTATCGATAGGGGTTTCTAAACTCTTAAACAAGATAAACCGACACAGTATTGTTTTAAAATTAGGTAAATGAAATAATTTTACCCATATTATTTTTGTATATGAAAGAAATAATTTTTCGCAAATTATTATAGTAGTATATGGTTCTTTGGTTTTTCGGAAGTGATAATATTGAATTATTATCATTCAAGAGTGAAATTGAATAAGAAATTGAAATCGTAATTCAAAAGTTAAGAAGTAAATTCATATACAAATGGGAGTTGAAGATGCAAATTGTAAATGTGATTTGGAATTTGAAATGGAATTCCAAAGAAGTTTTTTTTAAAAAAATTGAAATTTTGGAAGTTTGAAAATTAAATCCCTTTTAGGTTTGAGAATGGTTTCCAAAGGTTTGGAAAAATATGGCGAAATTTTTGAGGAAATATTTTTAAATTTGATTGAAATCTATTGGAAGTTTGGAATTTAAAAATATTTGGAAAAATGTTTTGGAGGGATGAAAGCACTAAACTCTTTTCAGTCGCTAGAAAATAACTTCGGTGATGACTACATCATCATCGATGTTCGTTTTCGAGTTTCCAAGAGAGGAATTACTACCAAATTATTTTAAAAGGAAATTGTTTGCGAGCTGGGTTCAGTTTTGGAAATTCAAAAGATAATTTGAATTGATTTCAAAAACGGTTTTGAAAAGAGGGAAAGACTCGGGAATCCTATATAAAATATTTATGGAATATAATTGAGTTTGGCAACTTATAAATTTGAAATTGTTAGCATAAAATCTAACATGAAAGGAGCTAAAATTGAATTAAGTGTGAAATGTAAATAAGTTGGAAAACTTATTGAAGCTTAAAATTTGGATTAAAAATTGAATATTTGGATTGAGTAAAATTAAGTGAAATGGAGAATTTGCCAAGTTGGATCAAATGAAGCAAAGTATTAAAATGAAATTAGTAAGTGAAACTAATTTAAGAAATGACAAATTATATATGGTTTGAAATGAATTGAATTCAATAATTATAAATGAAAGGTAAATTGAATTCATATGGAATTTGAAACCAGTTTAAATATAAGTAGATATTAACTGAAGTAGCAAATTGGAAATAAATATAGGAAGTACATAAAATACTTGTATTGAACTTAGGAAAATTAATGGTGTAATTCTTAAGTAAATTTGGTAATGGAAATATACAAAGTTAATAACGGAGAAAGGGTTAAACTGGAAATTGTGAAATGATAATTGTGAATAAGAAAATGAATGAAAATCAATGTCAATGAAAGGAAAGAAAATTGATATAGCTAATAGTCAATTGGAATTAATACATAGGATGTACATATATTATTTTCGCATAGAGATTTGATCCAGAATTCGAGTATAGAATTTCTAGATAATTATATCGATGCAAGTTAGGATTTTTCACTTGATTTTCGACAATTAACCTGGATATGGATTTTTGGTTGATTTCGGAAATTCTCTATCGTATGTTACAACTATGCAAGGAGAATGACGGTTTCTGATCAAGAAACCAGACCTGAGTCCGCACTAGGAAGTTGGGTGGGCGATACTAGTTCGGAAGTGAAATTGTGTGATCTAGTAAGCGATCGAATTTGATATTCCATACGAATGATAAAAGTACATCGTACAGATTTGAATGAAATAATTATTCAAATTTTTGTAATGGAATGTGCGAAATGATTTTTGAATATAGAAATTGGATATGGTTGTTAAATGGCATACAGGTATTATAAAGGAAAAGGAATTGGGATTTGATTTTTTAAGATAAATTTGAATTGCCAGAAAAAGGTATGTATTTTAAATTTTAATATGAAATTTGATGACTTTCTTGTCTAGCCGCTTGGCTTTTTTTTTTGAAATCTGTGGGCCCGTTGTGGCATTTTGTAGTCGTACCAAGCTAGCCGCGCAAAGGAGACGCTGGCGAAATTTTTCAAAAATTTAGGAAATTAGAATTTTTTTAATGAAATTTGGAAAATTTAAAGTTTGAATCTAAATTCAAATTTGAATTGTTAAGAAAAACAATGTTGTTAGGAAACTATGGAAAGTTTTGGAAAGATAACGAATGGGTTAAGGATCATTCTTCTTGACTTGTAATTTCGAGACGAAATTCTTTTAAGGGGGAAGAATGTGACGACCCGGAAATTTCGAACATTTGAAAATGAAATATTTAATTGATTTTAAAATATTTGGGAGTTGTTTTAAACTTGAATTTCAAATATCAGGATTTATTTGGCAAATAAATTATTAGATTTAATTTTTGAAACTTGGGTAAAATATTAAATCCTGAGTTTAAGCTTGTTAAAAATATTTCAAAAGATTAGAAAATTTATATTGACAATACTGAAGATAATGGTAGCATCGGAATTGAATTTGAAAGTGATTTGTTCACTTTCAAATTTATATCGTTTAAATTGATATTTAAAAATAGCCTTTCAAGGCACAGTCTCGGAATCCGATGAAACCATTTCCATTGGATCCCTAATATTGTATTATTATCGAATTTCAATTTTTGTAGTGTTTGGAGTAATCGCTTGGTCTACGATAAGTAAACGCGCTGAATTTCTGTTGAAAATTTAATTTAATAGATGGGTCCAAAAAGCTACTTCTCCATACGATCAAATTTGGACTCGGAACCTTTTCCATTGCTTCAGAATAGGGGTTCAACATTATAAACGCCTGGAGGTACGCCTCAATTGGAGTTCGAGATTGTAAGTTGCATTTATCAAGGCAATTCTAATTTGAATTTAAATTTAAATTAAACAAATATAAATATCCTTTTTCAATTTACACATTTCATTTTTCTTACACATGGCAAAAATTTGAAACATGCGTCTTTCATGCATCATCTCCTTTCCTTTCTGAGTAAATGAAAATCGTTCGATTTTTCATAAAACGAGAAAAAAAAACTTCTGTTAGAATTAAAAATAAACGAGTGAAAACTTCATCTCCTTCAAATCATTCCTTCTTCCCCTTTTAATTTTGAATCTGCCAATCGAAAAAAATAATAGTAAAATGAGATCGAATTCAAGAGAGAGAGAGAGGGACGTATCACCAAAACATAGATCGCTATTCGAATCGAATCGCGATTGCTGGACCTTGGGTTCGCGGCAGTAGTGGAAGGAAGGAGGGTCGTTGACACTAACATGAATCGCCGGGCTCGCAATCAAATGGAGAAGTTTGCGTGAGGTGAAGTCAATGAGCACGGGAAGGGGTAGCGTCGTTTGGGTTGGCTGCATTGAATCTGGGCAGTGGGTTCAAGTGGTGTCGTGCATGCATAGAGGTAAACGTGAGGCCGATTGGATTTGCTTGCTCGAAAAGCTGAGGCAGTGAAGGTATACATGTTATTCAATTCAATTTAAAATATGATAATATGAATTTGTGGATATGTACAAATGCACATACGTATTTTAAATTTAAAATATGGGCAAATAGTAAATAAATATATACATGAGATTTTGAAAAGAAAAATACTATGATAATTTTTAAAACAGAAGAAAAAAATAAAAATATTTTAAAATCGAAATTGTATTTTTTTTCAAATATATATATGTATATATAGTTAAAAGAGAAAAGAATATCCATATTTTAAATTTACCAGTTTAATTTTAAAATAATGTATTACCAAGATTAATTTGTTTAATAAACCAATTTATTTTATTTATGATGCAAAAAGTGTTTTGAAGGGAAAATGTTCGAAAATCATATTATTAGTTTAAACTAATTATTAGTTAAGTCAAATTTTAAAATGGCAATTGAACTGTTCGATTTGTTCGAACATTAATAAAATTATATAATTGTTTATACAAGGTCGAAATTGCAAAGAAAACAAGTCGGATTGAAATGTGCTGCGTTTGAAAGCAAAGATGTGATCTTCTCACTCAAAATTTAATAATTGAAAATTGCAGTTATTGATTGATTATCTATTTGTGATAGTATATATATAGTAGTATGTGTGTGTATATATATATATATATATATATATATATATATATATATATATATATATTTGGAGCGATTGATTTCCCGCATTATATAGCGGATGAGACCCTATGCGCCGCATAATAGCGAATGATTTTTTTATAATTCCATATACCACGATATTCCACCTCGAAGTGGAATTGACATTTAATTGTTGTGCTAACATCTATGGATGCAGGGAAACAGGTTGGAGGGATCCAACTGGATTCCTCAAATATTTGAATTTGTTTCAATGTTGTGTGTTGATTTATTTATAATCTGTGTATGATTATATTTGTGATTGAAATCGTTGAAGGCTATAATTTAGCCAAATATATTTTTGGTATCGTAGGATACCAGAAATATAAAAATTGGATTTTTTGAAATTAAAGTAGAAAACTTTAAGTAAATTTATTTTAAAGAATTGGGTGAATTTAAAAGAAGGAAATTAAATGGGTAAAGATTGATTTTGAAATCCTATCGAATTAATTCCAAAATATGGGAAAAGATTTTAAGAAAGGGATTTTAAGTAATATTGTTTGATATATGAAGAAATTATTTAAAATTCGGATTTTGAATAGCTTGGAAGAAATAAAAGAATTTATACTAAGAAGAAACAAATTTGGAAATCAATTTGGCGTTTGAAATAAATTTGAGAATCAATTTGAAAATTGATTTGGTATTTGAAAATAAATCTTTGGGAATCGATTTGAAATTGGATTTGGTGTTTTAAAATAAATCTTTGGGAAATTGATTTGGAAATCGATTTATTGTTTGAAATAAATGTTTGGAAAATTAATTTGGAATTTAATTTGTTGTTTTAAAAATAAATTTGGAAATAAATTTGGAATTTGATTTAGGGTTGAAAATAAATTTTGGGAATCGATTTGAAAACTATATATCAGCGGATATTTGGAAATTTAAAGTCACAATGGGAATTTATAAAGGCAGGGGAATTTTTTTTAAAAATAAATATTGGTTTATTTTTAAAAGTGTGGAAAGAAATTTAAGGATTTGGAATGTAAACTAAAATAAATCAAGGAGGATTTATTGATTGATTTAAATAGACCATTTTGAAAGGGAAAATGTATTTTCCCTGAAAAGCCGATTATGTTTTCAAAGTAGTTATCAAATATAAATTAAAAATTCTAGAGTTGGTTTTAAAAGATTGTTTTGGAGAATTTATTTTCTTAAATTGAAAATCTTAAAAGTAAAGATTTATTTATTTAATTACAAAAGTGATTATTTAAAGATTTAATTGATATTTGTTTTAGGAAATGGTTATTTAAATAGTTATACCCTATCTACTAATTTTATTTTAAAATTAGCTTAGACTTGAAGTCCTATATATGATAATTGGTATAATGTTTTCATAACTAATATTTTAGTAAGTGTTTAAAATAGTTTTATTTTAAATGTTTCCAAGAATATTTTGGATAAGTGATTTGAATTATTTTAAAGTATTCGGACTCGGCATATTTTCAGTGGAAATAAATATTTAGAGATTTATTCCGTGTAAGGAAAGAGATTTGAAATCTGTTTTCAAATGGTTGAAGTGTAAAAATATACCTTGCAAAGATATTTTGAAAGAAATAATTGGGGAAAATTATTTAAGATCTGGTGATTCTTGTGAATATTGATTGATAAATAAATAATCGACTATCAATATTGGCTTTTAAATGGGGTTTGAATTTCGATGCGATTGGAGGTCGGATTCCAAATGTATATTCGAAAACCACATCGAATCTTTGTGATGGATCTTTTTTTCAAAAGATCAAAGTGGAAAATTTGTTGTGATTTACTTGAAATCTTAATGTAATACTTATTTTTAAAATAAGCGCTCAATATTCGGATTAGCCGGGAGAGGACTTTGTGTCATAAAACCCATTCCAAATATGATATGACGAAATGGGATTTCATTTGAAGATGGTGTTGAAGACAGGGTATTTTCAAAAAACGAAAGGATTACCTGTCGAATCACTCTGCACCGAGTTGCTCCGGTATAGAGATTTTATCACCCTTTGTGATGGAGAGTCCGGACATGATTAGTGAATATCCGAATTTGTAAGGGCTTCTTTGAAGTGCCTTCGGTTTCGTTCAATCTCGGAACGGACTTGAATAGATGTGTGTTTGACGTTACACTTTGAGATGTAAAGCTGCTTTCTATCAAATACATTTCTATTGGTGACGGAGAATTTATTCTCTTAGTTTAACACCCTTCTCTGAGACGTACGAGCTCAGAGGTTATGTAGTTGATGGTTGCTGGTGGTACATTTCCAATTTGGTAATGTGGCATACGAAGTGCTGTTGATCATTTGTAGATCAAAGAATGGCTTTGTGAAAAGCGTAGCTTTGTGGACAAGACTTCGTCAGACCTCACAACCCAAAAATGGTCGAAACAGGAAGGATGTGGCAAGGTTATTTAGGGGTAGCGCTCCTTGAGGATATTTCCATTTCCTTTTGGAAAAGGGTTGTATAATGGTATGGAGCCCAGATATTTAACCTATGTGGTTGTTGCTCTGTGGCTGAGGATCCTCGGATAAAGGTCGCTAACGACCGGGGGATAGCATACTCATGTAGTAGTTACCTAGTTATAGAGGTAATCCGGCCTTATATTGGCAGAGAGCTGGTTAAGTTCTCGGGGCGTCCCTCCAGAGGCGTACCCATGTGGCATAGGAAGTTCCTTAGCCTTACCATTTGTTGGAAATACAAAGAAACATTACGTGCCCTGTATGGTTTTAGTTGTGTAACCTGCCATGGAATGTGGCGATAACCTGCTATAGAACATGGTAGCTATAGTAGGTATACAATAATGGTTGTATACTGGCTAAGATTAATATTATACTTTTGAAATGTTTTCCACACTATGCACTAACGATAATATTAAAAAGGATTTTTGCGTATCAAGCATGTTTGACTACCATAAGGAGAATTCTCCTCCAATTTTGCGTTTTCATTGTGTGTGTGTGGCGAGAGGCCTTGTGGTAGTTTCATTTTCCAAAAGCATAGCGGATTTTTTTTTATTTTTTTTGTGAAAATAACTGTTTTTAAGATCATACACCAATCCCATGACTGACCTGGAGTTTATTATTTCCTTTCTAAACTCTGGATGCCCACCAATTTCCACTCGGGCAGCCTAGAGCCATGTTAGCAGTGGTTCGGGAGAAAAGTCAAAAAAGTATGATGTGGAGATCTGGAATTCAAGCTGGAAGGCGAGGCGTATCAATTGTATATGTTACATTCTTTTCCTTTTTTTGCTGTCTAACACTCTGATGATGTGATATATGTATAAATTGATATAGTTCTTTGTTCTAAAGATTATTCATTTATCTATTATATTTGTTCCGCTGCGAAATGTGAGATTCTATTATTGTTTTTGTTTCTTCTTCTATCTTCTTCTTCTTAAAACCTAACGCTTCAGTTATCCGGCATTCGACTGTGCGGCATTTGATACTGTGGACGTATCGATGTCGACTGACGGGAGTCGAAAAATTGGATCGTTACATTTCCGATGGTTTCAAACTTTGTATTTAAAGTTTTAAAGGGTGTATTATTTAAAGTATTCCAAGTAGAAATTGTTTCAAAGAATTTTATTTGTAAATTAGTGCTCTTTTCTTTATCGCTGGAAAATAATTTCGGTGATGACTGCAGCATCATCGACATTCATTTTCGAGTTTCGAAGAGAAGAGACCATGCTATAGTTTTGCTACAGTCTTACTTTGGAGAAGTAAATTGATTTGAATTTTCTAGAATATGACTTGATTTATAATATGTTGATATATGATTTAAAATTTTATTTGATATATATTGTATATATTTACTTATCTCTAAAATTGTTTGAAGTTAACCGGAAATTTAATTCTTAACTTTTATCTTACAAGATGATTTCAATTATAAAATGAAACCAAAATTTTGAATCAATATGTAAACTTGAATAAATTGAGTTGGGAAAAGTTTTATTTGTATAATACTCAATTGCATTCCAATATAACTTACCTAAATTATTAAAGGCTAACAATGTAATTGGATAATATACAATATAAAAAGGATTTTATAAATAAAATCTGAGTGTTCGTAATGAATGTTATACACTTAAATTTTAGTTATAAAAGATTAATAGAGGAAAACAGAATGAAAAGTTAATTGAATAAAATACAATGTAAAATAATGTTAAAGGAATTTATAAACAAACTGGAATAGTTATAGTAAGTGTAAATATACTTAATATATGGGATAAAATATATTAAGTGGAATAAATTTGATAATAATTTGGAATAAATAAGAATTAAATTTACTGAGTAAATAATGAGTATAATAAATGATTTTCAAATCCATAATTTTAGAAATTGTTAATTTGAAAATAAGATAATGAATAAATGAGACAAATTAAATAAATTTTGCTTTGAAGGAATTAATAAATTAACAATTGAATCAACTTAGTGAAATACCTTGAATCAAAAAAATCAATTATTGAATATTATGATTTAAATTGAAATTTATACGATAAGAATTAAAAATTTGAACTAAAAAATTTAAAGTCAATGACTATTCATTGATTTAATATAAGTGGATTTAACAAAATTGTTAAATATATAAATTAATTGAAATTGAAATTCATATGGTTTAATTTAATTATTTTCTTTTGTTTCAAATCTATTTTCTTTCTGGTTGTTTCTAGTCTCCTCTTTCTTCCTTTTCAGGGACGAAAAGTATTAAGTGGGGGAGGGTGTAACAACCCATAATTTTGTAAATATTTTAATTAAAATTTTTATTTGAAAATTTTAAACTTTAAATTATTTAAAATTGAACTTTTGGAATTTTCCAATGTATGTTTGGAATTTGTTTGTAATTTATTTTCCAAATACGATAAAATAAACATTTTTTGAAAAATGTTATATTTTGGTCAAACTTTGAATTTTATTTTATATTTTAAAATTTGAATTTTAAAATTTTAATCTTTTTCTTTGAAGCAGAATATATTTTCGATATTCGTTCTGCTTTTTTGTTTCGTTAAATTCGTACTTATACTTTTTAAATTGGATAGAATACAACGTTTTACAAGCAATGATTTTCTGTATCTTATTTCCTATTTTTATATGTTAATTTCCTCTTTTACTTTGTTTAAACTTTTATTTTATTTAGTGGATTTTATTTTGATAAATGGCTTAGAAATTTGAAAGGACCTGAGTTACTTGTTTTTATTTGTTGCCTTTTTCTTTTCTCTTGCCTTTCCATTTGCATAGCCAATTACTTCCCACATTCATAGCCGTGATTTTCTCCTATCAATCACGTACATATTGTTCCTCAAACTCCTCTTTTCATTGCATGTATAAAAAGAATTTTTTTTAATTAAATCCATCAAGTTATTTGTTTTATAGTACTGCCTTTTTATTTTCCAAACCATTCAAACTCTTGCCTTTCTTGCCTAGCCTCTTTATTACTTCCCACATCTCTAGCCGTTCTTTTCTTTTAACCCCAGCCGCCATCTAGTCTTCTATATCACGTACAAAATTGTTTGCTAATTCCTCATTTATGTAAAAGAAAAAAAATACAAGATCTAAGTCATGGCTTCTCCTTCCCATTCTTCTCTTTTTCTATTTTCTTTTTTTCTCCTTTGTTGTTCTTCAAGCTTGCTCGGCCTCCACCCCATGCTCCTCTAGCCAACCACCATGACCACCTCCATCAATCATCACCACCATTCCAAACAAAGGTCGTTACCTCTAGATCAAAACCCACCACCAAAAATTGTTTAAACCTAGCCAAACTCATATTTTCCTTCACCCCCTCTTCATGTACCTCGGCCATAACACATATTCCTCCACTAAATTGCTTTGCCATAACCTTACCATCCCCTAGCCGTGAGCTTGTGATGCCTAGACCCTTCCCAAACCCAAAGGCCGAGCCCACTTGGTGGTTGAAGCAAAGGTTATGTCATGTTTATCTCATATTTTTCCATTGTTCAAATTTCTATTATTTTGTATTGAAATATATTCTTATATATGTTATATTTGTTTGAATATAAGATTTGGATCTAACTCTTCATTCACTTAAAAAATTACTCATGCTTTGTCGTGCCTTTTTATGCTTTGTGGAGTTTATATTTAGGTTTGAGTTTCAATTCTAGCTTTAAAAAGGTGAGTTATTCACTCTTGACATACGTACTTTTATAATTGTGAAATGATGACAAGTGAATTGTGTAAATTAATATGCTACGTACATATACGCCTGTGATATGTTTATATGATATTAAATGCTGTTTACATACCTGCTACATCATCTGTTATGATATTATATGCTATGCTGTTATTTTAATTTTCTGTTTATCACACTACAAGTTCCCTATCACTATGGGTTGAAATGATACATACCCAAACGAACTGTAGAATAGAGAAAATCACTATGGGATGAAATGATAGGCATGAGTGATTTTTATTGATTTTTATTGTATTTATCTTACTTGGGATTGTGGGTTTGAAATGATAGACCTCGGATTTTTCTTTTAAATTATGGATTGAAATGATACATATCTGTATCACTTGACCTAGGTTACAAAATGTTATACAGGGCCATGGTTGATATTTTTAAAGTAATATTTTTCTGGAAAAAAGATTTTTTTTTAAGTATTTTGAATTCTTAGAATATGTGGAATTTTAACTCAAATTTGATTTAATGATTTGAAATATAAAGATATATTGGTTTTCTATAAGTTAAAATTTTATAAGTTGATAATTGGTTTAACTTGTAATTTAAAGATCTTTAATTGATTTTAAATGGTAATTCGAAGATCTTTATTGTGATAAATAATTTAATAATTGAGTATGATCTAATATGGAAGTTTTAAATATGACCTAGAAATTGTTATGAATTTTACTTTATGAAATGGACATGTTTGTATAATAAATAATGTATTTTAAACTTGTAAAATGGAATACAGTTTTAATTGGACATTTTGTAATAAAATTTATTTAACTAGGAAATCACAGTTAATTGATGTCTAAATGAATAGATCTATAAAGAAAATTTGATTATTATATTAACTATGATAAATATTCTTTTGTGAAATGTTATATTTTGTAAGATAAATAACTATGACTTTAAAATGGAAAAATGTTTCTTAAGTTATGACTTAACTTGATAATTGAAATTTGGTTTTAAATGAAAATTTTAAGTTAAGTAAATAAATGGAAATTTAGTTTTATTTGTGGAGTGGGGATTTTCAAAATAAAGTGTTAAGTTGTTTGTTGAAATAAAAGATAAATAAAATAATGCGTTTGTGACTTATAAATGAATTATAATTAGATTGGATATTTAATTATAAAAATTTATTCTACATAATCATTAGTTAAATAATATCCAAATGAATATTTTCTGAAGCGGGAAATATGATTTTTATAAGTTATAAAGGCTAAAAATTGAAATGTTAATGTGGCTGAAATGTTAGTATAAATTCTGGAATTTTATTGGTAGCACTTCAGAAATGCTATGGTTTTAGGATAGCATCTGCTAAGTGCTCTCAATTCTGAAACTTAACTAGGTTCTAAAATAACTAAATACCTATTACAATAGTTTAGAAGTGCCGTTGTTTTTGAATTTGAACTATTTCTAAAAATTACTAAATAGCTACTACGGCACCATTTTAAAATGCTGTTATTCCTGAACTGAACTGTTTGAATAACTAAACACCTATTATAGCACTTTATAAGTGCGTCTGTTTCTGAAATTGAGCTGTTTTGAAATAATAACTAAATACCTATAGTAGCACGTCATAAGTGCTGCTGTTTTGAATTTGACAATGCTTTTGAAATACTAATATATCTACGGTAACACTTTTTTTAAATGTTGTTGTAGTTGAAATTTACAATGGATTGGAAATTTTATAATTAAACAAATGAAATTAGAATTGTCATAACTTTGAAATGAATATTATTTGACATTGAATTTAAATGGTTTAAATGAAGGTCATTTTAAGGGTGTAATGATTTTCTAAGGATTATGATTTTTGAAAGAATAACATTTCCAAAGTGTTGTGATTTTAAGTAGTATGAAATTATTGGGAATTGTATTGTCTTTAAATATATAAAATTGAAACTTATGGGAATTGAAGATTTAAGACTATGACTTTATAAAGTAGTTTGGTTTAAGATAATTTAAAGGAATATTTCAAGTAAATAAATTGAAGGAATATTCAATGATTTCGAAATTTGGGTTTTATTTAAAGGATGTATTGATTTGGTTTTGAAATGAACTAATATAGTATTTAGTTTTGAAATGGTCATTATTTTAGAAGTATATGGATTTGGAAATATTACCATTTTGAAAATGGGTACTATTTTGGAAAGTAATGGTATTTAAATTTTAATTGTTTGGAATAGTAACGATTTTGAAATAAATATCCATGGGTTATAATAACGTTGGGTTGTTAAAGAGGCCGGGATCGAAAGTTGTCATACTCTCTACCAACTTCGAAAACCACTTTAGCAACCGTGTACACGATGGAGATTCCAGAATGAAGTAGGATGGTGGCGACGTTCTATTAAGGTATATACGTGGACCCGACTCTCGTGAGTTGGCGTAAGGTGGCTAAAACAGGAGCGATTCCGTGCCAATGAGGAAGCTCCTCTAAACGGACTCACTCCTTTGATATTATATTCTGACTTTGAGATTGATTTGGTGCCCAATTTTGATTTTTGATTTTTGATTTGGGGATGTGGCTGGAGGTGGGCGGTAGTGGCTGCTACACGTTACCACCAGTCCAGATAGTAATTGGTATATCTACCCTGGCATTGCCTAGTTGTGCCGTGTCACCTACCCTAGAGAGCCTTCTACGAGTTTGGTTTTCTCCATAGCCCGTAGAGTATCCTCTGGTGGCTTCTCGATCAGGATGGACCATGATGCTGGATGGACAACTGAGACTATTACGTGTTAAGGGCAATATGGGTAACCCCTTGACGCTATTTGAAAGTAAGTTTATTTTACTATAGACATTATTATAATAGCGAATTATTACCACATAGTAAATAGATTAAAGGATCTTTAGAGGATGGGCGGTCCTAAGCATCCTTTAAGTTACTTGTACCTTATATTATAGTTCACTTGAGTTGGTTTGCATTGTATAAGTTGTATTCCTGAATCGAATGTTTTGTGTTTTTCTTTACACTCAGGTCAGACTGAGTGATACAACTTTTGAGACTCGCCTTCGGAGTAGGAGCTTTACTTGAAGATCCAGCTATCTATTTCTCTTTCATTTGTTCAGTTGATTCCAGTTATCCAGTGGATTCCAGTGATGTATTCTGAATTGTACTTGATTATCATATTGAGACTTCTATTGTATCTTATTTATCTCTGATGTATTTATATAATAGCTTCTTGAACTACTATTTATTTACTTCCCCTGCATTATAATACCCTGTGTCTGTGATCTTTGATTATTTATTTAGCGTATATTCTGAGATTTTCCAAATTTATTTTATAATTCGGTATTTTGAGTAATTCAAGTCCGACATGTGCGGATGCGAATGGTTGAAAATATCGGGTCGTTACATTTGGTATCAGAGCTTTGGCTCTAGGAAAAACTTAGCATATATGGTAAACTTATTTACAGAATCACTTTCGTTCGAGATTGAATCTCTTTCTCTTTGACTTTGTTTCCTTTGAATTTTGGAACATTCCCTTGGTTCCGAAATTCATTCTTGTCCCTCACTATTCATATTCTTCTGAATTCTGGAGCATCCCATAGCTCCACTGAATGACTTGTAGAGGGGTGAAACTCATTTACCATAAGCATTTATTCACTAGAGATTTATATCCTTGGTTTATATGCCAGTATGTCTTGTTGTCCCGAACTCTACCTCTTGAGATCGAATGTAGATTCGCCTTAGAATCCCACAACGATCTAATTATTGAAGTCGCGGTTGGCCTGGTTAAGGTTGCCTACGATTTATATAAGCTTATCCATTTCCTCATTTGGTTAGTTAATCATTTTATCTTTTGTTCCAACTTATCCTCAAATCAAAATTTCCTTTGACTTGAGTAAATCCAATTTGAATCTCTATCCTTGCTTTGAAAATCTATTCCTGTATAGTGTATTTGTAAATATATATTTAAAAGTGTTTTATATATATTGTGTCGTTATAGTTGTTGATGTTGATTTGAGTTTTCGATCGATTCGTTTGATCAATGCCATCGATAGGATTTCCAAAACATTTGAACAGAGCAAACTGGCACAATTTTGTTTTCAAATTTGGTAAATGAATAAATTTTGTATAATTATATTATATACAAGTATAATTTTCGGAATTTTGAAACTTAATTGAACTAGATGTTAAGAAATAATATTTGACTTGGCATATATCTTGTTACCATTAGCTTTTGTTTCATATATAAATAACTGAACTATTAAACATGGCTATAAATTAATTTGGAAGTTTAAATGAATTTAAAACAAGAAACTAAGAATCTAATTTTCGATGGTTTCAAACATTGTGTTTATAGTTTAAAGGGTGTATTATTTAAAGTATTCCAAGTAGAAATTGCTTCAAATAATTTTGTTTTGTAAATCAGTGCTCTTTTCTTTGTCGCTGGAAAATAATTTCGGTGATGACTACAACATCATCGACATTCATTTTCGAGTTTCAAAGGAAGAGACCATGCTGTAGTTTTGCTACATTCTTGCTTTGCATAAGTAAATTGATTTGGATTTTCTAAAATATGACTTAATTTATAATATGTGCGATATATGATTCAAAATTTTATTTGATATATATCGTATATATTTATTTACCTCTAAAATTACTTGAATTTAAGAAAAATTTTAATTCTTAAATATTATCTTACAAGGTGATTTCAATTAAAAAATGAAACCAAAATTTTGAATAAATATGTAAACTTGAATAAATTGAATTGGGAAAAGTTTTATTTGTATAATACTCAATTGCATTCCAATATAACTTACCTAAATTATTAAAAGTTAATAATGTAATTGGATGATATACATTATAACAAGGATTTTATAAATAAAATTTGAGTGTTGATAATAAAATTTATACACTAAAATTTTAGTTATAAAAATTTAATAGAGGAAAATAGAATGAAAAGTTAACTGAATAAAATACAATATAAAATGATGTTAAAGGAATTTATAAACAAATTGAAATAGTTATAGTAATTGAAAATATACTTAATATATGGGATAAAATATATTAAGTGGAATAAATTTGATAATAATTTGGATCAAAGAAGAATTAGATTTACTAAATAAGTTATGAGTATAATAAATGATTTTCAAATCCATAATTTTAGAAATTGTTAATTTAACAATAAGATAATGAGTAAATGAGATAAATTAAATAAATCTTACTATGAGGGAATTAATAAATTAACAATTGAATCAACTTAATGAAATACCTTGTATCAAAAAAATCAATCATTGAATATTAAATATTTAAATTGAAATTTATATGATTAGAATTAACAATTTGAACTAACAAATTTAAAGTGAATGACTAGTCATTGATTTAATATAAATGGATTTGACCAAATTGTTAAATATATAAATTAATTTAAATTCGAATATATATGGTTTAGTTTAATTATTTTCTTTTGTTTCAAATATATTTCCTTTCTGATTATTTCTAGTCTCCTACCTCCTTCCTTTTCGGGGACGAAAAGTGTAACAACCCGCATATTTATCGATTTTATATTTAAATATTTTATTTAAATATTTTATCGTTAGTCGGATTTTAGTCCGAAAAGCTACTTTTTGCATACGGTCGAATTAGGACTCGGGACCACTCCTATTGAGTTTAAAATGCCGTTTGCGACCTTTTTGAGTATAAGCTTCGATATGTTTGGAGAAAGTTGATTTTTGCTACTTTTCACTTTGGGTTTGGTTTGGGCTCAGCCCTATGTTAACTTATGCTCAAATCTGAGTCACTCTTCCCCACTCACCCTCATTCTCTTCTCATTTCAGTCTTCTTAGCATTAATGGTGGGAGAGATTGGAAATTAAAACTCCAAAACCCTAGTTTTTCTTGCAAATCAAATTCCTAGCTCCAAACTCAAGAAGAACCCATTGGTAAGCTTCTCTTCTTCTTCTCCAACTTATTCTCTTACCAATTTCAGAAATTCCTAAACCTAATTTTGGGAATGTTCTTATTTTTGAGCATAGATTCAGGCTCATTTGTGTTGTGTTGAAGAGAGGTTGATTCTCCATTTGCTTTCAAGCTTCTTCTTGTTTGATTTTGAGAAAAGGTGAGATTTTTATCTCACATCTATGACTATAGTTATCTTTGGTTGTTGGGTATGAATTCCTAACACTTATTCGTGTGCATTTGCTCTTGATTTGGATTGGTTTTGTGAATATTCCAATTTTTGGGTTTTTAATTCAAATTGTGTGAAAATCCTTTTACGGATGTTTGATCATGCTTTTGGTGATGCATCGAGGAGCATATAGGGCCGGGTTGCCGATTGGCATGAACCCTTAGAGCCAATGTTCGTCCGGTTGCATTTTGGAAGAGTTTGCCCTTCATTTGAATAGGCTGAAAAACAGCCCAGGCATGATTCAGTCGACTGAAAAACTTTATACAGTCGACTGAACCTGAAAACAGAAAGTTTCCAGGCATGATTCAGTCGACTGAAAAACTCTGTACAGTCGACTGAACCTTGAAACAGAAAGTTTCCTGAACTTGGAAAATTTCCAGGCACAGGGTCAGTCGACTCAAAACTCTGTTCAGTCGACTGAACCTGCTGTTTGAGTCCAATTTGCCTTTTTGGATTGAATTTCCAATTTAAATCGATTCGTGATGATCCTATTTATTGTCATCATTTATTATCATCTTTGATGACTTATTTTCTTTGGGAATTTTAGATATATCCACTTCGATGGATCCTTATCGATTTCGTTGGATTTTTATTCACATCTTCGAATGTGATCTTTGTGATTGATTGTTTCTACCATCCCCCTTGTGCTTTGTCACTTTAAAAATATAAAGGTTTTCTATACTAGTAGTAAATATCAAAACTCTTTCCTCAAACGATTTCAATACTATTTTAATACCAAATTCGTTTATAATACCGTTTTCCAATCTATTAGTATATATAAACCTTTACCTCACTCGTATGAGAAATCTAATTAAACGACTTAGTAAAACAAGTGGTATGAAACGCTTGCGTTCACTTTGTTGGTTAATTCTTGGACTTGTTCGATTGAAACTCTTGTGACAATTTTCTTGTGGAGATATACAATTTGTTCGTAAATATTTAAGTTAAGCTAGTGGTTATGGGACATGATGCTAAGCTCATATATTTACTAGCTTACTGTAATCGACACTGCTCGTTGATCATGACGATAATCTTTGTGATTTAGACTAGCAATGTGCGATGTCTCTTTGTCTGCGTGGGAGACTAAACCCCGTTTTGTGGAGCTTCGGCTCAATTTGTGATGGTTAGCGACCATGGAATTAGCGTTCCGTTTGTGATACACGTGTTGGTGGGCTTTATGCTCCCGTTTGTGATAGGCCTCCTCCCCTTTGTGATTTCTGGATTTCTTGAGATGATTCCTAGAATTTGTGTTTCACCAATTTTCGTGATTTCCATTGATAAGTTTTATCAATATTTGTGCATTGGTGAATTTGTGTGTCATTGACTTTTGTGATTGACGTTGATATTATCGTCAATATTTGTGGTTTGGTGAACGAAATAAGGAGTATGACATTTCTTTGATTCTTGTGTAGACTTGGTGATATTGATTAATCTCTTGTTGATTTTCAATTACTTATATATATCACAGCTTGGAATTGTGATTATTATGTGTTTAGTCATATCTCTTATTCTATATCGTTTCATCTGATATCTATAGTTAGACTGATCCATTTATTATTTTCTTATTAAATAATACTCGGGTCAGACCGAGATGTTACAGGTGCTTCTGCTTGACTTCTCTCTTGGGATTGATTTCTCTGACTTTTGGTTAACTACTTAGATTAGTAGTTTTTATTGTATACATTTGAGATATAGACTCCATAATGTATACTTATTCTTTTGTGTAGTTCATGTAACTATTCTTTTATGATATTATGGATCTTTTTAGACCACTACTCTGATGTACACTTCCTAGTGTAATATTCATATCTATTTCCGCCTTTGTGATATGAATTGTCTGTGACTGATTTGTGTTATGTTTATTTCTATATTTGTTTCCGAAGACCTTTATAGCCACTGTGTAGTAGCTTTGAGTTTGAGTCGATATGTCGGATTTCCTCTTGATATGAAAAGTTATATTTTTATCCGCTATATCGGTACTCGCACAAAGCAAATATACAGATGGTCGCTCCTCAACAGCCTTATTCTCCGTGCTAGTTGACAACATTCACCGTAATGTTCTTGGCTAGCGTGGGTATAGAGGTGGGACATCACAGCTTGGTATCAGAGTCTAACTTCGGAACAATATGGAATATTATAACAAGGATCATTGTCCTAAGTCCATCTTAGGAGTCGTGCTTTAGGATTTAATTCGAGTCTTCGTACCGATTCATCCTATTTTCCTTATGATTCCTTGTTTATCTATCAAGATTGCTTGATATTCAATTTGGTGAATAACCTTTTTCTTCTTCTTCTTTCTTTCTAAAGGAAGAGAAATGTCTAGACCAGGCCGCCCCAGAGCCGTGCCATCTAGCACTCCACCCCAGGATGGAGTTTTTATGACTGCTCAACAGCTTCTTGATTTGGTAACTAATGCTCAACAGCTGGAGCTAACCCGGAACCTACTCATCCAAAGTCGGGATTTGCACGCTTGTGCAGCGATTACACCAATTTGGGTGGGGAGCCATTCAAAGGTTCCGAAACTGTTATTGAAGTCCAAGCTTGGCTTAGAACATGCGATCGCGTCTTTTCGCGCATGAATCTTATTGACCTTCACCGAGTTCAGGTGGCCTCTAGTATGCTCCGAGAAAGAGCATTGGACTGGTACGAGCTTCTTATTTCTGGGATTAATGAAGCGGATCTCACTTGGGAGAAATTCCGAGAACGCTTCGAGTTGAAATTCGTACCGGAGGCTGAGAAAGTGACATTGGCTTGACGATTTATAGACCTTGTTCAAGGTGAGTCCTCCGTGACTGATTACGTCGCCTCTTTCGAGTCGCTTTCCAAATATGGGGTTGAATATATCAACACCCCTTTAAAGAAGAACCAGAGATTCGTCTATGGCTTAAACAAAAATCTCAAGAAGCCATTACTTCTAAAATTAGAAGTTTCTTTCGACCAACTCGTTGATATTGCTCTTCGTCTTGAAGAGGCGGATAAGGAGAATGATGTTGAAGTGGTGGGTTCCAAACCAAACTTCAACAATAACAAGAAGAGGCCAAACAAATTTAAAGGTCCTTATCCCAATAAAAAGGGGAAACAAGCAACCTCCGTGGAAAAGACTTCTTCCTTTGGCCGTGGGGAATGCTATAATTGTGGTTCGAAGGACCATTATGCGAACAAGTGCCCAAAGTCTCTCTCTTGTCGCTACTGCAAAGTTCCCGGACATGTTATATCTTCATGCCCCAAGCTTCAGGGCAGGAAGGAGGGAAAGTTAAATGTTGCTCAAGCCCCTGGCAACACATCTCGTGGTCAAGGTATGCCTCATTCTATCCTTGATGGAATTATTTTATTTCGTGATCATCATATTCGAGTTCTTTTTTATACGGGTGCGTCCCATTCTTTTATATCAAAAGAACTTGTAGATGCTTTTTCTTTGGATGTTTTGTGTTTAATGACTTCTTTGAGAATTGCGAATCCGGTTGGTGGATCCGCAACAATCAGTTTATTGTGTAAAGATGTCGAAATTATTTTGTGTGATTTTCCTTTCCTAGCCGATTTGCATGTCATGCGTTATTTAGGCTTTGGAATGATTTTGGGAATGGATTGGCTTAACCGTTATGAAGCTCATATCCTATGTCCTGAGCGGACTATTCATCTTCGACATCCTCAATCTGTTAAGCAGAATTCTATTAGTCTTAAAGATTCAGATTCCAGCTTGGTCGCATCTTTATATTCTTTAAACCCTCGTGATGACGATGATGATGATGAGGGTGATATTATTTCTCTTATTCACGTCGTTTGTGAATTTTCCGACATATTCGAGCACGTTTTAGGATTACCACCTAAGCGAGCAATTGAGTTCAGAATTAATCTTATTCCTGGAGCTCAACCTATCACTCGTCCTCCGTATCGTATGTCCAATAAAGAAAACGAGTAGATGCGTAAGCAATTATCCGAATTGGAGACGAAGCAATTTATTCGCTCTAGTTCTTCGCCTTGGAGAGCTTCAGCTATTTTTTTAAAGAAATCCGATGGAACACTTAGGCTTTGCGTTGACTACCGCAAGCTTAATGATCTTACTATCAAAAATAAATATCATTTACCTCGGATTGATGATCTATTCGATCAACTTAGTGGTGCTAGAGTCTTTTCACAATTAGACTTAGCTACTGGATTTCATCAGCTTCGTATTGCAGAGGATAGTATTCCATTGACCTCGTTCCGTACTCGTTATGGATCTTATGAATGGCTTGTGATGCCATTTGGGTTAACGAATGCCCCATCTTATTTCGTTGACTTAATGAATCGAGTTTTTAAAGACTTTCTCGATCGATTTGTTCTCATCTTTATTGATGATATTCTTGTGTATTCTAAAACCGAGGAGGAGCATGAAAAACATCTTCGGATTGTGTTGGAAACTCTTAGGAGTAATCAATTAAAGGCAAAATTTTCTAAGTGCCACTTTTGGCAATCTCGTGTGAAGTTTCTCGGTCACATTATTTCCGAATCCGGAATTTCCGTGGATCCTTCAAAGATTGAAGCGATTCAAGATTGGAAGAGACCGGAGAGTGTGACAGAGATTCGTAGTTTTCTTGGATTGGCGGGCTATTACCGTCGTTTTATTAAAGACTTTTCTAAGATTGCCGTGCCTCTCACTAGCTTGACGAAGAAAAGTGTTAAATACATTTGGTCGGACAAATGTGAAGCTTCTTTTCAGAAACTAAAGGAACTCCTATCTAATGCTCCTATTCTTGTTATTCCCGAGGGGAATCAAGATTTCGTTGTTTATACCGATGCTAGTCGCGTTGGTTTGGGTGCCGTTCTTATGCAAAGAGAACGTGTTATTGCTTATGCTTCTAGGCAATTGAAGCCTGCCGAGACTAGATATGCCACTCATGATTTAGAACTCGCGGCTATTGTTTTTGCTCTTCGGATTTGGCGTCATTATCTCTTGGGAGAGAAATTTGTTCTTTACACGGATCATAAGTCTTTGAAATATTTATTCTCCCAAAAGGAACTTAATTTGCGTCAACAGCGTTGGCTCGAGTTCCTTGCTCCTTATGATCTTGATATTCTTTATACCCCCGGTAAGGGTAATCGTGTCGCCGATGCTCTTAGCCGTAAACAACAAGCTGTTGTTTCTATGATGATATCCGAATGGAACGATCTCGAGATCTTATCCACTTGTGAGATTCGAGACCGCGTATCCGATTTATGTTCATCTCTTGTTTTATGTAGCCTTGAGGCTTATCCTTCTCTTTTAGACCGCATTCTTGTAGCTCAAAGGTTAGATCCCGAATTGGCTCTTCTTGGCCAAAATATTAAGGATAAGATTGATATTGAAGGTTTGAAGGACTTTGATATCGATTCTCGTGGCGGCATTCGGAGATTTGGTAGACTTATCGTACCAAATATTAGTGATCTTCGTAAAGACATTTTAGAAGATTCTCATCATTCTAAATTTACCATTCATCCAGGTAGTAGTAAAATGTACGCGGATATGAAGCGACTTTATTATTGGGAGGGAATGAAACTTGACATCGCTAACTTCGTTAAACGTTGCATGACTTGCCAACTCGTTAAGGCCGAACATCAAAGGCCCGGTGGGTTATTGCAACCTTTAGAAATTCCTATTTGGAAGTGGGATCAAATTTCCATGGATTTTATTGATGGCCTTCCCCATTCTCGTTCGGGTCATGATAGCTTATGGGTGATCGTTGATAGACTTACTAAATCCGCCCATTTTATTCCCGTTCGATCTAATCGAACCGTTCCTCTTTTGGCCAAAATCTTTATCAAAGAAATTGTTAAATTGCATGGAGTTCCTACTTCTATTGTTAGCGATCGTGATCCATTGTTTACTAGTGGATTTTGGAAGAGTCTTCAAAAAGCTTTAGGAACGAAGCTTAATTTTAGCACCGCTTATCACCCCCAGTCCGATGGACAAACCGAGCGTGTGAATCAAACTCTTGAAGATCTTCTTCGTGCTTGTGTTCTTGATTTTGGTGGAAGTTGGGAAGATCATATTTCACTTGTTGAATTTTCCTATAATAATAGCTTCCAATCTAGTATTGGTATGGCACCTTTTGAGGCACTCTATGGAAGGCCATGCCGATCGCCTTCTTGTTGGCTTGAGGCCGGTGAGAAGCTGGTTTTAGGTCCAGATTTTATTCGTGATACCACAGAAAAGATTGATCTTATTCGTTATAGGATGAAAGAAGCCCAGAGTAGAAAAAAATCCTATGCCGATAACCGGAGAAGGAAGTTAGAATTTTCTGAGGGAGATCTTGTGTTCATTCGTGCTTCACCTATGAAGGGTGTTGTACGTTTCAATCAATCAGGAAAATTGGCGCCTCGATATATTGGGCCATTTCCTATCATTGAACGTATTGGTTACATGGCTTATCGCCTTTTATTACCGGCTCAATTTTCTACTATCCATGACGTGTTTCACGTTTCTAAACTTCGGAAATGTCTTCGAGATTCCGATTATGTTCTTGAGCCCGGTGTTGTGGAGGAGATTGAAGTTTCGCCTAATTTAACTTATGAGCAACATCCTATTCGTATCATTACTTCGGAAGTCAAACGACTTCGAAATAAAGATGTTCCGCTTGTTAAAGTTCAACGGTCTTCAAATCCTAAGGATTGTTGTTGGGAATCTAGAGAGTACATCGAGCGAACACACCCGGACTTACTTTCTCGTGCTCTTTGAGGTGAACTTCTTTTTTCAAACTTCTTTCGTGTTGAATATGCTTTTATGGTTGTTACTATATATCTTCTTCTTGTAATATTGCGAGGACGCAATTTCTTTAAGGAGGGGAGTCTGTAACAACCCGCATATTTATCGATTTTATATTTAAATATTTTATTTAAAGATTTTATCGTTAGTCGGATTTTAGTCCGAAAAGCTACTTTTTGCATACGGTCGAATTAGGACTCGGGACCACTCCCATTGAGTTTAAAATGCCATTTGCGACCTTTTTGATATAAGCTTCGATAAGTTTGGAGAAAGTTGATTTTTGCTACTTTTCACTTTGGGTTTGGTTTGGGCTCAGCCCTATGTTATCTTATGCTCAAATCTGAGCAACTCTTCCCCACTCACCCTCATTCTCTTCTAATTTCAGTCTTCTTAGCATTAATGGTGGGAGAGATTGGAAATTAAAACTCCAAAACCCTAGTTTCTCTTGCAAATCAAATTCCTAGCTCCAAACTCAAGAAGAACCCATTGGTAAGCTTCTCTTCTTCTTCTCCAACTTATTCTCTTACCAATTTCAGAAATTCCTAAACCTAATTTTGGGAATGTTCTTGTTTTTGAGCATAGATTCAAGCTCATTTGTGTTGTGTTGAAGAGAGGTTGATTCTCCATTTGCTTTCAAGCTTCTTCTTGTTTGATTTTGAGAAAAGGTGAGATTTTTATCTCACATCTATGACTATACTTATCTTTGGTTCTTGGGTATGAATTCCTAACACTTATTCGTGTGTATTTGCTCTTGATTTGGATTGGTTTTGTGAATATTCCAATTTTTGGGTTTTTAAGTCAAATTGTGTGAAAATCCTTTTATGGATGTTTGATCATGCTTTTGGTGATGCATCGAGGAGCATATAGGGCCGGGTTGCCGATTGGCATAAACCCTTAGAGCCAATGTTCGTCCGGTTGCATTTTGGAAGAGTTTGCCCTTTATTTGAATAGGCTGAAAAACAGCCCAGGCATGATTCAGTCGACTGAAAAACTCTGTACAGTCGACTGAACCTGGAAACAGAAAGTTTCCAGACATGATTCAGTCGACTGAAAAACTCTGTACAGTCGACTGAACCTTGAAACAGAAAGTTTCCTAAACCTGGAAAATTTCCAGGCACAGGGTCAGTCGACTCAAAACTCTGTTCAGTCGACTGAACCTGCTGTTTGAGTCCAATTTGCCTTTTTGGATTGAATTTCCAATTTAAATCGATTCGTGATGATCCTATTTATTGTCATCATTTATTATCATCTTTGATGACTTATTTTCTTTGGGAATTTTAGATATATCCACTTCGATGGATCCTTTATCGATTTCGTTGGATTTTTATTCACATCTTCGAATGTGATCTTTGTGATTGATTGTTTCTACAATCCCCCTTGTGCTTTGTCACTTTAAAAATATAAAGGTTTTCTATACTAGTAGTAAATATCAAAACTCTTTCCTCAAACGATTTCAATACTATTTTAATACCAAATTCGTTTATAATACCGTTTTCCAATCTATTAGTATATATAAACCTTTACCTCACTCGTATGAGAAATCTAATTAAACGACTTAGTAAAACAAGTGGTATGAAACGCTTGCGTTCACTTTGTTGGTTAATTCTTGGACTTGTTCGATTGAAACTCTTGTGACAATTTTCTAGTGGAGATATACAATTTGTTCGTAAATATTTAAGTTAAGCTAGTGGTTATGGGACATGATGCTAAGCTCATATATTTACTAGCTTACTGTAATCGACACTGCTCGTTGATCATGACGATAATCTTTGTGATTTAGACTAGCAGTGTGCGATGTCTCTTTGTTTGCGTGGGAGACTAAACCCCGTTTTGTGGAGCTTCGGCTCAATTTGTGATGGTTAGCGACCGTGGAATTAGCGTTCCGTTTGTGATACACGTGTTGGTGGGCTTTATGCTCCCGTTTGTGACAGGCCTCCCCCCTTGTGATTTCTGGATTTCTTGAGATGATTTCTAGAATTTGTGTTTCACCAATTTTCGTGATTTCCATTGATAAGTTTTATCAATATTTGTGCATTGGTGAATTTGTGTGTCATTGACTTTTGTGATTGACGTTGATATTATCGTCAATATTTGTGGTTTGGTGAACGAAATAAGGAGTATGACATTTCTTTGATTCTTGTGTAGACTTGGTGATATTGATTAATCTCTTGTTGATTTTCAATTACTTATATATATCACAGCTTGGAATTGTGATTATTATGTGTTTAGTCATATCTCTTATTCTATATCGTTTCATCTGATATCTATAGTTAGACTGATCCATTTATTATTTTCTTATTAAATAATACTCGGGTCAGACCGAGATGTTACAGGTGCTTCTGCTTGACTTCTCTCTTGGGATTGATTTCTCTGACTTTTGGTTAACTACTTAGATTAGTAGTTTTTATTGTATACATTTGAGATATAGACTCCATAATGTATACTTATTCTTTTGTGTAGTTCATGTAACTATTCTTTTATGATATTATGGATCTTTTTAGACCACTACTCCGATGTACACTTCCTAGTGTAATATTCATATCTATTTCCGCCTTTGTGATATGAATTGTCTGTGACTGATTTGTGTTATGTTTATTTCTATATTTGTTTCCGAAGACCTTCATAGCCACTGTGTAGTAGCTTTGAGTTTGTGTCGATATGTCGGATTTCCTCTTGATATGAAAAGTTATATTTTTATCCGGTATATCGGTACTCGCACAAAGCAATTATACAGATGGTCGCTCCTCAACAGCCTTATTCTCCGTGCTAGTTGACAACATTCATCGTAATGTTCTTGGCTAGCGTGGGTATAGAGGTGGGGCGTCACAAAAAGTTTTTAGTGGGGGAGAGTGTAACAACCCATAATTTTGTAAATATTTTAATTAAAATTTTTGTTTGAAAACTTTAAATTTTAAATTATTTAAAATTGAATTTCTAGAATTTTATAACGTAAGTTTGGAATTTGTTTGTAATTTATTTTCCAAATACGATAAAACAAACATTTTCTGAAATTTTTATATTTTGGTCAAACTTTGAATTTCAGTTTATATTTTCAAAATTTGAATTTTTAAATTTAATCTTTTTCTTTGAAGAGAATATATTTCTGATATCCGTTCTGCTTTTTGTTTCATTAAATTCAGACTTATACTTTTTAATTGGATAGAATACAACATTTTACAAGCAATGATTTTCTGTATCTTATTTTCTATTTTTATATGTTAATTTCATCTTTTACTTTGTTTAAACTTTTATTTTATTTGGTGGATTTTATTTTGATAAATGGCGTAGAAATTTGAAAAGACCTACGTTACTTGTTTTTATTTGTTGCCTTTTTCTTTTCTCTTGCCTTTCCATTTTGCATAGCCAATTACTTCCCACATTCATTGCCGTGATTTTCTCCTATCAATCATGCAAATATTGTTCCTCAAACTCCTCTTTTCATTGCATGTATAAAAAGGAAAAAATTTAATTAAATCCATCAAGTTATTTATTTTATAGTATTGCCTTTTTATTTTCCAAACCATTCAAACTATTGCCTTTTATTGCCTAGCCTCTTTATTACTTCCCACATCTCTTGCTGTTCTTTTCTCTTAACCCAAGCCGCCATCTAGTCTTCTATCAATAAATCCAAGTCAAGTGAAATAACAACTGAAATACAAGTAACTCAAAGGATGTTTGGGATAACCATCCTCTAAGGATCCATTAAACTATCTACTATGTAGTAGTATACGCTATTATAATAATGTCTAAAGTAAAGTATAATATATTTGAAAATAGCGTTAAGGCTTTACATTTTCCACCTTAACACATTTTATATAGTCCCAAAATCTATACAGTATCGTAATCTTCCCCGTACTGGGCATCGTCAGAGGGCTCTCCATAGGCTTAGTACAAAACAAAATCGTATAAGGCGCGCTAGGGTAGGTGACACGGCACAACGAGAAAATGCCAGGGTAGATATACCAATTACGCTTCCGGACCGGTGGTAACGCGTAGCAGCCTCTACCGCCCACCTCGAGCCACACTCCCAAAAATCAAAGGTGCACCCAATCAATCGCAAAGTAATAGAATGGTATCGAAGGAATGTGTCCGATCAGAGGAGATACCTCATTAGGCCGTTAATCGCTCCTGTTTAGCCACCTTATGCCCTCTAACGGGAGTCGGGTCCACGTATATACCCCTATAGAACGTCGCGCCATCCTACTTCATTTTGGAATCTCCACCGTGTACACAGCCATTAAAGTGGTTTTTGGAGTTGGCAAAGAGTATGACAACTTTCGATCCCGGTCTGTCAAACAGCCAAATGTTATTAATTTATTATAACACCACGGTCATTTCAAAATAATTTATACTTTAAAATCAAAATATCATTGTCATTTCAAAACCATATCAATACCATATCATTTCTGTTTCCAAAACCAAATACGATATCATTTCCAAAATCATAGCACTTTCAAAATTATTACATTTTCGAAACCAAACACTTGAAATTATAACACTTTCAAAACGTAATACTTTGAAATTCATAACTTTGAGAACATAGTTTCCACCACTTAAACAGCTTATATATTAAAATAGTATATATACTAAAATAGTTTATAGAGTAAAATAGTTTCCTCCAAAATTTAATAAATCAATTCCAAATCAACTCAAATTCCAAAATTCAAATTTAATCAAATGTCAAATCATCCATTTCAATTCAATTCGGTTTCTAAATAAACTACTTCAAACTATATCGATTTCAAAGCAGATTTGAAACTCAAATAAACCATTTCAATTTCTATATATTTCAAAGTTTAAATATTCCACAATTTCAAAACTAAATTTGATAACTTAATATATACCTTAATTTAACTTCATTATTATTCAGTTTTTGAAATATTTACTTAACAAATCCAATATCCTTTAAATAAACCCCAAATTCCAAATCACTAAATATTCCTTCAATTAATGTAAACTTGAAATATTCATTTTAAATCACTTTAAGCCAAAATCAAGTTATAAATCATGCCTTTTAAAAACCCCAAATTCCATAAATTTCAAATCGATTTAATTAAATATAATTCTTAATTAAATAAAATTCCAATTCAATTTCAAATCTATCTTCTCAACCCTTAATTTATAAATCAGTATAAACCTTACATTAAAATATAATTTAAATAAATACTTAATCGTATAATATTTAAGAAAATCAAACTTCATTATTAAACTTATTTGAGTCTAATTCTTAAATAAATTCAATTTCAAAATCTTGGACATCATTTCCAATATCTATATATAATATCTTCAAAATCAATATTTGTTAAGCCATATATTTCTTTACAAAACCATAGAAATCCTTTCAAAATATTTATATATAGACCAGCGGTCTTTGTATATAATTTTCTATCCTATGGTCAAGTGATACAGATATTTGTCATTTCAATCCGTAATTTAAATAAAAATACGGGTATATATCATTTTAACCCGCAATCCCAAATTCAATGCAATTGAAAATTGCTTGGGTCTATCATTTTAACCCGTAACGAATTTCTCCTATTCTAAAGTCCGTTCGGGTATGTATCATTTCAACCCATAGTGAAATTATATACTAACAGGGAACTTGCAGAGTGATGACAAATATGATAATAATATATCTGGCACATAACATCAATATAAATAACAGATAATGGTGTCAGATGTCACGGGTGAACAGATAGCATATAATAACATATAATTACAATGTAAATAACTAACAGTAGCATATTTCAATTGTCGTTTCAATTGAAATCAAATTTAATAAATATAAGAATATTAATCTGAGTGATTACTCACCTTTCGAGGCTATAGATGAACGAGGATGAGATGAGTTACAAATCCAAGCATGAATTCGAAAGCAAAGCTACATTGGCACGAATTAATCGACAAAGATGATAAATATGAATCGAAGGGAATGAATCAAATTAGCTCGATATAAAATGGAAGATATATATAACTTTCAATACATTTAAAACATATATTTCAAAGTGATATCAAAGTCAACACAAATAAATTTATATAGATATATATTTTAAAATCATTGTTTCTAAATTAAAACTCATATGTTAAAATCAAACATATATATATATATATATATATAATAAAAAAATTTGAATCAATACTTTTAAAACTTAACAGTTTAACATATAAGATTTTTATCTAACTTATGTAATCAACCAACAAACCCTAAAATTTTAAGACTAATAAAATATAAACACTTATACAAAAATCAAACATATATATATATATACATTTATGTATATATTTAAAATGTATATATATACTTATAAATTGCAAAATACTTACTTATAATACTTCTTTGATAATAAAATTGTACTGTAATCTATAGAGGAGGCTGTAAAGTCTATACTATGTTTTATACCCACAATAAACAACATATAAATTTATATAGCCACATATATTGACAAAAAGGTGATGCATATATTCTCATAAGGTCCAAAATATCAATAAATATATCACGCCAACCTAGGTAACTTATATACACGAACAATTGTTGGTCACTATCCTGACAACATATATAATTGCTTTCAAATGTAATATATATAAACGCTTTACAAGGTAACCTGAGGTACAATATATATACTGAGATGAAAACTTTATATAAAAAACATAAATGTATAGTAAATTATACACTTAACTGTTATATACTAAATATAAAACAAAACTGTTATGTAACTTACTTAATTTTAAAAAGGAGATGTACCGAAACTGTCATGTGAATAAACGTAATACATATTGATATGTTTAAACTATTATATAACCATTAATTTATAACTTATATTATAATATTGGTTCTCTCTATAAGGCATACATCACATCACTCAAATCAAAATGTATATACATATATAAAGTAAAACTTTACAACCATTACCTATTAACAGTATAGATATACTACTCCTATGTTTAATAATAATAATATATTTTCCAATTTTAGAAAAGTATTAAAATAATATAAAATTTTCAAAGTCATTATTATTTACAAATATGAAAAAAACAGGACAGCCTAAAAATTTTCAAAACCATATGCCGTATTCATCAATATCAACTATTTATAAACTAATGTTTATATCATAAGTTTCAATATCATAAAATATATAACAAAACCCAAATATTTTATAAATTAGTAATATATATAATGGGTAACAATATATAACATATACTCCACCTTACTGTTATATATATATATATATATATATATATATATATATGCATTCAGTCGAAAGTGCTGTAGCTATATACATAAAAATAAACAGCTAATGTAAACTGTTATAAACTATAGAAAAAACAAGTTTATGCGTAGCAGGTAAAAAAACATAGAAACAAATATATATACCCTTCTCTCTTCAATGAACAAATACCACAGACCAACACCAAAATACTATATACTGAATTATAGAACATACATTGATACGAAGGAAGGGTCGACAATCACAAACATCCATGACCGATAAAAGCAAGCAAGGATGGAAGAGGAGACCGTGGCGGTGGCGTATGCACAGGCGATTGCGAGTGAATGGAGGGTAGGCGGAGCCAAGAGGAGAGGAAATGGAGCAACGTGGTCGGGTCTGAAGTGGTGATCATGGCTATAGGTGAGAGGCTGAAGTGATTTGCTTGAGAAGATGGTAAGAACAAAAGTTAATGGGTTTCGGCTGTGCATATATATATATATATATAGAATGGATAGAAGATGAAAATGAAAGGGGAGAGAATGTGGATCTGTTGAAGGAAGAAATAGAAAGAAAGAGGGGAAAGAAGATATGAAAAGGCTAAGTTGAACAGGCACAGTTTATATAAATATTTTAATATATAAAGCAAAAATAAAGATAGGAATGCAAACGACCAAATGTTGAACAAAGAGGTATCGGAAAAATCAACAGTTTTGTACAGTGAATATTAATAGCTAGTAGCTATTAGATTTAACACGGTAAGCAACGAAAATGATAACAGAAACAAAATGGCTCAAAACCGATATCGATACGGTTATCCGTTATGCGGGTTCCACCACATTCCGGACACCAAAACGTAGAAGTGAATATACCATAGAGATTAGCACGACGATACGATCAAAATAACATATAGATATCAGTGGTACGATCATCTTATCAAAAGTCAATACGGACACTGATATACATTGCTATTCCATACGAAAAAATCCAAACGGAGCCAGAAACGTCAGAAATTTGCGAATCGAATTACATAGTCTTATTCAGAGTGTACTAAATAAATTTTCTCATGTTGACATCTTTAGGTTTCGAAAAACTTTTAAATGCAACTGTTATTAACCGATTTAAACTGAATTTCTAGCGACTGATGGAACATCTATATTATTCGACGAAATTTTTTCATTTGCTATGTCTAAGTGGACGTACTCCAAATATAAATTTTTTATTTCCAAATATTATTATTGAAATTTCACAAAAAATCAGTTAACTAAATAAATAAAACCACTAAAATTTACGGGTCGTTACAGCAACGTTTTGAATAAGGATCTATTGCTCGACTTTTGATGGCGAGCACTTTGATGATGTTTCTTGGTGTGGAACAAAAGTTTTCTATCATATTTACAACTATGTAAGGAGAATAGATGTTCCAAATCAAGGATCCTGAATCCGCACTAGAGAATCGAGAGAGCGATTCTGGTTCGGAAGGAAAGTTAGTACTCGTGTTGAGATCTAATCATATTTTGCATAAGAATCATCTACGTGCATCATACGAGCTGATGTATAGTGTTAAGTGTTTTCTGGGATAGGTTGAGTGTAATTTCAAGGATGAAATTCTTTTAAGGGAGGAAGAATGTAACGACCCGAATTTTCACTGCTTTGATTAGTGAATATTTAATTAATCTTAAATATTCGGTATATAAGTTTTATAATGAAAATAAATCATTTTAATTAATTAATAATGATGTTAAAATTGTTTTCAAAATTTGTTTACCAAATAAAGTAGTTCGTAGAAAAATTGAAAATGTGACCGAAAAATATTTTTCGAAATTTCGACCTTCCGATACCAAAAAGTTGTTGGGAACGTTGTTCGTCTTTGTGCGCTATATGTACATATATATAAGAGTTAATTAACTAGATCACTTAGAAATAAATTATCTTATGTTAATTTGGAATATTAAGTTATGTGACAAGACGTAGTTTTAAAAATAATAAACACTTTACATAAATTTATAGATTAAGTATTGTCACGTGTTAGATTTGTAATCATTAACCATAATTATCTCTTGTCACATCTTAGTTAATTAATAATTAAACTTATATGTATATATATTAGAAAGTGATGTGACTAAACATAATTATTTTTATATACATATATTCATATATATATATATATATATGAAAGAAAGTGATGTGACTAAACATAAGTGTATGTATATCTATAAAAGAGTGATGTGATTAAACATAATTAATTATATATACAATAAAAGATTTGTGATGTGACTTGACAAAGTGATTAGTTGTGAATATTGCATATATATAGCCCATATGTTTCTCCATTTTTCCTCCTTTTTCCACCAACCTTTTCTTCCTTATTTCTAACTCAAATGGAGCTTTTCTTTTATTAAACCGTGTGAAATTTAATGGCTACAAAACATTCTAGTTGATCATTTTTTTTCAAATTTCTGTCATAGCTGTAACGATCCAAAATTTTGGCCATTTGATTTTGAACATTTAATATAATTTTAAAGTTTGAATTAGAAATATTTATTGATTTTGAATGAGGAGATTTAGATTGAATTAGAGAAATGGTTTAGAATTTAAAATATAGCGATAAACGAATTCAATGAATAGTGGGTTGAATATGTGAATTTGAAGTAAATGTACATGGAAATGATTTCTAAAATTGATTTAAATTCTATTTGAATTATAAAGGAGTTAGTAATTTTTTAAAATTGAAATTTCAAGTGATTTCGCCAATTTTGGAAATCACTCGATTTAATTGGCGCGTTAAAATAGCCTTCCGAGGCAAAGTCTTGAAATTCGACGAAACCAGCTCCATTAGATCCGTAATAGTGTGTTATTATCGGATTTCAAATTTTGTAGCGTTTGGAGTTACTATTTTGATCGTACATGATAGAAACGCGTTGAATTTGATACCCAAATTTTTATAGTTTAATTCGATTCGAAAAGCTATCTTCCACATACAATCGAATTAGGCCCCGAAACATGTTCCATTGTGTTCAGAATATGGGTAAAACATTATAAACGTAGGCTGCACACTTCGTTTGGAGTTTGACATGAAAAGCATGTAAATTGTGAAAAATAATAATGAAATAATATAAATATGTGTATACACACATACGCACGCGCGTTCAACCCTAGCCCTAGCTGATTTTTTCCGCAGCCGCCTCTACTTGAAATTAATGGCCGAAAAATTCCACCCTTTCTCGTCGATTTTCTCCTCATCCAAGCAATATCAGGTCAAGGCTTCAACTGAGAAATCATAGAGCGCCTCAAGATCTACGATATCAACGGTCATGATGGCTTTTAGCACAATGTAGAGAGAGAGGGAGGGCCGTGTTTGCGCGGCCTTTGGTGGCGAAATTCATGACAGCAGTGGCGTTTGTTAGGCAACACTTGGCACAAATGTCGAGGAAGGAAAGGCGCGTGTTTCAGCGATGGTGGATCGAATTTTGGTGGCGTAAGGGCAGAGAGACGATCGAAACAAAGGGTACGCGATGGGTTCTCTGACCTGGGGCAGGCGAACAAAGATGAGGGAAAAAATAGGTGGCCCTGATCTTGCTTGCAGGATCAATGTCCCAGATGTGAAATTTTTAAAAAAAAGTGTAATATATATACATATATAAAATAGCATAACTATTTCTTACGAGGTCGAAATCGGAGGAAACAAGCGGCGACGGAATCGTGGAAATGAGCACTACGCGTTGGAACTGATTTGTAGAGCTTGCTAAAATTTTAGGTTAAATCGAACATGTTTGATTTAATTTAAAATTTAAACGTTTGGCGAATTTAAAACTTAAGGTGAGTTAAGCTCACTCAATTTTGAATTACTTCAATTAATTTTAAATTGTTAAAATTAATTAATGATTGATTGATAGAATTGATAATTATTATCAGCTCGATGTGATATTATATATAGTGGTATGCATATTGAAGTGATTGATATTCCTCATATATATAGTGGATGAGACCCTATGCGCCCTCTATAATAGCGGATGACCCCTATATACTGCGATATTCCACCTTGAAGTGAAATTGGTATATTTATGCTATATTAACATCCGTGGATGCAGGGAAATAGTTGCAGGGATCCAACTATATTCCTCAAAATGTTGAATTTAATTTCATATATAGTGATATATGTTTTGTTGGAATAACCTATGATAGATTATGGTGTGATTTGAATTGAGTGGATGTTATGGTAGCATTGACCTAGATTTTGGTATTTTAAAATATCATAAATATATATATATATATGATTTTTAAAGGAATTTTAAAGGGATTTTTGAAGTAAAATATTTATATAGAATTTTGGGTTAATTAATTTAATAAAATAATGGTTTTGAAATTTGTACTTGACTATTTCGGGATATTGTAAATAGAGATTTTGGGATAAAATATATAAAGGAATTTTAAATAATAAATTCCTAAGTTGTACTTGTTTAAATATAAAATGTTTTAAAAATTGAGATTTTAAGTAAATTGGAGGGATAGAAGTGAATTAGGAAATAAGTATATAATTGGTTATAGTGGAGCTCAAGTAAGATTTCCAAATTTACGAAATGAAATTGGAATTGAGATTAAGGGTTATATAGTTATCGAGAAATTGGGCTTGTTTTAAAAAGAAGATTTTTAATTATTAACTAGGTAATTTTAAAAGTGTTAAAAATATTCCAGAAATTAGTTATTTAATTATTTAAAATTGTTTAAGGTATGTTTAATTTTAGTTAGTTACCTTATAATGATTGTTCAAGATCTTTTATTATTTAAGAATTAGTCCACATTATTATTTTAAAATACAAATTATTAAATATTAATATGGCTACGTATAATAACTTTTATTTAAGTATATTTGCCTAGATTAAACTTGAAAATTTATTTGAGAAACTTATAAGCATTACTTTGAGATAATTATTAAGTAAGGTTTTCGAAAGGTAATGGTATGCTTTCATGGAGAAATCGGAGGCAGTGATTGCATGCAGTTAAGTTTTGGATTTCTCTAGCATAGAGACGTAACCATTGAGTTGTGAATCCATGGTTGATACCGCAGTGGTACTTTCCATATTATTTTAAAAAGGGTTTCAATATTTTGGAAAGGATAGTTTGTGAATATACTGAATTCGATAAGATAAGAAAAATACATACTCTTGGATACAGAGATGTAATTTATTTAAAACTTAAAATTAAAAAGAGATTTAGTATTTTCTGTGGTAAATGAAATATTTGGTTGAATGATTGTTTATTTGATAGTTAAATAGCCGACTATCAAAACTGGATCCAAAATAAAACTTTGGGAATATCTAGAAGAAACATAGGAATTATACAGTTGTTGTTCGAGGTGTTATAGTGTACGTATAAACTCGTTTCGTTCTTCTAGGACGATTATAAAGAAATCCATCCACTAACGGCTAGGAGGTGATCTCTGATCATATTTTCATCTGATTATTTCCTAAAGAACCATGGTTGAGTTTACCGGAAATATGGAATGTTGTTTCGAAGAGAGCGGGATCAGATCAGTTATCCAAAAACCACTTCGATCCAACGGGTACGTTTTCAAAGGGAAAACAAGGGAATGGAGTCGAAGATGGAGTAGTGAAGTGCTAGCACTAATCGCCACTAATCCTGAGGGTGATTCCAAATGGATGTAGTAGGAATAGTGACTTCGGTTTCGTTCAGACCCAGAACAGACTTGTATGGATGAATGCTATCAGTACATTGTCATTAGAGGACAATGAGCATTCTAAGTGAAAATTCCTTAAAAAGTAATCATAGCCTCTAGCCTCATCAACCGGGAAGGACTGGAAAGCAGAGGAGATGCAGCAAGGCTAAGTGGGTCGTACCAAATTAGGGTATGTTTATCACCTTTCTTGATACCCTCAGATATTATTACTACAATACATGGAAGGAGCTTGGAAAAGGGTGGGAACACACAGGGTGATAGCATATTTGGTCTATCCAGGTTAGGGATAATCTGATCTTGTGTCGCAGGGGATTCCAGCGTGGTCCTTGGTACATGGTTTCTAGACGTGTATTGTGACAGGTGATATCCCGGTGTCTATTCTTTTTTCTCCCATAAGCGACGTACGATTTTGATTGTACCCAACTATGCTGAAATATGAAATGCAAGCATTTCAGCTATTTGAATAAGTATTTGTATTTAGACACTATTATAATATCAGAGGATTTTGATGTGAAATGTTTTAGTTATCGTAAGGTAAAAACCCATCGTGTTTATTTGTGGTATGGTCTTACAAGATACCTTTGCTTTTCAAAGGATTTTGATAACTTAATAATTCAAATTGAGTGTGTTTTCTCACATTGGTTTTCTAGACTGACTCGGGTGTTATTTTATTTGTAACAACCTGCCTTTTAATCGTTTTAAGCAGACACATATGCCAGACTCAAACCATTCAAAATGGCATACTGTTATGAGGCAAATAAGAAAACGAGGAAGAAATAAAACAAATACGGAATCTCGTAGCAGAATGACAAAATATCATAATCAAATAACAGTTCATGAAGCTGTTTTACAAATACATTTGACTATTCTTTTACAACACAAAATTAGAGTTATGGAAACATGAAGAAATAAATAATAAATGCAGCGGAACAACATGATGAAACAAAATAAATATATTAAATAATAATGGTACAATCTTCGTCTTCATCCTCTAGAAATAAGGTCTTCAACCCTGAAATGCTCAGGCTGACCCGAGCGAATTGAAAAGACAAAACAAGGGAGTCAGAACTAAAAGATTTTATGTAAGTAAAATCAACGGTAAATAAATATGAGTGGAACAAAGTTAGAGATGTTCATCGAGTTTGAACTCTCCTATCCGTTGTCTGACGCGAGTGTAATAACTTAAGACATGTTTGGGATTACCATCTCCTAAGGATCCGGTAAACAATCTACTATGTAGTACAATACACTATTATAATATGTTTATAGTGAAGTATTAAAATATCGTTAAAATATTACCCATATCCCTCCTTAACACATTTTATATAATGTCGTAGTCTATACAGATACTGTAATCTCCACCCGTAGGTGGGCTATTAGGAAGCACTCCGTAGGTACGATAAAAAAACTCGTAGAAGACGCGATAGGGCATGTGAACATGGCACTCAAGGCAATTCCCCGGTTGATATGCAATTGTGGATTCAGACTAGTGGTAGTGCCTAGCAGCTACTACAGCCCACTTTGGAACACATTCCCATAATCAAAATCGAGGGGTGGCCACCATATCATCACAAAGTAATAATATGGTTTTGAAGAAATGTCTTCGATCGGAGGTGCGACCTCACTTGGCCCGGTGTGGCTCCTGTTTTAGTCACATCTTAGCTGATTCATGGTGTAACAACCCTAAACTTTTGAATTTATTTTTAAATTTATTTTATTTTGAAATTTTTTTATAATTTATTTTATTGCAAGATTTTATTTTAAAAAAAATTATAAGTATAGTTATAATTTTCCAAAGTTAATTGTATTTTTGTTTGAAATTTTTAAGTCTAGTTTCAATTTAATAAACTATTATTTTAATTCTTTTTCTATTTTTCTTCAAATATTTATTTATTTTCATTTCATTTTAATTTGTTTTCATTTTATAATTCATTTATTAAATTTCATTTGTTTTATTTGATTTAAAGAAAACGGTAAATTGAAGTGACAAAAACTCTTCATTTCTTATGACTTTTCACTACATTGCCCTTTCAATTCTTTAGCCGTTCTTTCTTTAACTTCAGCCGTGAGTTTCTTTTTGTATTCCACGTGAAAAGTTTCTCATTTCATTTCATTTTCGACCATAAACACTTCTGAAAATTTTGGTAATGTCTTCTTCTTCTTTTTCTACGTTTTCTCTTCATTTTTATTTAAGTTTTCCAATGGATTTTTGCCTTGCCTCTTCTTGAATTTGCTCGACCATAGCCCCTCCCCCACCTCCACCGACTAGCACCACCACCATCTACAGCCACACCGCCTTCCCCCTCTAACCAATGCAAGCCGTGACTACCTATGAAGATGGCACCACAAAATATTGCAAACACACCACAATATTGCCATATCCCAGCCTTGTTGTCACCATCACATTCATTTTCCACCTTGGCCACCCCCTTAGCCGCCACCAACTGCTCCTCCACCACCTCTGGCCATAGCTCCAGCCATCACCTGACCACCACCTTGCATGATCGAGCCCAAACTATGACAGGTTGAGCAAAAATGGTGCACCAAATCTCCTTTTATTTGCCTTAGACCCTTTGTATTCTTATGTTATAACTTCCACCTCTTCACACCTTACTAGCCGTGCCTATATGACCCATACCCGACCCAATACACCATGGTGGCCGAGCATATGAGCCCCTTAGGCCGAGCACATATGATGGTTGAGGCATGGGCAAACCATGTTGTGTTTTATTGCTTTTATTTTAAATTGTTTCCATATGTATTTGTTGTTGAATAAATATTTATATTGTCTTGTTTATGTGTTGTTCACAAGGTCTACTCTTGGCTCTCTTCCCACTTGAGTCTTAAGTCGTGTTATCATGCTTTTTGGAATTCGTTTGTGTGCTTTCATTTTCTTACTCCAGCGTAAAGAGGTGTGTATTCACTCATGACATTTATACTTATATAAATTGTGAATTGAAAACAAGTGGATGTGTAAAATTATTATATTATGTTGTACTTGCCTACGATATGAATCATATGATGTTAACCCTATTTATAAACCTGTCATATCATCTGTTACTGCCATATGTTGCTATATTGTTTATTTATATTTGTTTCTCACACTGCAAGTTCCCTGTAGATTAGAATCACTATGGGTTGAAATGATACATACCCGAACGGACTATAGAATGGGGAAAAATAGTTATGGGCTGAAATGATAGGCCTGAGCGATTTTTATTTATTTTAATTAGCTTGGGATAGCGGGTTTGAAATGATAAAACCCGGATTTTCTTTGTAAATTACGGATTGAAATGATATATTATCCGTATCACTTGACCTAGGCTAGAAAATTATATACAGACCCGTGGTTATTATATATTTTTCTGGAATTTTTAAAGTATTTTAAAAATGTAAAATATGATAATTTGATTTTAATTTGAATTTAAAGTGATTTTTATAAAGTGTTATTGATTTTTCTATGGATTAAAATGGTTAAATAAATGAATACCTAAAAGTGTAATTTGAAATATAATTTAAATTTGGAAATGTGAAATTTTGTTTAAAAATGAAATTTAAGTTAAAATGGAAATTAAGTTTAAATTATGAAATGGTAATTTAATTAAAAGTGTAAAGTAAATGCAAGAATAGAAAATTGTGCACTTGAATTTCATAATTGAATTTATTAGAAAATGTTGATTTCGTGTAGAAATTTACTTTGTAAAAATCATAAGTTAATGGATATTTAAGTGACCATTTTAAAGTGGAAAATATTAAAAATCATAAGTTAAAGTGGTTTAAATTGAAATTTAATTGTTACTGAAATTGTATTGAAATCTGGAAATTCTTTTGCGACACTTCAAAAATGCTAACATTTCTGAAGTTAACTTAAACTCTATTGTAAAAAGATGTTACAACACTTTTTAAGTGCTATAGTTGTAGAAGTAAACTAAAAGGCTAAAATTTAACTAAGGGCTATTGTAGCACTTGTTATGTGCTATAGTTGGCTGAAATGAGATTTCAAATATAACCGAACTATTACAGCAGTTTTAAAAACACTGTCTTTGCTGAATTGAATTAAATCTTTTAATTTGAAATCTGAACTATTATAGCAGTTCTGTAAATGCAGTCTTTGCTGAATTGAACTATTTTTCTACTAAAACTGAATTATTACAGCTGTTTTTAAATGTTGTCTTTGCTGAAAGGAATTGTTGTCAAATATAACTTACCACAGCATTTTCTAAATGCTGTGAAAGACTGAAATTTCAATGTTTTGAAGTTTTAAATGAATAAATGAACTCTGAAAAGGCTAAATTTTTGGGAATTGAATATTTGAATTATAAATATAATGACTTCACTTTTTTATGGTTTAAATGAAGTATTTTGATTTGAAATATGAACTAGTTTTGAAATTTATAACCAGTGGTTATAATAACGATAGGTTGTTAAAGAGATCGGGATCGGATAAGGACATACTCTCTGTCAATAACCAAAACCACTTTAACAACTGTGTACGTGGTGGAGATTCCAGAATGAAGTAGGATGGTGGCGACGTTCATGAGGTATATTACGTGGACCCGACTCCCGTGAGTGGGGTTAAGGTGGCTAAAACAGAGCGATCGACGGGCCAAGTGAGGTAGCTCCTCCGATCGGACACACTTCTTCGAAACCACTCTATTACTTTTGTGATTGATTGGGTGCACCCCTTTGATTTTGGAAGTGTGGCTCGTGGTGGACGGTAGTGGCTGCTACGCGTTACCACCAGCCCGAAAGCGTAATTTCTAATCTACCATGGCATTGCCTAGTTGTGCCATGTCATCTACCATAGCGAGCTTTACTACGAGTTTCTTTTTCTCCCGTAGCCCATGGAGTATTTAGGGTAGTCTCCCGATCTAGAGATACGCTGATGCTGGATGGACTACTGGGACTATTACATGTTGGGGGCTATATGGGTAATCCTTTCAACGCTATTTTAAAGTAAGTTTATTTTACTATAGGCATTATTATAATAGCGCAATATTACTACATAGTAAATAGTTTAACGGATCCTTAGAGAATGGGCGGTCCCAAGCATCCTTTAAGTTACTTGTACTTTATTACAGTTCACTTGAGTTTACATTTGTATAAGTATGTATGTCCTGACTCGTGTGTTTGTGTTTTTATTTGCGCTCCGGTCAGGCTGAGTATTCACAGCTTTGGATTTCTCTTTCTGTAGCTAGGAATCGCTGGAGATTCTGCTATCTAGTTATCTATCTATTTTAGTTTCAGTTGTTCTATTTCAGCTCTTGTATTAGTGTACTTCCATGTATTTGGGATTTCTATTATATTTGTTTTTTTGAGATTTTGTTATAGCAGCTTCATGAACTACTACGGTATTTTGTATTCCGCCGTGAGTTATTCTAATATATATGTGTTTGTGATTTGTGAATGATTTTATTTGCTTAAATTTTTTATTACAATATGTTATTTTGAATTATTCAAGTCTGACATGTGTGGATTATTGTCGATTTGAATGGTCCAAAATAGTGGGTCATTACAGTTGGTATCAGAGCTTTGGTTTTTAGGAAAACCTTAGCCTATGGAGCAAAAACTCTTTAGAGATAGGGTAGAAATACCCTAGAATGAGTAAAATTAATCTCAGTATCATTTCTTTGTGAGAGAATGTATTTTCAAAGTATAAAATGATTTTCAAAATGATTTACAAAGGTTTTCAAAGATTATTTTGATATTAATTTTTCTCTTTCTAAAAGCGAATTTCTAAACTTCTTTCCTTTCGTATCTACCTTATTAGTATTTTCTTTCATTAGGATATTCATCCAAGTGAATTTTATCTTATCTTATCTTTATCTTCTCTATACCTTGCCCTAAATTCATTCTTGATCATTTCAGGATGAATC